>JBBDGP010001268.1:0-427201 GCA_037952835.1 Lithobates septentrionalis | reverse complement strand
TGTGTGTATGTGTGTGTATGTGTGTGTATGTGTGTGTGTGTATGTGTGTGTGTGTATGTGTGTGTATGTGTGTGTGTGTGTGTGTGTGTGTGTGTGTGTGTGTGTGTATCTCTATCTAATAGGGTAATATGTTAATTCTTCTTACACACTAGACACTTCAAAACCATTAAACATTTCTCCAAAAATATCTAATATTTAAAATCTTTTGGTTATTATTGCAATTTTTTGGAACAATAGCATTTCTCAAAAAGAGCAGCCGACTGATGGTGTACATAAAATAAGGAGTATAGCTTTTTTGCCAATGAGTGGGCTGGCCAGCTGGCCACTGCATGCTTAACAAGGTATGACTCAACTGTCCGTGGAGTTCCCCACTTTCAATCGAATGGAAATGAAAAAAGTGCTGGCAAAGATAATTGTGAAAAATATGTGTTTTGTTCAACTCCAATCCCTACCAGGCTCTGATTATCTTTGTGCATGTCCCCTTTCACACTAGCAGTTTACCAGCTCTCCTCACGTTGTGATGGCGTGTGAGGAAAGGAATGCAGATAACCTTAGTTTTTTTTTTTTTTTATATGTGATCAGCTGGGATTGCACAGTTAATGCAATGTATAATCGGCTGCAAAGGGTGCACATTGTGGGGGGGGGAGTGGTTCATAGAAGACGTCCTTGGACGCTCTCCCAGAACAATAGTATTGTAGCTATAGGGTGGTTCTGAAGTGGTTATCAATCGTAAAAATACATAGTTATACATTTGCAATAAAATAGGAATAAAAAGAAATGTACTTACCCACCAGCCAGCACTTGCACATTTGTCCTTGTTCAAATCGATCAAAGAGAGCTGACTGCCACAGGATATAGCTGTCGTGGCAACTTCCGGGAAACCCAGATCTGATACTCATAATGCGCTGGTGGGAGTCAACCACCACCTGCACATTAATAGAGTGGTAGCATTTCCTGTTACGAAATGCCTCCTCTCTATTATGTGGTGGTATGAGTGCAATATGAGTACCGTCTATGGCTCCCAGGCAGTTTGGCATCCCTCCTTGGTGTAAAAATCCGACCTTCACCTCTTGCCACTCTTCCATGGTCCTAGGGAAATGGATGTACGTATTCATATGTCGCTTAATGGCTTTCAGAACTGGTTTCAGGAATCTAGAAAGACTGGAATGACTAATTCCAATGATGCGAGCACATGACGGCTGAAAATTTCCTGTTCCTAAGTAATTTAATACGGCGAATAGTCGGACCATTGCTGAAATCGCATTGGTCCTCCCAGTCAGGGGGTCAATTTCATTTTTGATCAAATTGTACACCTCCATGACCCCCTGACGGTTCAGCCGAAACATGTCCTCAACATCGTTGTCAGACAGCTCATCCAGGACTGTACGTGTCCGGAACACACAAGGCTGTCTGAGCCTAACATTTCTAATCCTATCCTGGGCTAGACTAACAGCTGCTGCTGCAACAGCTGTTATAGCCGTAAGTAGGAGGGTAGTCTCTACAGACATAATAGGCCTTATCTGTAAAAGATAATTACAAGAGCATATTATAGAATTTTAATTTTTATTACATTGGTGTAACAGATATATTTGTATATATATTAACAAAAACTTTCTTGGTTTGTTTTCCAATCTCAAATATATATATATATCTGTGTGTGTGTATATATTCCTAAACTTATATGGCAGTGTGTCTTCTACTGCTATATAATTCCCATTCCATGAAAATGAAAAAAGTAAATTAGCTTGGTGGCAAAAACATAAATTACTTACCTGATGTAGCATGGATCGTTATCATGTTGGAATACTGCCCTGCGACCCAGTGCCGGGAGCACTCACGAAACCCCAGGCATGTACTGGCCATCAGGACTACCGGGAGATTCCCGGTGGGCCGATGGCTCAGTGAGCCAGTCAGGTGCGGTCCTGGAGCCGCTCCTCTGACAGTGAGTGATCGCAATTTCACTCCTGTCAGGAGGAGCAGCTTCCGTCATATGCTGGAGAGAGCATTAGGCGTTATGCTCCCTCCAGCCTGCAGGGGGAGATAGACCAACGGCAGACTTTCCTTCCTCTCTCCCCTATCACTTGTTATCACATGACTGGAGAGAGGAATGAGAAGCTGTCTTCAAAACGGTGAGTACATGTGGGAGGAGGAGGAGAGGGAGGACACACTGATGTGAAGGGCTGCTGCTGGGGGCTCTCTGGTGGGAACTGTGATGTGAAGGGAGCTGCTGGTGGGGACTGTGATGTGAAGGGGGCTGCTGGTGGGGACTGTGATGTGAAGGGGGCTGCTGGTGGGGACTCTGATGTGAAGTGGGCTGCTGGTGGGGACTCTGATGTGAAGTGGGTTGCTGGTGGGGACTCTGATGTGAAGTGAGCTGCTGGTGGAGACACTCTGTTGTAAGGGGGGCACTGTTGGGACACTCTGATGTAAGGGGGCGCTGTTGGGGACACTCTGATGTAAGGGGACACTGATGTAAGGGGATGCTGTTGGGGACACTCTGATGTAAGGGGGATGCTGTTGGGGACACTGATGTAAGGGGGATGCTGTTGGGGACACTGATGTAAGGGGGATGCTGTTGGGGACACTGAGGTAAGGGGGGGGGGGCGCTGTTGGGGATACTCAAAATTAAAGTGGGCTAGTCATGAGGAAGTCCAGGGCCAATTTTTTGTCCTAGTCCAGCCCTGCTCCCACCACCATAATTGACTGTAGGCAAGACACACTTGTCTTTGTACTCCTAACCTGGTTGAAGCCAAACACGCTTGACACCATCTGTACCAAATAAGTTTATCTTGGTCTCATTAGACCACAGACAATCCTTGTCTGCAGCAAACTGTTTACAGGCTTTTTTGTGCATCATCTTTAAGGCTTCATTCTGGGACAACAGCCATGTAGACCAATTTGATGCAGGGTGCAGCGTATGTTCTGAGCACTGACAGGCTGACCCCCCACCCCTTCAACCTTTGCAGTGATGCTGGCAGCACTCATAAGTCTATTTTCCAAAGACAACCTCAGGATATGACGCTAAGCACGTGCAATCAACTTCTTTGGTCAAACATATCGAGGCCTGTTCAGATTGAAACCCGTCCTGTAAAACTGCTGTATGGTCTTGGCCAGCGTGCTGCAGCTGAGTTTACGGGTGTTGGAAATATTCTTATAGCCTAGGCCATCTTTATGTAGAGCAACAATTACTTTTGATCACATCCTCTGAGAGTTTGTTGCCATGAGGTGCCATGTTGAACTTGCAGTGACCAGTATGAGAGAGTGAGAGTGATAACACCAAATTTAACACACCTGCTCCCCATTCACACCTGAGACCTTATAACACTAACAAGTCACATGACACCGGGGAGGGAAAATGGCTAATTGTGCCCAAGTTGAACATTTTCACGTAGGGGTGTACTCACTTTTGTTGCCAGCAGATTTGACATTAGGCTTTGTGTGAGTTATTTTGAGGGGACAGCAAATTTACACTGTTATACAAGCTGTACACTCACTACTTTACATTGTAGCAAAGTGTCATTTCTTCAGTTTTGTCACATGAAAATATATATATATATTTACAAAAATGTGAGGGGTGTACCCAATTTTGTGAGGTACTGTAAGAGAGAGAAAGAGGCTGGCATCACAATTGTGCAATCACAGAAATTGCATGTGACGCATTGCTGTGCATATCGCATGCAATGTTTGTGCGATATTAATTTAAATCATATTGCATTTGCACCAAAATGGTACAGGACACTTTAGGTGGTCTGCACTGGAAACGGATTGCATGGGTGTACACACCGATGCGATCTGATTCCTGCACAATTTCATAGTTCACACTGTGATCTATTAACTTTATATTGACAGCCGCAGCGATGCTCAGATGTCAATGCAGGTGCAATGTGGAAACCCGTACTGGGATCAAGTTGGTTCCCGCATCGCACAAGTGTGAACCCAGCCAGAGACGTGAACATGTAACAAAAAAATATATACCGTATTTATCGGCGTATAACACGCACCTTTTTCCCCTTAAAATCAGGGGAAAATTGTGGGTGCATGTTATACGCCGATCCCCGCTAATTGTGAGCTATCGCCGCCAACATTCACATAGCGAATTGTTTTAGATATGGCGCCGCGGAGTTCGGAGGGACTCGGCGGAGCTGAACGAGCGCCGCTGAAATCACAGAGAAGAGATGCACATAGTTGAGTGTATTTGGCTCTTTCCGGCGCCGCTCACAGTCACGCCCAGTCCCGCCATTGGACCTGTGTTATGTCCATCATAGGGCGGGACTGTGCGTGGCGCCGGGAAGAGCCGAATACACTCGACTATGTGCATCTCGGCGGCGTTCGTTCAGTTCTGCCGGCGCCGAGTCCCTCCGAACTCCGCGGCGCCATATTTAAAACTACATGCAGCTATGTGTATGGCGGCGGCGGTAGGCATGGACACTGGGGGCAAGGCTGCACTGACCACTGGGGCAAAGCTGCACTGACAAGGCTGCACTGGGGCAAGGCTGCACTGACACCAACAAGGCTGCAGATGAACACTGATGAGGCTGCATTGATGGGCATTTTAATGTAAGTTTCTTTTCCTTAAACTTCCCTCCTAAAAGTTTTTTTCCTTAAAATTTTCTCCTAAACTTGGGGTGCGTGTTATACGCCGGCACGTGTTATACGCCGATAAATACGGTATATATAATAGATCTATTTATATGTATAGATATATATCTCTATAGATAGATAGATCTATATACGCATTGAAATAAACACACACAGACCTATATATATACTATAGATTGCTAACCTGCTCGTTTTGGTTGTGCAATGATGGGGAAGATGTGCTTTGACTGTAATGGCTGCTTCTGGGTGAAAGAAGGAAGTTAAAAGACTTCCTGCTTCCTCCAGAATACTCAGCCAGCTTCGCGCTTCTCACTCTGATTCTCTATCTCTGAAATGGTGAATCAGAAAGTGAGAATTCTGTCACAGATCGCCAGTGAGGCGCTGAGATCGCACCTTCATAATCTGGCCGTTTCTGTGACAGTCAGTTAAGATTCTCACTGTGCTGAGATAATCAGCGGAGAACATGTTCGCTGATTATCTCAGTTTCATAAACTGGTAATGAGCTGAGATCAGCAGTGAGACTCGGGATCGCCGCTGATCTCAGTTTCATAAAAGGACACCTTAGTGATGAATGGCAATGTAATTGAGCCACTGCTGTCACGTATTGTCCCCACGGGGGGGGGGGGCAAGATAGAACTAAGGCTGCTTTCACACTGAAAGTGCCGGGCGTTAGCGGTAAAGCGCCGCTCGGTTTCATTTTACCGCTGTTCAAGCGGTGCTTTTGCAATGCTTTTCGGCTGCTAGCGGGTCCTTTTAACCCCCAAAAAGGGGGGTTAAAAAATCCCAAGTTGTGGCGCTTCTGAAACGCTTTTCAGGCGCTTCGGAATTGCTGCCCATTCATTGCAATGGGCAGGGTAGTTTTGGGAGCACTATACAGTGCTCCCTAACATACCAAAAGCACACCGCCCGGGTGTGAAAGCACCCATTGCAATGAATGGGAGGCATTTTACAGGTACTAAAACGCCTGAAAACTGCCTCAGTGTGAAAGGGGTCTAAATGAATGGTAGGCAGTGCCTGCTCTACCTTAACCACTTGCCGCCCGCCCTCTGTCAAATGACAGAGGGGCAGTGCGTCTCTCATTCTGGGGACGACATCATATGACTTAGTCCCAGAACGCTCTTTAACCATGCGAACGGCTGTGTCCTATCACATGTAAACATGGAGATGCTGATAATGGGCGCTCCTCTCCTCGCAGGGGACATCTACACATGTAATCAGAGCACTGATTATCAGTGCCCTGATTACAATATAGCGCCACCGATCAGTGCCCATTTGTAATGCCAGTCAGTGCTGCCCATCAGTGCGGCATATTAGTGCCTGCTCACCCGTGCCACCTCATCAGCGCACATCACTGAAGGAGAAAAATTACTTATTTACAAAATGTACTGACAGAAACTAAGAAAAACTTTTTTTTCTTTTGTAAAAAAAAAAAAAAAAAAAAACAAGCAGTGATTAACCAGTTCCCAACTGTCTCGCGTACATATAAAGGGGCAGAATGGCTCCCCTGTGCAAAACTCCGTACAGGTACGGGGTTCTTTTAAGAGCAGCCAGAGGGTGCGCGCCCGCTGCACGGCGGGGGACCCGATGCGTGTGTAAACACACAAATCCCTGGGCTGCCAGAGGAGAGGAGACGTTTGTTCCTATTATGTAGGAACAACAAAATGTCTCCTCTCCTACTCAGTCCTATCCCCATACAGTTAGAACACACAATTAACCCCTTGATCCCCCTAGTGTTAACCCCTTTACTAGTATAATTTACACAATAATCAGTGCATTTTTATAGCACTGATCGCTGTATAAATGTCAGTGGTCCCAAAAATGTGTCTGATGTGTCAGTCGCAATATCGCTAAAAATCACAGATCACTGCCATTACTAGTAAAAAAAAAATAAAATGCCATAAATCTTTCACAGAGTTTTTAGAAATGATAACTTTTGCGCAAACCAATCGATATACACTTATTGCAATTTTTTTACCAAAAATATGTAGAATATATATTGGCGTAAACTGATAAAGACTTTTTTTTTTTAATTGGGGGATATTATATAGCAAAAAATGTTTGGTTTTTTTTCCAAAATTGTCGCTCTTTTTTTGTTTATAGCACAAAAAGAAAAACCGCAGAGGTCATCAAATACCATCAAAAGAAAGCTCTATTTGTGGAAAAAAAAGGACAACAATTTTGTTTGGGTACAGCGTCAAACGACCGTGCAATTGTCAGTTAAAGCGACGCTGTGCCAAATTGTAAAAAATGCTCTTGTCATGAAGTGCTCTTTTCTTGACCAGAAAGGGTAAGCAGGACAATTAGACAAAGACTTTTAGATCTGCCCACATTGTGCTACTATATTTATTTTTAAGAGGTTTCATCTCTTGTAGCCTCCCTGGCGCTTTTCCCGAGTGTGGCTCGGGGTTAAAATTCAGGACCATTAGCGGTAACCCCGAGCCACACTCGGGATTACATTGCAGGATCCTGGTGTGGCTTTACTTACCTTGTCCCCGGGATCCTGCAATGTCCCCTGCAGTGTCCGTGGGCTCCATCCTCCTCCGAAGCCTCTCCTTGCCAGGCTTCGTTCCCTGCGAGCGTCGCGACGCATGGGGGCGGAGCCTGGCGGCAAATTTTAAAAAAAAGTAAAAATCATAACACAGTACTGTAATCTTACAGATTACAGTACTGTATGAAATGATTTCACATCCCTTTTGTCCCCAGTGCTTTGGCCCATGCCCTGCATGCAGTTTTATGTGATATATACTGTTCTTTCTGCCTGGAAACTGGAGATTGTCCATAACAACCAAAAAGTGTCCCTTTATGTCAAAAGTGGCTTTAGACCAGCTAGAAAACAGCGATAGTAAATTAGAACACTTGCAGAATTGAGCGATAGTGAATCGCGGGGAAATTTATTTTATTACTATTTATTTTTATCTATTATATTATAATGTTTTTGTGTTTCAAACTTTATCATACCCGGGATATCTACTAGACTCTTGTTTGGACAGATTTAAGTATGTTATTGTTAAGAATTACAGACCTACAATATAAAACGCAAAATTTCCATGCAAAATAATTGTACCGCTTTCAGCACCTAAAATCCGAAATAATCATACCGCCAGGGAGGTTAAATCTTTCTCCACCATAGACTTGAAAACCTCCTAGTATTGGTGATTTAAACCGTTGGGGTTGAAAATAAAACTATTTCTTAAACCACTATGTTGATAAAAAGTGTTAGAATCCTTATTTTGATTCTTACCTTCTGCATAATATTTCTTTATGTTCAATTTGCATAGAAATCTATGTAGAACTATATATCCCCTGAATGCTTTAAATTGTTGATCAGGTGCAAACTTAAGTCCTAAATTTAGCTGCCTTATTTCTGCTTCTGTAAACTCTATTCCACTTAGATTAAAGATACCTGGTCTATTACTGTCTTTTTCTTTTTGCAGCGCCCGCCTCTACATCCTCTGTGCCTCTTTTTCCCCCTCTTCCTCTCTTGTGTATGTGTGTGGTGATGTTGTATATAAGGGTTGTGTTGTGCCCATGGTGGGGGTGGTGGTACCTAGTATGGGGGTTGTTGCCAATATGTGCCTCTCCCCCCTCTGGGGACATGTCTGCCTCTCCCTTTCAGTCCCCTGTAGGGGTATGTATATTCCTTTTGATGTTCCCTGATATTCTGGTGTACCTGATCCCTTGAAAAGATTGGGAACTTTGCTTGACCATCTACACATGTGGGCAGTGTAAAATGTGCAGGACAATTAGAAAAAGACCTGGAATGAGTACCACATTTGTGTCTTCTGTTACCAACAAAGAATATAAGATTAATAAGCTGATCCCATGCCAAAGCACACACACATCACATATTTACTTGTTTGTCCATGTGGCCTACAGTATGTGGGCAGGACAACCAGGCAACTGTGTGTAAGGATAAGAGAACACATGAATAACATAAGCTATGGTATTTATACCCCTTTCTTATCAGAACACAATATCACGACCCCATTTTATTTATTTATTTTATTTTATTTTTAACAAATAGCATATTCATCCATTGGGATGTACTCCCTGGTGCTCTACTTTGAATTCTGTGAATGTTCGGAGGGGAAGGAGTGCAATTTGTCATGACGGGCCTATTTAACAGACTGGAACGCAAGAGAGCTACCTGCTTTTGATAACGTTGCACTTTGATGATGAAACGCATCAAGTTGACCCATACGTCACTAACGACCCGGAGAGTGGAGCGCATGCTATATTGTAAACAGCGATCACATCTCACACACAAGCAGGGCTGATGCTTTATTGTTGGTGACGTCCACTTCTGTCATGTTGACAGTTTTAACAATATTTTACTCAGTGAGGAGTTTCTTTTTCTATACATCGCACGTTGCACATTTTTTGTCCCTGGAGTCATCATCGGAGGCAACCCACCATAGAGGGAATAACCAGAGGATATCGCTTTGGGATTGGTCCCCATTAATGACCTACCAGCACATAGAAAATATAAAGGAAACACTTCTATGGCCCCACCCGTATGGGAATTTATTAGAATAAAAGAAAAAATTGGGCATAAGATGGCCCAAAGGTCGGACTTTAGAGGCACAATGGACAGTAATAGATATAAAGTTATATATTTTATTTATAACAATACATGGTGCAAAAAAAAGGTAAATAATTAAAAATATGTACACAATACATGACAAAAATGACCTACCAGCACAGTAGACTCCTCTTGCCACAAGGTAAAGAAGTCCAACATATCTGGTGAGTGTGGATCATTATATTACTCCCATGAGGTGGTTGCACTGACACTGATAGGACATGGAGCACAACATCACTTTTTTTTACAAGGAAAATTCTCTGTTTTGCACAGTTATTACTATATGCACTTTAAATTGTCACTAAAGATTTATTGTATTGATTGATGAACTAGATATACCATGGAACACAGTGAAGACAGTCATCAAGTGTAGAAAATATGGCACAACAGTGACATTACCAAGAACTGGACATCCCTCCAAAATTGATGAAAAGACAAGAAGAAAACTGGTCGGAGGGTGCCAAGAGGCCTACAGCAACATTAAGGCTGGGTTCACATTGAAGAACGGAGCTTCTCGCTGCAGGGGTCCAGTGTGTCCCTGTTCACTGTTTCAGGTCTGATTTCAGCCAAATTTTTGGCTGAATTCCGACCTGAAACAGACCAGAAATCGTGCAGGACTCCTGTGCAGTTCACACCAGAGCCGCTCTGGAGATGTGTGAACCGGCTCCATAGAGAGCTGGTAATCTGACATGCTAATTGGATCCAGGGAAATCCGCATCCAATTTGCAATAGTGTGAATCCAGCCTTAAGGAGCTGCGGGAATGTTTGGCAAGTACTGGCGGTGTGGTACATATGACAAAAATCTCCCATATACTTCCTATGTCTGAACTATTATTACGAAGAAACATCCAAGCACAGCTAAATTTTGCAAAAACGCGTCTGTCTCAAGTCTCCCAAAAACGTGGGAAAATGTGTTATGGTCTGATGAAGCCAAGGTTGAACTTTTTGGCCATAATTCCAAAAGATATGTTTGGTGCAAAAACAACACCATACCTACAGTGAAGCATGGTGGTGGCAGCATCATGCTTTGGGGCTGTCTTTTTCAGCTGGAACAGGGGCCTTAGTCAAGGTAGAGGGAATTCTGAACAGTTCCAAATACCAGTCAATATTGGCACAAAACTTTTAGAATTCTGCCAATAAGCTGAACATAAAGAGGAACTTATTCTTTCAGCATGGCAACGATCCAAAGCATATATCCAAATCAACAAAGGAATGTCTTCACTAGAAGAAGATTAAAGTTTTGGAATGGCCCAGCCAGGGTCCAGACCTGAATCCGATTGAAAATCTGTGGGGTGGTCTGAAGAGGGCTGTGCAGAGGAGATGCCCTCGCAATCTCACAGATTTGTAGTGTTTTTGCAAAGAAGAGTGGGCAAATATTGCCAAGTCAAGATGTGCCATGCTGATAGACTCGTACCCAAAAAGAGTGCTGTAATAAAATCAAAAGGTGCTTCAACAAAGTATTAGTTTAAGGGTGTGCACACTTTTGCAACCATATTATTTTAGTTTTTTATCTTTACTTTCTTCCACCTAAAAGATTTCAGTTTGTTGTTCAACTGAGTTGTACAGTTTATAGGTCACATTAACGGTAGAAAAAAGTTCTGAAATGATTTATCTTTGTCTCATTTTTTAACATCACAGAAACCTGACATTTTAACAGGGATGTGTAGACTTTTTATCCACTGTATAATAAAAACAGGTTTCATTAAAAAAATTAGCACGTTGATGAGAAGGGAAATGAGGAACCAGGGAAAGCATATGCAAGCAGATTAAACTCTAGCATGAATAACCAGAACAGGGTTGGTTTTAAAAAGTAAGGCTCTGGGCAGAACTCCTTTTGAAGATACTTCTGCTGTACTGGTAGTACTGCACAATTTTAGAGCCATGTCACCAGGGTTGAACAGGTTCATAGTGGAGCCAAAGCGTTACTGTTACAAAGAGCCAAAACAGCTCACATTACTAGAGCTAGCTAGAGTGATGTAATGCTACCAGACAGATGCCACTTGAAATGTTTCAATTTTGCATTAAATATGCCCAGGTGGTACAAGAAACACTGACGCGTTTCGCACTTACACCAAGTGCTTACTGGAGCTATGAGTAAGCACTTGGTGTAAGTGTGAAACGCGTCAGCTATTCTTGTACCACCCCACAGTCGTGTTTTGTGTACCCCATGATCCTGTATTTTGAATAAAAAGATGGATTTATCCATTCCGGTGTGCGGCTGTCCAGGTCTACTTCTCTTCTACTTGCATCAGCATTTAGCCAGCACCTGGGCTCTTCTCTTCCTGGAGGTAATGAGACACAAGCACTCTGGTTTAAGCCCCTCTGAGCGGAGGATTCCACATCATATCACATGATTAATGTTATTATGGACTTTTGCTGTTTTGTTTAAATACTTATCAAGGATTTATTGAAAGTCACGGAGCACGAACACTTTATTTTCATATATATGGACTGTTGTTATTGAGGACTGAGTGCAATATCATGGAGCATGAGCACTTTATAGTGTTTATATGTTGATATGCTTTAGACATTTATATTATAGTGTTTACTGGATTCATATATTTATATTAGTATTGTTTCCATGTATATCAGCGCTGCACAGTGTATTATATAGATCGTATCGCAAAAATGGCCTGGTCATTAGGGGGGAAATGCTTCCGGGGCTGAAGTGGTTAAAGAGGAAATGCAGTCTGCTCACAAAGTCTGCAATAAAAATATCTTTGCCATTCTGAAGCTTTCTTCCAACCACTTTGCCTATTATTTTATATATACTGTGATTCTGTACTTGCCAAATATGCTGCAGAAATCTCTCTCCAGTCTGGCTGCAACCATTTTAACTGTGGGCAGCTGAAGCTGCTGCCTGTTCACTTCATGGATTTACACAGACACAGAGAGGCACACCTCCATCTCTGCAATGAAACAGGAAAGCCGCTCAAGGTGAGTGAGTTTCTGGTCAATCTCCACACACAATAGTCAGGTGCTAGTCCAGCTTGCATGCTGTGTAACGTAAGGAAATGATTCCGGACAGCTGTATTTCCACATTGAAGCTTCATATGACAAGTGGTTGACAGATGGAGCAGGGGACAAAAAGGTAGACAAGCGCAAATGTTAGCGTTTAGTCATTACTTATTGGAACTAGTCACCACAATCACCTATATACTGCTCTGTGTCATCATTAGGTTACAGGTGAACGAACCAATTAAAATTAGTGCTCAGCTGGTGTTACAAAGAAAACCTGGCTAGAATACACGGTACTTACACTCAAATCTGATGTAAAGAATTCGGTCCAAATCCCTGGCCAGAGAAAATCTGATACACCAACTGAACTCGGAGCAAACTTTACACATCAGTCAAAATCATTGTATAATTACAACAACATACACAAAATAATAGAAAACATGTATATATGTATACACACAATGAAGTTGATGTTAAGAACAAATTATTTTAAAATCAAAATGTTAGAACATCATGGGGACCGATACTGGCATATTCCCAAAGTATGTGCATAGTCTCGAATGAACGTCAATGGGAATTTTTTTTAAAATAAATATGTAGGACAGAAATAGGTGCTAATAGACTGCAGGAAACTAGCTAAAAGAGGAAAAAATAAATAAATATGTAGGAGAGAAATAGGTGATAATAGATTGCAGTAAACTATCTTAACCACTTCCCGCCCGGCCTATAGCAGAATGATGGCCGGGGGTGGTTCAGTTATCCTGACTGGACGTCATATGACATCTTTCAGAATAACTGCTAGCGCGTGCCCGTGGGGGCTCACAGCGCGGCGATTAGTGGTGCGGCGTGTCAGTCTGACATGCCGCAACACCAATCTCGGTAAAGAGTCTCTGATGGAGGCTCTTTACCATGCGATCAGCCGTGTCCAATCCTGGCTGATCACAGTGACAGACACAAGTAGAGGAGAGCCAATCGGCTGCTCTCCTGTCAGGGGGGTCTGTGCCGATTATCAGCTCAGCCCCCCCCCCCCAGGATGCCCACTTCAGACCACCAGGGATTGCCACCACAGATGGCCACCAGGGATGCCAATCTGTGCCCAAAAACAATGGCAATCAGTTCCCACAAATGGTGCCAGTCAGTGCCCATCACTGATGCCTGCCAGTGCCTCCTTATCAGTGCTGCATACCAGTGCCGCCTATTAGTGCCCATCAGTTTAGACTCATCTGTTCCCATCAGTGAAGGAGAAAACATACTTATTTACAAAATTTTATAACAGAAACAAAGAAAAAAAATTCAACATTTTCTGGCTTTTTTATTTGTTTTGCGCAAAAAATAAAAACTCCAGCAGTGATAAATTAACACCAAAAGAAAGCTCTACTTGTGGGAAAAAAATTATTAACAATTTGTTTGGGTATAGTGTAGAATGACCGCGCAATTGTCATTCAAAGTGTGACAGTGCTGAAAGCTGAAAATTGGCCTGGGCAGGAAGGAGGGAAAGTGTCTGGTATTGAAGTGGTTAAGGGAGAAGAAAAAAAAATGTAGGAGAGAAATGTGAGAGGTGCTAATAGACTGTAGGAAACTAGCTAAGAGAAAAAAAAGCAAGGGGAGGTCCATCATAAAAATGGGTAAGATCCCAATCAAAGTTTAACCCATTGGGTATAAGTGTTCTCAAATGGAAAATCCAAAAGACCTCCCACTTGCAGAGCAACCTAAAGACATCACCCCCCCTAGGTGGTCTTTTAACTCTTACAATCCCCTGTATTTGTAGAGCTGCGAGATCACCACCATGTGATCTATTAAAATGATTAGCAACATTTATAGAGTGGTTCTTCTGTATATTATACACATGATCATGCAGGTGGTCCCGCAATCTCCTTGTTCTGCCCACATATTGTATGTGGCAGATTTTACAGGAAATCAAGTATATTAAATATCTGGTGTTACCATTTATAAAATCCTTGACACTGTAATTTCTGCCACTCACTAGACTTAAATCCTTCTCCCTTAATCAGACATGGACAACAAGGGCAATCTTTTGTGCCACACTTGTGGTTCTCCTTAAAATCAAGCCAAGTGGTCCTCTGCTAATTACTAGATGTATAATAGCTAAGGGATAAGACTGCAAGAAACTTAGCTAGTTTCCTGCAGTCTTATAGCACCTATTTGTCCCCTACATAATTTTTTTTTTTTTTTGCCATTGACGTTCATTCGAGACTATGCACATACTTTGGGAATATGCCAGTATCGATCCTCATGATGTTCTAACATTTTGCTCTTAAAATAATTTGTTCTTAACCACTTGCCAACCGCTGATATACATCGGCACAATGGCAGCGGTGGGCAAATGGGCTTACCTGTACGTCCCCTTTAATTTGTGGGCTAGTGGGTGTGCCCGCTGCATACTGCGTGACTGCCCGCGGGTCCCGCGACCGTGTCACGGAGCAGCAGAACGGGGAGATGCTTATGTAAACAAAATTGTCACTCTTTTTTTGTTTATAGCGCAAAGAATAAAAACCACAGAGGTGATCAAATACCACCAAAATAAAGCTCTATTTGTGGGAAAAAAGGACGTCAATTATGTTTTGGTGTAATGTCGCACGACCGCGCAATTGTCAGTTAAAGAGACGCAGTGTCGAATCGCAAAAAGTGCTCTGGTCAGGAACGGGTTTAATCCTTCCGGGGCTGAAATGGTTAAAGAGGAGTTCCACCCAGGGGGGCCGTCAAAAAAAAAAAATTAAAAGTCAGCAGCTACAAACACTGCAGCTGCTGACTTTTAATTGGACACTTACCTGTCCCTGGGTCCAGCGATGCGGGGGATCGAAGCCCCGCTCGTCGGCGCCGGCATTTCAACTGTGGGCGCCGGGCTGTGGCTTCACAGCCTGGCACCCACTGCGCATGCGGGAGCGGCGCCGCGCGCCGTGATTGGCCGCTCAATCACCTGGATGATTGACAGGAGGGAGGGAGCAGAGCGGAGCCCTTCCTGTGCCGAGGGGGAAGTGATGTAACCAGCCCAGGCTAAGGAACAGGCAGACTACGAGGGACCACCTAGCAACAGGCATTTAGAGGTAAGTGAAAAAAAAAAATTACCAAATTTTTTTTGGGTTTTTTTTTAGAATTTTTCCAGGTATTTTTGTTTTTTGGGTGGAACCCCACTTTAACATCAACCTCATTGTGTGTATACATATATACGTTTTCTATTATTTTGTGTAAGTTGTTGTAACGATACAATGATTTTGACTGATCGAGTTTGCTCCGAGTTTAATGGGTGTATCAGAAATTCTCTGGCCGTGGATTTGGACCGAATTCTTTACATCAGATTTGAGTGTAACCGTGTATTCTAGCCGGGTTTTCTTTGTAACACCAGCTGAGCACTAATTTTATTTGGTTAGTTCACCTGTAACCTAATGACACATTAGAGCAGTATATTGGTGATTAGTTCCAATAGGTAATGACTAAGCGCTAACATTTGCGCTTGTCTACCTTTTTGTCCCCTGCTCCATGTGTCAACCACTTGTTATATGAACCTTCAATAAAAGGATTTTTGGAAGTGCAGCCGTCCGGAATCATTACTTATACCTCCATCTCTGCAGCTCTCATTGGCCCTCTTATGACTCATTTCCCCTCCCTTCCTGGCAAACTCTCACAAGAGTGAGAGAGAGAGCTGTGCATGATGTCATGAGGCTTTTTACTAGACAAAAAACATGATGTGGGCTGTATAAGGTATTTACTAGCAGAAAAAAAAATGTTTTACTATCCAAAGTTAAAACAACAAGGGCAGAAGATTTAATAGATGGAAAGATGAACAAAATGACTGAAGTTCCGCTGTAACTGTGCAATAAAAACACTCTTAAAATAATAACATGTCCATATGTATACAATAAAGACACTCTATAAAATTAACATGTCCTGTACTTAAGGAACTTTTTCAAGTTTTTTAAATTTGAGCGCTACAATTATTATTATTGCCGCGTACACACGGTCCGACTTCTCGTCTACAAAAGTCCGACGGACGCCGACGGACTAAAGCTGGCTGACAATCTGATCGTGTGTGGGCTTCCCTGGACTTTCAGCGGACTTTTTCAGCCTCAAATCCGACGGACTTTAGATTTGAAACATGCTTCAAATCTTTACGTCGTAGCTATGACGGACCCCGAAATCCTCTCGTCTGTGTGCTAGTCCGACGGACAAAAACCCACGCTAGGGCAGCTATTGGCTACTAGCTATCAACTTCCTTATTTTAGTCCGGTGTACGTCATCACGTATGAATCCGTCGGACTTTTGTGTGGTTGTGTGTAGGCAAGTCCGTTCGTTAGAAAGTCTGCCGCAAGTCCG
This sequence comes from Lithobates septentrionalis, assembly GCA_037952835.1. NCBI lineage: Eukaryota > Metazoa > Chordata > Amphibia > Anura > Ranidae > Lithobates > Lithobates septentrionalis. The sequence continues at coordinate 410,730 of JBBDGP010001268.1, read as the reverse complement.
CCAGAAGTCTGTCGGACAGGCTGTCAGACTTTTGTAGACGAAAAGTCCGACCGTGTGTACGCGGCATAAGTCCTGATTTTTATAGTTGCAGCAGCCACAGTCATTTTCATCCAAGCATGCTATCAGTGAAAGCAGTATAAAAATACCAAAAATCTGTGAAGGATTGGTGTATAAGGGAGATTTGTGCTATGTTACATCTGCACACGTCTGGCCTTCTGTCTGGTTAAGGTCAGCGAGTTAGTCTGTCATTGTTGGATCTGTAGAGTAAGACATTACATCATAATCCATATGTAAACAGACAAAGAGTTTCCACAAAATCTGTCTATTATGGGTTTTCTTGGGTAAGTATACATTTATTTCAGGTTTGTTGCTATTTAAGGTTCATAGGTGAGACTAAGCAGGTCTGTCCCGTTGAGGGTGATCACATAGTGAAACTAGTCATGTCTGCTACATTAAAGCACGTTTTCTGGGAGTTCAAAGAGAGAGAGATGCTTTGTTAGAGTTATTACACCAGTGAGGACTGTAAGTATAAAAGTTCAGCATGTGTATAGCTTTACAAGACTAAGTTTTGTGCAGGAAAAATAGACCAAAAGCACTAGGTGGCTTGAATATTCACTCTGTAAGGATTGATTGACAGAGTGCCTTAGCTCATAAGCGATTGTGAGCGGTCATGGCACAACTGCACAGACATAACATATTTATTGCCTATCATTAAAGTGCTTGTGAAGGCACAATGTTTTTTACGCATGAAGGTAAAAAACCTTCTGTGTACAGCAGCCCCTCCCCAATTACTTACCTGAGACCCCCCTCGATCCAGTGATGTCCAGGAGAGCCTTGCCTCTCCAGGATTTCACACTCCTGATTGGCCTTTGGCAGTGGGAACCAATCAACCACAGCCAGTGAACCAATCAGGAAACAGAAGAGGTGGGGCCAAGCCGCAGCTCCATGTCTGGATCGACACACAGAGCAGCGGCTCAGCTCGGGTGCCCTCATAGCAAGCTGCTTGCTGTGGGGGCAGGAGGGAGGGGCCAGGAGTGCCAACGTGGGACCTGAGAAGAGGAGGATCGGGCTAGAGCAGGTAAGTATGACTTTTTTTTCTTTAAACTAGACTTTAAACACTTGCCGCCCGCCCTATTACAGAATGATGGCGGCAAAGTGTTTGATATTCCTGATCGGACATCATATGACGTGATCAGGAATATCGAGCCACTGCGCGCCCCTGGAGGCGCGCATCGCGGCGATCGTTGTTGCAGGGTGTCAGTCTGACACCCTGCAACACCGATCTAGGTAAAGAGTCTCCGACGGAGACTCTTTACCACGTGATAAGCCGTGTCCAATCACGGCTGATCACGATGTAAATAGAAAGAGCGATCTGACAGACGCGAGTAGAGGAGAGCCGATCGGCTGCTCTCCTGACAGGGGGGGGCTGTGCTGATTGTTTATCAGCACAGCCCCCCCACGGATCCTACCCAGGACCACCGGGGAAGCCGCCCAGGACCACCAGGGAAGCCATCCACACTGGACCACCAGGAATGACCCTAGACCACCAGGGAAATGCCACTGTGTGCCCAGGCAGCTGCCAGTTAGTGCCCACTTCAATGCCTACCACTGCCAGTGCTACCAGGGATGCCCATCAGTGCCTCATATCAGTGCTACATATCAGTGCCCAGCAGTGCCGCCTATCAGCACCACCCTATCAGTGCCCAGCAGTGCCGCCTTTCATTGCCCATCAGTGTCGCCTATCAATGCCTATCAGTGCCCGCTCATTGGTGCCGCCGTATCAGTGCCGCCTTATCAGTGCCCATCAGTGAAAGAGAAAACTTACTTATTTACAATTTTTTTAACAGAAACAAAAGCAAAACTTTTATTTTTTTCAAAATTTTCAGTCTTTTTTTATTTGTTTAGCAAAAAATAAAAACCGCAGAGGTGATCAAATACCACCAAAAGAAAGGTCTATTTGTGGGAACAAAATGATAAAAATTTAGTTTGGGCACAGTGTAGCATGACCGCGCAATTGTCATTCAAACTGCGACAGCGCTGAAAGCTGAAAATTGGTCTGGGCAGGAAGGTGTCTAAGTGCCCTGTATTGAAGTGGTTAATATCACTTTAAGCACTTGTTAACAATTCCTGAGAATCAGTATATTGGAATCCTGTGTTGAAAACAAAGGGAAAAAATGCTAACTAGTACTAATACAGCTAGAATCACCTCCATTGCTTTTGCTTATTCCTTACCATTTATTCAGACTGGAATTACCCAAACCAGCAGATTTAAAGGTTTCGTCGTAGGTACTCACCATACATCTTCTGAAACATGGAATTGGAGTCAATTAGTTTGCTAATATACCAACCCTTTTAGGTGTCTTTTTAGCTCTCTCACACAGCTGAACAAGCGGGCCCTATGCACCAATAACTATACACAGGAGAAAAAGAACAGCACTATGGCCTTTAGGGGACAAGAAAATGTTTGACCAACTTTTGAATATGGGCCTGCTCAGTGTGGCCACTTTTTTTCCTCCAAAAGGAGTCAACATACAGAAATATGTAATTAATGTTGCTAGAGATGTAGCAGCACTTATAGCAATATTAAACCTTAATTTTTTTATTAAATTAAAATAAAAAACATGTTATATGCTTACCTGCCCTGTGTAATGGTTTTGCACAGAGCAGCCCTGATCTTCTTCTGGGATCCCCCGTCGGTGCTCCAGGTTCCTCCTCTTTGGCGAGTGCCCCCAAAAAAAGCCACCTTCCATGGGGGCACCTGTGTGTGCTCACTCCTGAGCCTCCCTGTCTGCGTCTATTGACACAGAGCAGGCAGCTTTTACCCGCCCCCACTCACTCGGCAAAGCATTTGATTGAGAGCAGCTGCTATCAGTCTGCTCAGGGAGGAGGAAGACAGTGGCGAGAGCCGCTGCTCTTGTGCACATCACTGGATCGGATCGGGCTCAGGTAAGAATAAGGGGGCTGGGGGGATTCTACAGCACAGAAGGTTTTTCACCTTAGTGCATAGAATGCATTAAGGTGAAAAACCTTAAGACTTTAGAAGCACTGTAAGGCTGACCATAGACGGAGCATTTTTCTTTCATGTAACCTTGAGCTGTGGGAAACAAATTTGCTCGATATCCCCATCAACACATATAGTACAGATAGTAAATCCCTCCCACCGATCCCCTGGGAGAACACAATTATTATTTCTAGCGGCTTTAATATCCTCTAGTGGAAATTGCATGCAAAAGCCGGTAGGCTTGTTGTACCCAAGTTGATTGATCGATCAACTTGGGTACATTCAGCCTGCTCATACATGGTTCAAATCTCAGGCAGTTCTTGCTGAACCAGCCGAGATTTGAACTGTCTATGGCCGGCTTAAGTCATGGGTTTAATTTCCAACAGAGAACTAGTTTGGGGTTTGTACATTCTCCCTGATCTTGCATGGGTTTACTAGGAGTGCTATGGTTTTCAATCATTACCCCAAAACATGTGAAATGACTTCCATCCACATTAGGCCATGCTTTTGTGCATGTGCACATGCTAGTCTGTAAATTAATTTGGGAAAGAAATAGATTTAAAGGGTTCCTAGCATTATGCATTTTGTAAAATTACATATTATGTATCAGCATTGTGCTATATAAATATGGGTAATAATAACAGATTATGATTATGTTTGTTGATGCAAGCATATATGATAAGCAGCACTCAGAAGAACCAAGTTTTGTATGAAAGCATAAGAACTTGCTTGACCCGTTCTACATGCTATTTTCATTCATCTATCCCATTCTTCTCCTCCTCCCATTCCTCTTCCTGCACAGCTTGCCTATAATTCCTCTCTATTCCAACCTGTTTTACATCCATGTCTCCATTTAACCTCACACTTCTTTAACTCTGTCTCCAGTTTACTACCTCAGTCCAACCTCTAATATCCTCCTGCCATAATCTTTGCCTCTACTTAACTCACTCCAGGCTTACCTCTTTTCTCATTCACTTTATTTTTCATTTATTTCACTCACATTTACCGGGCATCAGCCGCTGGATGATTTTCCATTTGTTTAATAGAATAGGACTCATTTGTTCATATTGGTACTATTCAAATCTACTGATTTGAGTCATGCATTCACAAATAGATGAAAAAATCTAAAAGTACATAGTATTCTAGTTTCAGATAATAAATGGTAAGACTGCAACCGTTATTAATGCATCATTCTTTGTTATTTGATCTGTTGACTGCCTGCTGCCTTTTAAAGCTCCACTCCCCATATTAGGAGGTATGTACTATGCTGCCCCTAACACCTTATTTGGCTTTTGAAACAAAAAATCCTCCAGCTAAGTAATCAGCCAACCATTACTGACTCATAGAAATAATGTTGTGCAGAAACTTGGCTGCCTGGGCAGCAAACGACTCTATGTCAGAATCTGCAATATGTTAAATCTAAAAAGCTCCTTAGGATTCTGCTTACTTAATTAGACCATAAAGTTGAACTGAGTGAATTAGTGTAGACATCCTGTCCTTGAAAAGTCATGAACGTTGTGTATTGTAATGCTGATCCGGAATGCAACAGTTTACTTCCTTCCAAGTGCAGAAAATAAAAATTCCCTGGTAGGCAGTGTCCATATTTTAGTTAACCATTGGACTGCTAGAGATAACTAATGTTTTCCTTTCTTCTCTTAAAGCATTTGTAAATGTAGTTTTTTGTTATTATTAAAATGTTGTACTTAACTGCTCTGTGCAATGGTTTTGCACAGAGCAACTCCGAACCTTCTCTTTTAGGGTCCCCCACTAGCGCTAAACGCTTCTCCTCTCCTCCATCTGCCCCCATACCAAACAGCTTGCTGTATGGGCGCATCTGTGGGCTCAATTCCAAGCTGAGCTGTGTTCACCCCCCACTCGCTGCTCACAGTATTTGATTGACAGCAGCAGGAGCCATAGGCTCCCGCTGCTGCCCCTGAGCAGAGACAGTAAAGCCACTTGGAACATTTTTACATTATAGAGCATTGCCAGCTCTAAAAATACATACCAGGGGCATGGCTGCAGCCATGCCCCTGTTAGAACCACTAAGTCCAGAGGCCGTACAGGTATGCCCATTTGCAAGAAATGGTAAAACTTACCTGAAAACAAAGTTCTTACAGCGCCGAGATGTCAGAGCTGCAGGCGTTCCCATCTTCACCCGGCTTGCTTTCCTATTTGGTGGACTCCGGCTCTATGACTGGACGAAGCCGTGATGAGGCCACTTCTATGCATACGCGCGAGAGCTGCCGGTTATGGCATAAGGCTCTGAAGGAACTGTACAGGTGGCCGTTCCTTCAGAGCGCATGCGCCAGTGATGTCACTGGCTGCATGTACAGTAAATACAGTGCCTTAAAAAAGTATTCATACCCCTTGAAATTTTTCACATTTTGTCATGTTACAACCAAAACATAAATGTATTTTATTGGGATTTTATCTGATAGACCAACACAAAGTGACGCAATAGTTGTGAAGTGGAAGGAAAATTATTTAAAAAATTTCAAATTTTTTTACAAATATCTAAAGTGTGGCGCACATTTGTATTCAGCCCCCTTTACTCTGATACCCCTAACTAAAATCTAGTGGATGCAATTGCCTTCAGAAGTCACCTAATTAGTAAATAGAGTCCACCTGTGTGTAATTTAATCTCAATATAAATACAGCTGTTTTGTGAAGCCCTCAGAGGTTTGTTCAAGAACCTTAATGAACGGACAGCTACATAAAGGCCAAGGAACACACCAGACAGGTCAGGGATAAACAAAAGGAAGGGTCCTAGTATTAAAGTACCTAATATACAGGGTGACTCTGTAGGTACTTAAAAGTCATTTGTGCCAACGTCCCTGATAATCAGTTGGAGATATCAAGAGACTAAAAACTTTTTGGGACTTTAAAGGCACAACTGTAGTGAGCTACACAACGTATATAAAAAAGGTTAAATTTTATTTATCATATACAAAAAAAAAAAAAAACACACAAAAAGAATAGACAAGGCATTATTTAAAAACACATCGGATCTAGACATACATAGCATATCCTAACACCATTAAGGATCCTATCCTGCAGTTGAGTATGTATCCCTAGATAATCGTGTATAATTGTAATCCAAATAAGGAAAAAGGGTTAACTTCCCCCAATTGCTCCCCCAATTTCAACCGTGTTAGGGGAAGTTAACCCTTTTTCCTTATTTGGATTACAATTATACACGATTATCTAGGCATACATACTCAACTGCAGGATAGGATCCTTAATGGTGTTAGGATATGCTATGTATGTCTAGATCCGATGTGTTTTTAAATAATGCCTTGTCTATTCTTTTTGTGTGGTTTTTTTTTTTTTTTGTATATGATAAATAAAATTTAACCTTTTTTATATACGTTGTGTAGCTCACTACAGTTGTGCCTTTAAAGTCCCAAAAAGTTTTTAGTCTCTTGATATCTCCAACAGGTCAGGGATAAAGTTGTGGAGAAGTTTAAAGCAGGGTTAGGGTATAATAAAAATATCCCAAGCTTTGAACATCTCATGGAGCACTATTCAATCCATCATCCGAAAATGGTCAGAGTATAGCACAACTGAAAACCTACCAAGACATGGCCGTCCACCTAAACTGATGGGCTGGGCAAGGAGAGCATTCATCAGAGAAGCAGCCAAGAGGCCCATGGTAACTCTAGAGGAGCTGCAGAGATCCACAGCTCAGGTGGTATAATCTGTCCGCAGGACAACTATTAGTCGTGCACTTCACAGATCTGTTCTTTATGAAAGAGTGGCAAAAAGAAAGCCATTGTTGAAAGAAAGCCATAAGAAGTCCTGTTTGCAGTTTGTGAGAAGCCATGTGGGGGACACAGCAAACATGTGGAAGAAGTATGTGTGGCGGAAAACTAACACTGCATATCACTCTGAACACACCATTGTAAACATGATGGCAGCATCATGTTGGGGGGATGCTTTTCTTCAGCAGGCAAGGAAGCTGATCAGAGTTGATGGGAAGATGGTTGGAGCCAAATACAGGGCAATCTTAGAAGAAAACCTGTTTGAGTCTGCAAAAGACTTGAGACTGGGGTGGAGGCTCACCTTCTAGTGGGACAACGACCCTAAACATACAGCCAGAGCTACAATAGTTAGATCAAAGCATATTCATGTGTTAGAATGGCCCAAAGTCCAGACCTAAATCCAATTGAGAATCTGTGGCAAGACTTGAAAATTGCTGTTCACAGACGCTCTCCATCCAATCTGACAGAGCTTGAGCTATTTTGCAAAGAAGAATGGGCAAAAATGCCATCCTCTAGATGTGCAAACCTGGTAGAGACATCCCCAGAAAGACTTGCAGATGTAATTGCAGCGAAAGGTGGTTCTACAAAGTATTGACTCAGGGGGACTTAATACAAATGCACACCACACTTTTCAGATATTTATTTATAATTTTTCTCCCACTTTACAATTATGTGCCACTTTATGTTGGTCTATCACAGAATCCCAATAAAATACATTTACGGTTTTGGTTGTAACATGACAAAATATGGAAACTTTCAAGGGGTATGAATACTTTTTCAAGGCACTGTATCTCCTGAACGGTGCCCGTTTAGGAGATATTTACACTATCTTACCTATAGGTAAAAGTTAGTGATGGAAGTTTACTTCCACTTTAAGAAAAATATTAATACTTACTGCTTCCAATTTTACTTGCTTAACCACTTGCTTACTGGGCTCTTTTACCCCCTTCCTGCCCCGGCCAATTTTCAGCACTGTTGCAATTTGAATGACAATTGTGTGGTCATACAACACTGTACCCAAACAAAATTTTTATCATTGTTTTCACACAAATAGAGCTTTCTTTTGGTGGTATTTAATCACCACTTTTTTATTTCTTTGCTAAATAAACTAAAAAAGACCGAACATTTTGAAAAAACAAAACAAAACTTTTTGCAGCTTTTCGTAAAATTTTGGAAACAGGTAGTTTTTCTCCTTCACTGATGTGCGCTGATGAGGCGGCACTGATAGGTGGCACTGATAGGCGGTACTGTTGAGGGCCGCTGATGGGCACTGGAAGGAGGCACTGAGGGGCACTGGTAGGCAGCACTGAAGGGGCACTTATTGTCAGCACTGATTGGCAGCACTGGTGGGCACGCATTGGCAGCACTGGTGGGCACTGTTTTGACTGTCCTGATTATCAGTGCACATGTCCCTTTTAAAGAAGCCGGTTATCGGCTCTCTTCTCCTCTCCTCATGCTTTCAGCATGAGGAAAGGAGTTCTGATAACTGGTTTCTATTTATGTCCGTGATCAGCTGTGATTGGACACAGCTGATCATGTGGTAAAGAGCCGCTGATTGGCTCTTTACCTCAATCTGTGATCAATAGTGTCCTCCAGACACCATGATCACTGAGCGCGCCGCCCGCACCCAGCAGCGGGCGTGGTGGGCACAATCACAGGAGGCTGTCATATGACTGCCTCCCAGAACTAGCCGTCCACGCTGTAGCCATCATTCGGCTATAACATGGTCGGCAAGTGGTTAAAATGCTGCTTAGCGTTTCCCTTCTATGATCTCTTAAAGTGGTAGTAAACTCTTTTTTCTTAATTTTCACTTACAGGTAAGCTTATAATAAAGCTTACCTGTAGGTAAAATGAATATCTCCTAAATGTGCACTGGAGATAGTCTAGTGAGCAGCAGCCGGTGACATCACTCTGCACACTGCTGGAGAGCTTTGTTTGCAGTGCATACTAGGACATTATGATATTGCTTTGCAAAGAAGAACTTTATTTTTTTTCCCTAGAGTCTTTTACTGCTTTAAAGGAAAATGTTGTGGAGTTATGTTTATCACAATTAACCCTGTCTGTACTGTGCTGGCAAATTATAATGTGTTAAACGCTGTTTTAACAAAGACTTAAAGATCTTAAGGCTTAGATCAGGGGTGTCCAACCTTTTGACCTTCCTGGGGCACATTAGAAGAAGAGGAATTGTCTTGGACCACACATAAAATACACTAACAATAAGGAGAGCCGATGAGCAAAAAAAGTCGGGCAGGTCACAAGTTAACAAACACTGATATAGATAATGTACCTCTCTGAGTGATAAAACGTAATTTGACATTTGACACTGTTTTTGATAAACTATCACATCAATATCTGGTTCAATGGATGAGGTAGCAATTCTCTAATGCTGCCCTTCATAGTTACATAGTTACATAGTAGGCGAGGTGGAAAAAAGACACAAGTCCAACCTATGTGTGTGATTTTATGTTAGTATTACATTGTATATCCCTGTATGTTGTGGTCGTTCAGGTGCTTATCTGATAGTTTTTTTAAATTATCGATGCTCCCCACTGAAACCACCGCCTGTGGAAGGGAATTCCACATCCTAACCGCTCTTACAGTAAATAGTCATCCAGATATCCTACGACTGAGATCTTTTGGGACCTTAGAAAAGCCAACACTGGAGCCAAAACCTTTGTGAAGACTAGAGGGGCTGTGGCTAGACCGAACGGAAGTGCCACAAACTGGAAATGACACCCCTCTACTGCGACACGCAGAAACCTTTGATGCGGACCGAAAATTGGCACATGTAGGTACGCATCCTTGATGTCTATGGATGCTAAAAAATCCTCTCTCTCCTCAAGGATGCGATTACTGAACGAACCGACTCCATACAGAAGGTTCGGACGTTTAGAAAGGAATTTAGGGACTTGAGGTCCAGAATGGGCCTTACCTCCCCATTTGGTTTGGGCACTGTGAATAGGTTCGAATAGAATCCTTTGAATCTTTCCTTGTGTGGAACCTCGATAATTACCTCCTGCCTTTCTAGCTGTTCTAAGGCTAGGAATAGGCTTTTCTTTTTTACTGGGTCGGATGGGACTCTGGATACCAGAAATCGATTCGGAGGAAAATCCCGGAACTCTATTTTGTAACCTTGTGTTACAGTGGAAATGACCCACCTGTCCTGAACCAATTTTCCCCAAGCGTCTGCGAACCACCGCAGTCTGCCCCCCACCTGCAAGAGTGGGGGCGCCCCTTCACAAGGAGGACTTGGAATTGGTTTTAGCTGGTTTCTGGGTCCAAGGTCTTTTTTGACCCTGCGGTTTCTTAAAAGTAGGCGGTTGAGGCCTTCGATACCTCTTGGGAGAAGAGGCGCCTGGCCCGGGAGCGTTGGGAATCTTAAAGGAAGGCTGCTTATTCCTTCTTTTAACTGGAAGCAAGGAACTCTTTCCTCCTGAGATCTTTTGGATATATTTATCCAGATCTTCTCCAAACAAACGCTCACCATGAAAAGGAAAAGCCGCGAGTAGCCTCTTGCATGGCATCTCGGCTGACCAGTTCTTTAGCCACAAGACCCTGCGCATATGGATTGAAAGTAGCGCCAAACAAGACATCTGCTGGATCGAGTCCTTTAAAGCGTCTACCGCAAAACATAAAGCGCGAGGAAGTTCTGACAATTCGTCAGAAAATTCCTCCTGAAGAGGTAAGTTCTTGACCAAACTTTTAAAACGGTCCTTCAAGGACTGACAAATACCGATGGCTGCAACTGCCGGTTGTACTGCTGTCCCAGCCACTGCAAAGGAGGCTTTTAGTAAGGATTCTTTTAGTAAGGATTAGTGAGGGATCATCCTCAGCATTCAGACTTTATAAAGAATGCAACAAGAAATGTAAGGGTGCAATTAGGACGGCTAAGATAGAACATGAAAGACACATAGCGGAGGAGAGCAAAAAAAATCCCAAGAAATTCTTTAAGTATGTAAACAGTAAAAAAGGGAGGACAGACCATATTGGCCCCATAAAGAATGAGGAAGGACATCTGGTTACAAAGGATGGGGAGATGGCGAAGGTATTGAATTTATTCTTCTCCTCAGTTTTCACGAGTAATTTGGGGGGGCTTCAGTAACCAAAACTGCAGTGTTAATCCTTATGACACAACACAGGAAGCACCTCCATGGTTAACAGAGGACAGAATTAAAATTAGACTTGAGAAACTTAACATTAATAAATCACCGGGACCAGATGGCTTGCATCTGAGAGTACTTAGGGAACTCAGTCAAGTGATTGCCAGACCGTTGTTCCTAATTTTTAAAGACAGTCTACTGACTGGAATGGTACCAGCTGATTGGAAAAAAGCCAATGTAGCACCAATATTCAAAAAGGGCCCAAAATACATCCCTGGGAATTACAGATCAGTTAGCCTAACATCAATAGTATGTAAACTCTTGGAGGGGATGATAAGGGACTATATACAAGATTTTAGTAATGAGAAAGGTATCATTAGCAGTAATCAGCATGGATTCATGAAGAATCGTTCTAACCTACTATGAGGAGGTGAGTTGCCATCTGGATAAAGGAAGGCCCGTAGACATGGTGTATCTGGATTTTACAAAAGCATTTGACACAGTTCCCCATAAACTTTTACTGTACAAAATAAGGCCCGTTGGCATGGACCATAGGGTGAGTACATGGATTGAAAACTGGCTACAAGGGTGAGTTCAGAGGGTGGTGATAAATGGGGAGTACTCGGAATGGTCAGGGGTGGGTAGTGGGGTTCCCCAGGGTTCTGTGCTGAGACCAATCCTATTTAATTTGTTCATAAACGACCTGGAGGATGGGATAAACAGTTCAATCCCTGTATTTGCAGGCGACACTAAGCTAAGCAGGGCAATAACTTCTCCACAGGATGTGGAAACCTTGCAAAAAGATCTGAACAAATTAATGGGGTTGGTAACTACATGGCAGGTTCAATGTAGAAAAATGTAAAATAATGCATTTGGGTGGAAAAAATATGAATGCAATCTATACACTTGGGGGGGGGGGAGAACCTCTGGGGGAATCTAGGATAGAAAAGGGCCTGGGGGTCCTAGTAGATGATAAGCTCAGCAATGGCATGCAATGCCAAGCTGCTGCTAACAAAGCAAACAGAATATTGGCATGCATTAAAAAGGGGATCAACTCCAGAGATAAAACGATAATTCTCCCACTCTACAAGACTCTGGTCCGGCCGCACCTAGAGTATGCTGTCCAGTTCTGGGCACCAGTCCTCAGGAAAGATGTACTGGAAATAGAGTGAGTACAAAGAAGGGCAACAAAGCTAATAAAGGGTCTGAAGGATCTTAGTTATGAGGAAAGGTTGCGAGCACTGAACTTATTCTTTCTGGAGAAGAGACGCTTGAGAGGGGATATGATTTCAATATACAAATACCGTACTGGTGACCCTACAATAGAAATAAAACTTTTTCACAGAAGAGAGTTTAACAAGACTCATTAAAATTAGAAGAAAAGAGGTTTAACCTTAAACTACGTAGAGGGTTCTTTACTGTAAGAGCGGCAAGGATGTGGAATTCCCTTCCACAGGCGGTGGTCTCAGCGGGGAGCATCGATAGCTTCAAGAAACTATTAGATAAGCACCTGAATGACCACAACATACAGGGATATACAATGTAATATTAACACATAATCACACATAGGTTGGACTTGATGGACTTGTGTCTTTTTTTAACCTCGCCAACTATGTACTATGTAACTATGTATGTAACGTAGAACAGGAAAGTCCTGGTCCCTGTACGGGGGGGGGGGGGGGGTAACTTAAATCCTGCTCTCACCATTTCAGCCAAAGATTGGATGAATAATTTTTGGGATTGGGAAGCCGACATTGGTTCCTTGGAACCTGAATCCCCCGCCGAGGATTATTCAGGTTCTGCTTCCTCCCTATATTTTACGGCCACCTCCTCCAAATCCTCTGCCCATTCTGGATCCAAATCACAAGGACCCAACTGGCTAAGAGAGTCCTGGTCCTCTAGTGATTCTCCACTGGGACCAGGCTCAGGAGAGGGAGATCTATGACGTTTCTTCCCTCCCTGCGTTACTGAGGCAATCATACCCGCTATTTAGCCTTCAAAGCCAGCTAGGGCTGATGCCAAGTCATCCTTAGTAACATAAGCCGATGCAGGGATATTGGTAGTGGCCACTACGCCTGACAAATGCAATGGCTCAGCCAGGCCAAATGCTGCAGGTCTTTCAGGGGAGATTGATGCTGCAGTAGCCTGAGGTTGATCTCCTGTTTTTGAAGGAGTCACTTTAACCCCTGGACTTGCCCTGCTCCCTGAACCTCGTTTTCTGGAAGACATTGCTTACAGGGTTGGAGGAAATATATATATATATATATATATATATATATATATATATACTCTCTCTAGTGCTATATAGCTGAGCCCAGCGTATAGCAACTATCCCGGCCTTTAACCTTCAACGTGTTGCAAATGCCCAACTCACGTGCCCAGACCTTGTGTCCCACCGCAGTTAGGATCCTGGCTCTTGCGAGCCTACACTGACAAGCAGCAATGACACACGCGGACGCTGACTTCCCTCTATATGCGTGCGCCGCCACGTGACGCACGCATGCCCGGGAACTTACTGCGCATGTGCACGCCCGTGGGGAACCTCGCAGCGTCATACAGCCACGATGCATGCGGCGATCTCTCCGCCCCGCGCACGACGTAGCGCACGCAGATGCGGGCATGCGGCGCACATCCCCGATGCACGCTCCTGCGCACGCGCACCCGGCACACACGCCACCATGCGGGAGACCCCCGCCTAACGGCAGTTTGTAACATAAGGCACGGAAATTTTTGGCAAAACAACACATGTTATAGCAACACAGTAATACAGTTTAGGCCTCCAAAGGGAGCACTCACCGATCCTCGCTGCAGGGCCTGGAACAGGCCCAATCTTCCCCCATCACCGCGGGTAGCGCCACAGAGGACCTTCAAGGACCGGGTCCCCCTTTGTTTCGGGGTCCACACCCTTGGACCTGTAAGGCACCCTTCTGGTTTCCTTGGGCAGGTGATAGACCAGGAATACCATATAACAAGGGTCCAGCGCCATAAAGGACACATTACAGGCAAAACCTTGTTCTTGAACCAAGGCTCGGGTACCATCCACTTTAGCTTTAATATGCCATCCGAATGGATGCGATTATAAAATCCTCACTGGGACATTATTGAAGAATTTGAAAAGCTTCCACAGCCGTGACCATCTCCTTCAAGACACTGGCAAAAAAATAAAGGTACTTCCTGTATGGGAGGGGTTATATGGGAGGAACCTTCCTACTATTGGTTGCCAGTGTCCAATCACCTAAAGGTAGCATATAACCCAGTCATTATTATGGTGCTCTGTGTCCCATGATGTACGATAAAGAAAATATGGACAATATAGAATATCTTCCAATTTGCACCTTTTGCCCAATTCTACCCCCTCTCTCCTCTTTTCTCCCCCCCCCTTCTTTATATACCAGCTACCCCCCCCCCTTTTCCCTTTTTTTTCTTGTTTCCACTTTGCTCCCCCCCCCCCCCCCCATAAAAAACCTTTTCTTGGGTCGTACCTCCTTCCTCAGATATTTTTCTTTTTTATATTTTTCGCTGTATTACTTTTTCTCACTTATTTATTGCCATATTATAGTACATAATTCTCTCTTTTTTATGTTGGCTAATTTATTTTATATTATTATATATACTTTTTACTATATATTGACTAATTGATTAAGCTTCTTATTGATTTTTATTGTATATTTTTCTTTAATATGTTGATAAATAAAATATATATATATATTTTCTAATTTTTATATATTCATAGTGATAATTAATATATATATATTACAGTATATTGATCTAGTGGTCCTTTTTATCATTTTTTATAATTACTTATAACTGTGTATTGCCATCAGTATTAATTTCTTTCCCCCTGTTCACATATATTTATTCTGACCCCGCCACCCGCTTCATTATATAAACACTGCCCTTTGATTTCATACCCTATGCTTGAGAAAGGAGTGTGGCTATCACACCATTGTTATATAGAATAAAATAGTTCAACTCACCATAATGCAGAATCAGTGGGAGCCCCAAGTGTGTCACTTGCCAACGTCACCTGCCTTCAGATGTGGATTGTCACTATGCTGCGTCACTTGCCACCAGATGTGGATTGTCACTTGCTGCGTCACCTGCCACCAGATGCGGATTGTCACTTGCCACGATGTCACCTGCCACACATTGCGGATTGTCACTTGCCACGACGTCACCTGCCACACATTGCGGATTGTCACCTGCCACGACGTCACCTGCCACACGTAGTGGATTGCCACTTGCTGTGTCCCAGAGTGAACAATCCAAAGATCAGTCAAATTCAATCCAGCTTGAGTCCCTTTTAAAAAAAATCTTATAGAGAGAAACCATTTGAAGTTGTACTACCAACCTAACCCACTTTGTTTTTCAGATAGGCAGAGGCTGCTCAGGCTCAGCTCTCACTGTCATGGGCACAGCCGCACAGGCAGCTCTCTTCAGACCCTTCCTTCCCTCACGCTGGAGGTGGAAGAGGTGGGCGGAGCGATTGATTGGCGCGGAGGCTGAGTGCTCTGAATGCTGGGGCGGCCGCGGCCTCTGACGTCACTGGTTGCTAGGCGCTGGGCGGCAGGCTATTCTAGCAACCAGTGCAGGAGGCAGTGCACAACGCACCCCCGACCAGCATCGGCTCTGCTCTGCTCCTGCTTACTGATCCGGGATTCCAGGAGGCTACTACGGAGTCCGAGTAGTCTACTCCTGACAACCTCTTGCCGGCCAGGCTGCTGCCCCTCTTAAATGCCGCCTGGAACCATGGTCCCATTGGGTCCAAAGGTAGGGCCGTCCCTGCACACAACTGTGGGAGAAATGTTTCACCCTACAACAGCAAGCAATTAAACAAGTCCCTCATGGTAGGATAACTCGATATTCTTTTAGCAAAAGCTGCAAATTAAAAACCAAAAAATTAAAAAACTTTAGAAATTTCACTAACGTGTTCAAACATACAGTGCCTTGAAAAGGTATTCATACCCCCTTGAAATATTCCACATTTTGTCATGTTACAACCAGAAATGTAAATTTATTTTTTAGGATTTTATGTGATAGACCAACACAAAGTGGCACATAATTGTGAGGTGGAAAGAAAATGATAAATAGTTTTCACATTTTTTACAAAGAAATATATGAAAAGTGTGGCGTGCATTTGTATTCAGCCCCCCTGAGTCAATACTTTGTAGAACCACGTTTTGCTGCAATTACAGCTGCAAGTCTTTTTAGGGACGTCACTACCAGCTTTGCTAGAAAGTAACATTTTTGCCTATTTTCTTTTGCAAAATAGCTCAAGCTCTGTCAGATTGGATGGAGAGCATCTGTGAACAGCAATTTTCAAGTCTTGCCACAGATTCTCAATTGGATTTAGGTCTGGACTTTGACTGGGCCATTCTAACACATGAATATGCTTTGATCTAAACCAGGGGTACTGAATTAAAATTCACGGGGGTCAGTAAGATTTTTTCCAGAGGAGGTCCAAGTGTCATATTGGTGATGACTCAGATCCTTTACATCACAGCCTCCCATGCACGTAACAATGGTTTTCTATTGCCCTTGTAGATACCTGTGTTATTCTAGGCCAGAAAAACATAGATCCCTGCACAAGTGTGAACAAGCCCTTACATCGGTGCCCTCAGTCCCCCCTACACAGCACATCCCTCCCTTTTACATCACAGTCCCTCATCAGAGACCGACCCATCAGAGACCCCCAACCCATTACAGACCGTCCCATCACAGCGTGTCCCTTTAAAGACCCCCTCCATCACAGATCCCCCCACCCCCATTACAGACCCCTCCACTCCCATCACAGACCTTCCCACAAACACAGATCCGCCTCTATCACAGATCCCCCAATCATAGATCCTCCCCACCACAGACCCCCCTCCTGCACAGACCCATCACAGACCTCCCCCATCACAGATCCCCACTCCATCACAGATCCCCCTCCATCACAGACCCCCCCATTACAGACTCCACTCCACAGACCCACCAATTACAGACCCCACTCGATCACAGACCCCCCATTACAGACCCCACTCCATCACAGACCTCCAATTATAGACCCCACTCCATCATAGACCCCCCCATTACAGACCTTCCATTAAAGACCTCACTCCATCACAGACCCCCCCATAACAGACCCCAATCCATCACAAACCCCATAATTACAAACTCCCTCCATCACAGACCCCCCCCATTACAGTACTCCCTCGATATTACAGAGTCCTACTGTCCCTTTCATCATCGCAGCATTCCCCCTTCCTCCCCTCCCCACACTGCCCTACCCTATTCACACAAGCCGGGAAGCATGCATGGCAGGTCTGGACAAAGGGCGGGCCTTTTTTTAAGTTAAAGATGGGTGATTGGTTGCTGGGACCATCCCACTGCCTAGCAACCAATCACCAGCTTTGTAACTTAAAAAGTCCCGCCCTTTGTCGGGACCTGCATCGCTTCCAGGCTTGTGTGAATAAGGTAGGAGAGGGGGGAGAAAGGGGGAGTGACGTGATGACGCGCCTTCCATGTAATCAAGGATGTTAGCTGCAGCGACAGGCAGGCGAGCCAGCAGAGATGAGAGAACACTCAGGCAACTATTTGGCGAGGCTGCGGGCCGTATAGGCCTGCTACTGGGTCCAGATTTGGCCCGTGGTCCGCCATTTAGTGATGCCTGATTTTCTACTAAGATTGCCCTGTATTTGGCTCCATCTATCTTCCCATCAACTCTGACCACCTTCTTTGTCCCTGCTGAAGAAAAGCATCCCCACAACATGATGCTGCCACCACCATGTTTCATGGTGGGGATGGTGTGTTCAGAGTGATGTGCAGTGTTAGTTTTCTGCCACACATAACGTTTGCTTTTAGGCTAAAAAGTTCAACTTTGGTCTCATTTGACCAGGGTACCTCTGGTCAGATGTTCTTCCACATGTTTGCTGTGTCCCCCACATGGCTTCTCGCAAACTGCAAACGGGACTTCTTATGGCTTTCTTTCAACAATAGATAAATTGTAATCGTATCATCACAGAATCTGGATACGCGAAATTAGTAGACATATGCCATATCCCGATATATTATATTTGGAAAATATGTTTTTGGATGATGGACTTTATAGTCATAACACTTAATACATAATTTTATAAAAAGGTTTTATAAAAAAGTTTATACATATATTTATTTACAGAAACATATGAAACACTTTTAAAAACAATAAACAATTAGTGAAATATATCAAATTTGGGACGGCTGCTGTTGCAAAGGACACACCCCTTCTGAGATAGTAGTAAACAAATTCACAACACTGTCCTTCCTAGAATTTATCATATATATACAATCGTGCAGTTCGTATATATATATATTGCCAGGGGCCCCCTGGCAATAGGAGATTATGGGGCCCCTAGGCAATCAGAGATTATGGGGCCACACAGTATACACACACACACAGTATACACATACATGTACACACAGTATACACAGACAGATGTAAAAAAACACAGATTTATACATACTGTCCCTGGTTTTACTGAGGCTGGCCTGACCCTGATGGGGCCCCCTAGTGGCCCAGGGCCCTCGGGCAGTGCCCGAGTGGCTCAATGGTCAGTCCGCCCCTGCATACATGAGTAATTACTTTAATAGCAGCAGGCTTTATGTCTGGCCTGAAAAACACATATTAATAGTAATGAGATCTGTGATATCATTGTCCATGACATTGTGTGACACTTAACACTGACATTATGAATCATTGAGTGAGAAAGGTCACAATAGCCTCACAATTAGAGACCCCAGTGAACTGCCCGAACCCCAACTAAGATTAGGTTGGGAAAAAACAAAACAAAGCAGAGGGGATATAAAGGGAAGAACATAATGGTCCCTTAGTTAACAAACAAAGAGAAGAAAGAAAGCAACAGTAGAGTTACGGAGGGAAGGGTGGGTAGAGACAGCGGGGTGTAAACCAGGAGGCGGTGAACTTGTCGCCACTTTGAATAGCTGTCTTACCTGTAGTGATTCGTTCCTCATGACCCAAGCAGGGATGTACCTTCATCGGAGAGAATAAACATATTCCAGAGCTTCGATGCCTTAGAATGTTTTTCCTGTTTATTTTGGGCCGTAAGGACTAAGTCTTCTCATTTTTACATTTCCTCCACTCTGCGCAACCACATCCCAATAGACGGAGGTGTGCTTTTTTTCCACTTCCGCTTTTTTTCCACATGAGGGGAATGCAGGACTTAACGGCGTTAAACAAATGTCGTACTATTGATTTTTGGTAGCCTTTTGCCAAAATCGTGGTAGCATGGAGTAGAAGGCAAGCTGGATCGTTAGGAATCGTGTGATCTGTAAATTTCTGGTAACCGTCTGAACCGTCATCCAGAAATGTTGCAGTCGAGGGCAGGACCAGAAGATGTAGAGGAGCGTCCCTCTGTCTGTATAGGCATCTCCAGCAGTTGTCATTGGTGGTTGGGCAATACAGTCAGCTCCATAATTATTGGGACATCGACACAATTCTAATCTTTTTGGTTCTATACACCACCACAATGGATTTGAAATGAAACATGTGCCTCCCACTTTTTAAGGGAACAAAAGTAATGGGACAGATTAACAATCATCCATCAAACTTTCACTTTTTAATACTTGGTTGCAAATCCTTTGCAGTCAATTACAGCCTGAAGTCTGGAACGCATAGACATCACCAGACGCTGGGTTTCATCCCTGATGATTCTCTGCCAGGCCTCTACTGCAACTGTCTTCAGTTCCTGCTTGTGCTTGGGGCATTTTCCTTTCAGCTTTGTCTTCAGCAAGTGAAATGCATGCTCAATCAGATTCAGGTCAGGTGATTGACTTGGCCATTGCATAACATTCCATTTCTTTCCCTTAAAAAACTCTTTGGTTGCTTTCGCAGTATGCTTCGGGTCATTGTCCATCTGCACTGTGAAGCGCCGTCCAATGAGTTCTGAAGCATTTTGCTGAAAATGAGCAGATAATATTGCCTGAAACACTTCAGAATTCACCCTGCTGCTTTTGTCAGCAGTCACATCATAAATACAAGAGAACCAGTTCCATTGGGAGCCATACATGCCCACGCCATGACACTACCACCACCATGCTTCACTGATGAGGTGGTATGCTTTGGATCATGAGCAGTTCCTTTCCTTCTCCATACTCGTCTCTTCCCATCACTCTGGTACAAGTTGATCTTGGTCTCATCTGTCCATCGGATGTTGTTCCAGAACTGTGAAGGCTTTTTTAGATATTGTTTGGCAAACTGTAATCTGGCCTTCAGGTTTTTGAGGCTCACCAATGGTTTGCATCTTGTGGTGAACCCTCTGTATTCACTCTGCTGAGGTCTTTTCTTGATTGTTGACTTTGACACACATACACCTACCTCCTGGAGAGTGTTCTTGATCTTGCCAACTGTTGTGAAGGGTGTTTTCTTCACCAGGGAAAGAATTCTTTCTGTCATCCACCACAGTTGTTTTCTTTGGTCTTCCGGGTCTTTTGGTGTTGCTGAGCTCACTGGTGTGTTCTTTCTTTTCAAGGATGTTCCAAACAGTTAATTTGGCCACACCTAATGTTTTTGTTATCTCTCTGATGGGTTTGTTTTTTTTTTCAGCCTAAAGATGGCTTGCTTCTCTGATAGTGACAGCTCTTTGGATCTCATATTGAGAGTCGACAGCAACAGATTCCAAATGCAAATAGCACACTTGAAATTAACTCTGGACCCTTTATCTGCTCCTTGTAAATGGGATAATGAGGGAATAACACACACCTGGCCATGGAACAGCTGAGCAGCCAATTGTCCCATTACTTTTGGTCCCTTAAAAAGTGGGAGGCACATATACAAACTGTTGTAATTCCTACACCGTTCACCTGATTTGGATGGAAATACCCTCAAATTAAAGCTAAAAGTCTGCAGTTAAAGCACATCTTGTTCGTTTCATTTCAAATCCATTGTAGTAGTGTATAGAGTTAAAAAGATTAGAATTGTGTCAATGTCCCAATATTTATGGACCTGACTGTAAGTAAAGCAGAGGTTTTAGATAGCACTTGAGGTAGAACCTCTTCGTCCCTACAGTAATCCTTAAAGGTAGTCAGGGTCCGATTAAATCAAGCTGGATTGGCGATCGAATGAAGGAAGTGGTGTAGTCGTATTGCTTTCCAGAATAGAAGTCGAAAGTTGCCAGTGTCACTCATCAGCGATTGAATGGAAGGCCACTGATTGCCATCTAAAAAATGCAAGGCACGATCCCTTTTAATGGAACCATAGTCTGGGCTTGTTCCAGTTGCGTCCAGAGTTTGGTCTTACCGTGTCGGTTCAAGTCAATAATTCTCCCTAGGTGTACCGCCAAGTAGTAATTTCGTAAGTCAGGGAGAGATAGACCTCTGTAATGTTTGGGTAGGGTAAGGTAACGTCTGCGTAAGCGAGCTTTCGATTGTGCCTAGATAAATTTAATAAAAAGTGAGTGTAACTGTTTCAAATATTGTGGCGCAATCTTGACCGGTAGTTCTTGTAATAAAAATAGAAACTTTGGGAGTATACACATCATGAGGAGGTTGCATCTGCCAAACCAAGAGTGTAGGCCTTTGTTCAACTCCTCTAACAACAAACGGGTCTCGGTTAGCAGAGGCAGAAAGTTACGTTCAAAGGTGCATGTCAAATTATTAGGAATAAGGGTTCCCAAATATTTGAGGAAGCAGTCTGACCATTTAAAGTTGAATTTTGTTTGTAGGGATTTTAGTCTATTTGGTGCTACATTAACTGCTTGCCGACAGCCGCCTGTACATTTACTTCGACACAATGGCACAGACAGTCAAATGGGCGTACAGGCACGTCCCTTTAATTTGCCGCCGTGCCATCGAATGCGCGCCGGCACGCGCCCGCCGCGAGCTCCGTTAGTGTGATCACGGGTCCCGCGGACTCAATGTCGTCTCACAGAGAGGAAGAACAGGGAAATGCTTGTGTAAACAAGCATTTCCCCGTTCTGCCTAGTGACAGGACACTGATCACAGCTCCCTGTAATCGGTCGCGGTGATCAGTGTCGTGTCACACATAGCCCCTCCCCCCACAGTTAGAATCACTCCCTAGGACACACTTAACCCTTACAGCGCCACCTAGTGTTAACCCCTTCACTGCCAGTCACATTTACACAGTAATCAATGCATTTTTAATCGCCCTGATCGCTGTATATATGTGAATGGTCCCAAAATAGCGCCAAAAGTGTCCGCCATAATGTCGCAGTAACGATAAAAATCGCTGATCGCCGCCATTGCTAGTAAAAAAAAAATATTAATAAAAATGCCATAAAACTATCCCCTATTTTGTAGGCGCTATAACTTTTGCGCAAACCAATCAATAAATGCTTATTGCAATTCTTTTTACCAAAAATTTGCAGAAGAATACATATTGGCCTAAACTGAGGGAAAAAAAAAATTTTTATATATTTTCTGGGGATATTTATTATAGTAAAAAGTAAAAAATAATGTGTTTTTTTCAAAATTGACGCTATTTTTTTGTTTATAGAGCAAAAAATAAAAACCGCAGAGGTGATCAAATACCACCAAAAGAAAGCTCTATTTGTGGGGAAAAAAGGACGTCAATTTTGTTTGGGAGCCACATCGCACGAGCGCGCAATTTTCAGTTAAAGCGATGCAGTGGCGAATCACAAAAAGTGCTCTGGTCTTAGGGCAGCCAAATGGTCCGGGGGCTAAAGTGGTTAATCCCCTTTGCTGCGGACTTATAAAAGTTAATTTTTAAGTTATACAGTTTACCATATCTATCGATATCTCTGAGGAGGTTGGGGAGGGACACTACAGGGTTAGTTATTGAAAAGAGGAGGTCATCAGCGTAGGCCGATATCTTGTATTAGGCGTTATCTAATGTTATTTCTGATATGTATGGGTTTGAGCGTATGGTGCACAAAAAGCGTTTCAGGGGACACCCCCGTCTGGTGCCATTTGTGATGAGGAAAGTATCCGTGAGGACACTATTGGCTTTAACCTGAGCTGCCGGTGTGAAATAGATATTTGAAATCTAATGCAGCATTTTGTGTCCCAGTCCAATGTGTTTAAGGACCGAGGTCATGAATGTCCAGTTGACGTGGTTGAACGCTTTCTCAGCATCTGTGCTGAGGAAGACGCACGGTGTTTTAGTCACAGAGGCAATATGAATGAGGTTGAGCACTTTGTTGATATTATCTCTAGCCTCTCGTAAGGGGATAAAACCCACCTGGTCTAGGTGAACTATATCCTGTAAGTGTTGGGTTAATCTGTTGGCCAGTATCTTTGTAAAAAGCTTGAGGTCTATATTCACAAGGGAGATGTGTCTATAGCTACTGCAGGCAGATGGGTCTTTACCATCCTTATGTATAAGGCATATGTGGGTCTTTCAGGGTATCAATGGGGAAAAAAAATCCCCTCACAGAGTGTATTGAACAGCTTTACCATGTAAGGGCCTTGAAGTGGTAGAAGTGATTGGTAATACTGTAGAGTGAAACCATCAGGACCTGGGGCTTTGCCCAGTTTCATCCCTCCCACCGCTCTTTGCAATTCGTCTAGGGTGATGGGGGTATCTAGTTCCGCACCTACTTCAGCAGAGAGCTGGGAGAGTTGGGACGAGGTAATATAGTCCTCCATTACTGCTTCGTGGGATGACCGCATTGGGAGATTGTATAAGGAAGAGTAGTAGTCCCTGAATTCCTTTGCAATCTGGAGAGGCATGACCCTTTTTTGGCCTGAAGGAGCTATAATTTGGGGTACATATGTATTAGGTCTGTGATCTCTAACCGCTTTTGCCAAGAGTTTCCCGAATTTATTACCCAATTCGTAAGAAAGCTTCAGGCAGAATTGTAGCGCCGCTTTAGCTCAGTACTGTAGTAAATCTACCGTTTGCCTTCTAAGCGATACCAGTTTCCAGAGAGGCTATAGGTGTGCGTTTATGCTTCAGTTCAACTTCATATATCTTATGAAGATGCTTGATCTGTTGTTCTCTTTCGCGCTTGATGCGCGCCCCGTGTTTAATCAACACCCCTGTTATAACGGTCTTATTGGCTTCCCATAGAATACCCGGGTTACAGTCTGCACTGTCGTTTGTTTGGAAATAGTGCTAGTAATAGTAATAGTAACATCGGTCAGAACTGCTGGGGTCTGCAACAAACTTTTATTCAGTTTCCTGAACCTAGTTCTGGTGGTCGAGACTGTAGAGAGGGTATATCGCATGGTAATCGGTGCATGATCCAGCCATGTGATATTGCCTATCGTTGAATCATGTACTGCCTCCAATTGACCATGGGGGACCCGAAAATAATTAATTCTTTCAACACTCCACGGATACTTCTCTCCTTAAACTCTCAAATGACCTACTAACAGCTAAAAACCAGTGGACACTATTCTGTACTACTTCTCCTGGATCTCTCTGCTGCCTTTGACACAGTGGACCACCCCCTCCTCCTCAATAAACTCCACTCCTTTGGTCTCCGTCATTGTACTCTTCACTGGTTCTCATCCTATCTATCCCACCGCTCCTTCAGTGTCACTTACAACTCTACTTACTCCTCTTCTCTTTCTTTCTCTGTTGGGGTCCCCCAAGGTTCTGTTCTTGGACCTCTCCTTTTCTCAATCTACACCACCTCCCTGGGTCAGGTGATTGCCTCTCATGGCTTTAAATATCATCTCTACGCTGATGACACCCAAATCTATCTCTCCAACCCCTAGCTCTCTTTATCTGTTTCCTCACGCATTACCAACTTACTAGCAGACATATCAGCCTGGATGCCACATCACTTCCTCAAACTCAACCTATCCAAAACCGAGCTCATGATATTTCCTCCCTCAGGTGCCACTTCCCCTGATTTCTCTGTCAATATCAACGGCTCAACTATCAACCCATCTCCCCACGCCAAAGTCCTAGGTGTAATCCTGGACTCTGAACTAACCTTTCGGCTCCACATTCTATCACTATCCAAAATTTGCCGCCTCAACCTCCGCAACATCTCCAAGATACGCCCATTCCTAACCAATGTCACCACAAAGCTTTTAATCCACTCCCTGGTCATCTCCCGCCTCAACTACTGCAACTCCCTCCTCATTGGCTTACCTCTAAATAGGCTATCCACACTCCAGTCCATCCTGAACACTGCTGCCAGGCTCATCCACCTCACAAACCGCTCAGCGTCTGCTATACCCCTCTGCCAATCCCTCTATTGGCTGACACTCAGTCACCAAATTAAATTCAAGATACTAACTATAACTTACAAAGCCATCCACAACCTGACCCCCAGCTACATCTCTAACCTAGTCTCAAAATACCAACCTAATCGTTCTCTTTGCTACTCCCAAGACCTCCTGCTCTCAAACTCCCTTGTCACCTCATCCCATGCTCGCCTTCAGGACTTCTCCAGAGCCTCTCCCATCCTCTGGAATGCTCTACCCCAATCCGTCCGATTTTCTCCTACTTTATCCACTTTCAGACGATCCCTGAAAACTCATCTCTTCAGAGAAGCCTATCTGGCCCCACCTAAAAACTGTACATTTATCTTCTCAATCAGCACATCACCCACAGTTATTATCTCTTGTATCTCTTGACCTTCCCTATTAGATTGTAAGCTCTTAGAAGCAGGGCCCTCTGATTCCTACTGTATTAAAGTGTATTGTATTTGTACTGTCTACCCTCAAGTTGTAAAGCGCTATGTAATTTGTTGCCGCTATATGAATCCTGTGTAATAATAAAACTTGAGTACACTTTGTGGGGTGAGGAATAAAAGGTATAATCCCTCGCCCCGGAGTGATGGAGCCTCCAAGTGTCTATCAGTTGGGCATTGTGTTGGTCTTGTGTAATGCGTTTATGGATGCCAGAGCGGACCGAGGAAAGACCGGACGAGGTGTCCACCGTGGGAGACAGGGGTATATTGAAATCGCCTCCTACAATCAACTGACCTTCTGAAAAGTCAGTGAGTTTGCTCAGTATATGGTGGAGAAAGGCGTCTTGCTTATCATTAGGAG
The DNA here is from genome assembly GCA_037952835.1 of Lithobates septentrionalis. Taxonomy (NCBI): domain Eukaryota; kingdom Metazoa; phylum Chordata; class Amphibia; order Anura; family Ranidae; genus Lithobates; species Lithobates septentrionalis. The sequence continues at coordinate 384,901 of JBBDGP010001268.1, read as the reverse complement.
CATAGATGGTAGCCAGCTTCACCCGCGTGCCCCTCATCAATCCTTTGATAAACACATAGCGACCTTCAGTATCTACCAGAGTATCATGACATGTCTAAGGTACCTTGCCTGAGAGAAGTATAGACACTCCTTTGGATTTAGCTGATACTTTGGTAGCATGATAAGTCAAAGGATAGTATTGATTTCTAAGGCATAGAGGATTACTCGATCTGAATTGAGTTGCTTGTATAAACGCCACATCAGCGTGGGCTCTTTTAAGGTCTTTAAGTAGCATACGCCTTTTTCGGGTGTATTCAAACCCTTCACATTCAGCGAGAAAATATTGATCGAATCCACCATCTCTGGGTCTTGGGGGGGAGAGGGGGGAGGAAGGGGGGGGCGGAATTGAAGAGAGAGAGATAAGAGAATAGAAAGCAGAGTCAGAGCAGGAAGAGTGAGAATGGACAGTGGGATGCTGTCCTCCCTACTAATAAATACACAATTGTGCAGAAAAGCACACCCCGATTATCACCGGGTGAGGTGCTTTAACCCAATGGGGAAGAGGTTAGACCAGACCGAGAGGAGTCCTCCCATCCCCCCCAGCCCCCCCCCCCCCCCCAGCTTGGGAACAAAAAACAAATATATAGCACCTCTAGAACATTTATAAACTCCAAAACAGAGGTGTATTAAGCCCAGGAACAAAAAATATTGGAAACTCCAGCATTATTCCGCGTACACACGGTCGGACTTTTTGGCTACAAAAGTCCGACAGCCTGTCCGACAGACTTTCGACTGACTTTTGTCAGACTTTTGGCGGGCTTTTGGCGGACTTGCGGCAGACTTTCTTACGAACGGACTTGCCTACATACGATCACACAAAAGTCCGACGGATTCGTACGTGATGACGTACACCGGACTAAAATAAGGAAGTTGATAGCCAGTAGCCAATAGCTGCCCTAGCGTGGGTTTTTGTCCGTCGGACTAGCACACAGACGAGCGGATTTCTGGGTCCGGCGTAGTTACGACGTAAAGATTTGAAGCATGTTTCAAATCTAAAGTCCGTCAGATTTGAGGCTGGAAAAGTCCGCTGAAAGTCCGGGGAAGCCCACACACGATCGGATTGTCAGCCAGCTTTAGTCCGTCGGCGTCCGTCGGACTTTTGTAGACGAAAAGTCCGACCGTGTGTACGCGGCATTAGAAGTAAACTTTCCCCCCCCCAGAGAACTACTAGAATCAGTCTTGATAACATCTGGTACGCTGTGATGCTGCCTAAACCTCAGGTACTGCTCCGTATCCCTGAGGCCACTGAAGTAATCTCCTCCAAATGCCCAGGGGTAACAATAATAAGAATAAAAAGTTAAAAATAAAGATAAATGCCCCCTGGCTTTCTGTGTGCCCGTATATCTCTAATGTACATAGTTAGTTTATCCCTTGATGGACAAGGTTCCTGCTCCCATTCCCAGGCATCAGGCAGGGTCAACCCTAGCGCCGGAATCGCATAGATCCCACAGCCCCCACACAGGGTATGACCACCAAGGGGCAATCCCCTCTCCTCAGTCAAGGAGAGGACTGGGGGACCTCCCGGCCCCCCTTGCTTATGCTAGGGACATGTCTAAACTGCCAGTGGCACGGTCAGAGCTGTTAATGCCCCCATCAGGCTGAACTCAACTGTATTGAAGCCCCCATGGGGAGCTAGTGGGCATGCATGCAGAGGTTAAGAAGTACATATGGATATATAATGCCGTCTGGACCGGACTGAAAAAAAGAAAAGAGGAGACAAATCCCTCTCTGGGTATCTGAGAACTTTGTGTAGAAAGATTGTGAACCCCAGCCATATTAAAGTACAATATATAGGTGAGATATATATCTTCCAAACAATAAGGCACAAAGACCTTTCCGGTGCAGCAGGAGGGGCTCAAACTTTCCTGAGGGATGCAGTGTCTGCCGGCCAGTTAGGTGCACCCCTGATTTACTCAGTGTCTTCACATGCGATGCCAGGGACATCAGCCCAGCAGTTTCCAGATAGGTAGTAAAATTCCACAGAGGGGAATGAAGGCCATCCCATAAACGCCTGACACTGACATTGCAGGGGAACTGTGATACATAATGGGACCCAAGTGGACGAAGCATATATCGGGAGCATGGGGAAGTCACCACCCGCACTGGGTTCTCCCCCTGCACACCGCATGTTATGAGGTCTGGGTGGATAAACGGCTGTCCAGTTGACCTCAAGGGAGATTGGAGGCAGAAGACAGGAGATGGACAGACCCGGGGCAACAATAATAAAATGTATATACAGCAGCTTACTGTACCATTAGCAGCTTTTAGAACTCCCATGCCTCTTCAGGTGAGGGGATGCGGGATCTGCGTTGGCTCCTTTGCGGTCTGGGCGAACGGGTCTCCTTGATCCCGACACGCCAGGGTGGTGAGTGAAGCGCTGGAGCATCTGGAGCCAGTTGGGGAGCTCTTCCGGGTTACGAAGAGTGAAGAACCGCTGGGCTTTCCTGAAGGTAACAGAGATAGGGAAACCCTGCCTGTAGGTAATTAGGTAATTCCTGATTGTTGGGCCATCTCCAGCACTGGTTTCTACACCGCTCGCCGCTGTAAGGTTGCCCTGGAAAAATCGGGTAAGATCTGTAGGGTAGTGCCGTCAAAGTCTTTGCCCCCTTCTCCCAGGCCTTCCGCAAGATAAGTTCTTTGTGGGTATAATGATGCACACGGCAGATTACATGTCGCGACCTATCCGGATCCGAGGACCAGGGGCCTAGGGCCCTGTGGATCCGTTCAAAGTTTAGGTTGATAGGGAAAGCTTCCCCCACTATGTCCCGAAAGATAGCCAGGGTAGATGCTGCTAGGTTTTCAGTTTCCATGGCCTCTGGTAGGCCTCTCAGCCTCCGATTGTTTCTCCTTCTACGGCCCTCGATTTTTTCAAGCTGGAGTTGCTGGGTGAGTATCGTAGCCGCCTGGGATGTCTCATGATTCTCCACCGCTAGCATCCGTCTTTCCAGTGCTGCCACCGAGGACTCACCCAACCCCATCCGATCTGTGAGTAGCTTCACCCCTTTCCAGACCAATGTTATGTCTTTTCGGTGCAATGCCTCAAGCCTGCTAACCAGGGCCTCGATGTCTGACCTCGTGGGTAAGGCCTGCAGCAGCGCCCTCAGTTCGGCATCGGCTCCGTAGGGTAGCGCCACCAAAGTCTATGTCCCCCTTCTCCCAGGCCTTCCACAAGATAAGTTCTTTGTGGGGATAATGATGCACACGGCAGATTACATCTCGCGGCCTATCCGGGACCGGGGACCTAGGGCCCTGTGGATCCGATCAAAGGTCAGGTTAATAGGGAAAGCTTCTCCCGCTATGTCCCTAAAGATAGCCAGGGTAGATGCCGCTAGGTTTTCAGTCTCCGTGGCCTCCGGTAGGCCTCTCAGCCTCAGATTGTTTCTCCTGCTATGGTCCTCGATTTCCTCAAGCTGGAGTTGCTGGGTGAGTATCATAGCCGCCTGGGATGTCTGATGATTCTGCACCGCTAGCATCCGTCTTTCCAGCGCTGCCACCAAGGACTCACCCAACCCCATCCCATCTGAGAGTAGTTTCACATCTTTCCGGACCGATGTTAAGTCTTTTTGGTGCGATGCCTCAAGCCTACTAACCAGGACCTCAATGCCTGACCTCGTGGGTAAGGCCTGCAGCAGCACCCTCAGTTTGGCATCGGCTCTCAGGATGAGCGGCATATGTTGTGAGCCCTGGGACTCTGATCGGAACACTGCCGGGGTTTCAAAGCCTGTCTCCGAGGCAATCAAGGCCGTTGGAGAGGTGGAGGGGTCCTGAGATGGCCGGCCCTCGTGGTGGCTGAGCAGCGTGGGATCCGCCATCTTGGTAGCCGGAGAGGCCCCCTGTGTGTTCGTAAAGTAACGCTGGATTTCTCCACTCCCCTGCGGTTTGGCAAATGTCTTCTTTTTCCTTTCCTTCTTCCACCAGAGTACATGCCGAGTAATTCTGAAGTATATGGCTGGATTTTAAGCTGGCTTAGGCTGAGAAGGGCCGGGAGCTCCACAGACACACTTGCTCACTCAGCCATGTCCAGACCACACCCGATTGTGGGTAAATCTTATACACATAAACGTGTTTTTTTTCTTGTAGTTAGGAGGGCTGGGCTGGATAGGAGCATTTGACTTTTAGACACATGCCCCTTCTATGACACTGCAGTGAGAGAACAACAGCTTAAGCATCTTCATAAGATACATGAAGTTGAACTGAAGCATAAATGCACACCTATAGCCTCTCTGGAAATGGAGAGCTCGTCCTCTCAGTCTGCTGCAAACAGAGTGTGTCAGCTTGTATTTAAAGTGGCCGCTCTGTATGTAGCTTCTGACAGGCTATGCAAGGAGCACCATATCTCTTGAACCATAAGTCGTAGGAGCCCCACATTTTTACCAGTGGTGGGGTAGGACTTGGGCTACATACCCCCAAGCTAGATTAATTTTTTATTTTTTTAATGTTAATGGCAGGTGAGGCCCTGCCTCACCTGACTGCACGTCCCTGGTTTTACCCCTCCCATTGGGTGTCTCCAGAAGCTAGGGATGTCGGTGGTTGGTTCTACTTTTATGTCAATTGCCACTCCTACTACACTTATGTTACCACCTACTGCACCCTACATATGACGTTATTGCCACTTCCTCCAGGCGCCATATTGAGAATTGAATCTGGGTGTACACAACATAGTATTCTGTGGGAATCAGCATGAACGCCATATTACTACATCCAATACATCATTCTATCATCAGCTACAAATAAAATTAGGGCTGCGGAAATTAACGATGAATTCCTCGATTAATCGTTAATTTTTTTGATCGATCAAAATTTTTTTAAAAGGTAGGCTGCCTGCCCTGGGGCCGCTTTGGGCCAAGCTGTGGCTGCAGTGCATCGCTCCGCTCCCTCCTCCACTATATGTCATACACAGTCTGCGGGCATCTCCCTCTGTGTGTCTCCGAGCTGAGTGTGAAAACTTTGGCCGCACTGTGAGAAAAGTCCCACCCTCCTCCTAGATCAGCTCATGTGATAGACACAGTGTTCTGTCTATCACACAAGCTTATCTAGGAGGAGGGTGGGACTTTTCTCACAGCGCGGCCAAAGTTTTCACACTCAGCTCCGAGACACACAGCTGGAGATGCCCGCAGACTGTGTAATCTAGGCACAAGCACTGACTACTGTGAGGCTGTGATTATGGGCACGGTGAGACTGCATTATGGGCACGGTAAGACTGCATTATGAGCATGGTGAGGCTGCCATTATAGGCACGGCGAGGGTCCGATTATGGGCACGGTGAGACAGCATTATGTGCACGGTGAGACAGCATTATGGGCATGTGAGGCTGCGATTATGGGCACGGTGAGACTGCATTATGGGAATGGTGAGGCTGCGATTATGGGCATGGTAAGTCTGAGATTATGGGCATGGTGAGACTGCATTATGGGCACGTTAAGGCTGCGATTATGGGCACGGTGAGGCTGCGATTATGGGCACGGTAAGGCTGAGATTATGGGCACGGTGAGGCTGAGTTTATGACGTGTGATCTCCTAGCCATGCCCCGCTATGTCCGGCTTCGGCCGTTGCCATAACAACGGTGCTAAATCAGCTAAAAGTAGTTGGATCTGTATGTGCGTTATAATTAATCGAAATTAGTCAATTAATCGATTAAAAAAAAATAGATTAATCGAACACGAAAATTTTAATAAGTAACAGCCCTAAATAAAATGTAATCATAAACTACAAACAAATTACATTGAACTCTAAATAATAAACTACAACGCTATCTAATACACACTAGAATACTATCTAAAATCCAATGTAATCTGATTATATGCAAATCTACATTTTGCTATTTCTTAACTATTTGTGTTACTATGTTGATACCCTCTACATATTCTTATGTTGTATAGTCCTAGCATGTACAGGTCAATGTCATCTACTAAATGTTTGTACTGTTTTCAAATATATTTGATAGTATTCTCTTATAAATACGTACGTGATTACAATTCATCATATGTTAAAAGAAATATAAAATAATAAATAAAATATTTTTTTTTAAATAAAAATTATATATACCTATACCCAGTATGTAAACAATATATTTCATCATTATAAAATTACTATATATTAATAATTAGTGATAAAGCAGTTGGCATCAATTTCTATGTTGAGACCTGTGGGTACCATTGTTTCTAACTGGTAAATCCACCTAGTTTCATTTTGTGAAATGGCTTTTCTCCTAATGGTACCCTGCCAGTGTTTTTCTATCCTGTCAATACTACAGAAACTCAATTGTGTTGGATCTTTATTGTGGTACCTCCTACAATAATCCAAAAGGCCATGTTGGCAAAACCCTTTTTTAATGTTAGTTATGTGTTCCCTCAACCTAACTCTTAGTTCTCTGATTATTCTGCCCGTTATGTATGTGCAGGTTGCAGTACAGTTATGTACTGCAACCCACACGTACACTGTAGCAGATAGGTGATATGCGAGCTGCTGCACGTGTTGAACTTTTTTATTTTGTATGTTTTCCCTGTGGCTCGTGATTGGAATTGTGTCGTTTTTTTTTCCGTCTTTTTATAAATTCTTCATGCCATGCATTTTCCGCATCTTAAAAAGCCCACCTGATCTAAGAAACTGACCATCTTTTTTGGCTTTGGTTAGCAGTATGCTTTCACTTTCCTCTCATGGTGTGTTTGAGGAAAAGAAAGCTTCCTGATCACTGCCAGCACCAGTGCACACCAGTACCACTGCCATCCAGTACCAAAACAGTGTCATCTACTTCTCTACTGTCATTCACTGCTCTAAAGTATATTCAAGCTCCATCCTGTCTCTCATCTCACCTCCCTTATCCTGCACATTAACCCTTTCATCTCCTTCCTCCCACTGTATGTGACCTTTACATTAACACCTTCCCCTTCTGATCTCTCTGTGTATGACCTATACATTTAATGTATCTAGTGCGCCATTACCAAGTTCCATGTTTTAATCCCCCCCCCCCCAATTCTGTTATGTTTCTTCATTTTCAGAATATTGTGGCAAAAAATTAGATCACTTTTTTGTGTCTACTTTCCAGACCGGGGCAATTTCTGGGACTTTCATACTGTATTGCCATTTTTATTTGGTATGTTGTATAATCAAGGAAACATTTTTTAGGTCACTTTTCTTTAATTAAGTAAAACATAAAAGATCACAGTGGTTATTAACCACTTACCGACCGCCTCACGCAGATATACTGCGCCAGAATGGCACGAGCAGGCAAAGTAACGTATGGGAACGTTACTTGCCCCCCGCAGGCGGGGGGTCCGATAGGACACCCCCCCCCGGTGCCTGAGGCGATCGGCTTTTGTCCTCGAGCGATCACAGGTGAGGGGGAGGCCATCCATTCGTGGCCACCCCCTCGCGATCGCTCCCAGCCAATGAGATTCTTCCTCTGCTGCTGTATAGTAAACAGCGGCAGAGGAAGTGATGTCATCTCTCCTCGGCTCGGTATTTTCCGTTCCGGCGCCGAGGAGAGAAGACATCGATGTGAGTGCACCAACACAACACACACAGTAAAACACACCAGGCACTCTTTACACCCCTGATCACCCCCTAATCACCCCTCCCCCCCCTGTCACAGTGACACCAAGCATTTTTTTTTACTGATTATTGCATTGGTGTCAGTTTGTGACAGTTAGTGTGGTAGGGCAGTTAGTGTTAGCCCCCTTTAGGTCTAGGATACCCCCCTAACCCCCCTAATAAAGTTTTAACCCTTTGATCACCCCCCATCACCAGTGTCACTAAGCAATCGTTTTTCTGATCACTGTATTAGTGTCACTGGTGACGCTAGTTAGGGAGGTAAATATATAGGTTCGCTGTCAGCGTTTTATAGCGTCAGGGACCCCCATATACTACCTAATAAAGGTTTTAACCCCTTGATTGCGCCCTAGTTAACCCTTTCACCAGTGATCACCGTATAACTGTTACGGGTGATGCTAGTTAGTTAGTTTATTTTTTATAGTGTCAGGGCACCCGCCGTTTATTACCTAATAAAGGTTTAGCCCCCTGATCGCCCGGCGGTGATATAACTTAGGTTTTAGGGTCAGATAGGGTCTGCGTCACCCCAGGCAGCATCAGGTTAGTGCCAGTAGCGCTAACACCCACGCATGCACCATACACCTCCCTTAGTGGTATAATATCTGAACTAATCAATATCTGATCAGATCTATACTAGCGTCCCCAGCAGTTTAGGGTTCCCAAAAACGCAGTGTTAGTGGGATCAGCCCAGATACCTACAGTTTTTTTGGTAGCGTTTTGGTGAACTGGAAAGCACCAGCGGCCTAGTACACCCCGGTCGTGGTCAAACCAGCACTGCAGTAACACTTGGTGACGTCGGCTGCATGAGAGGCATTTTCTTTATGTCCTCCCGAGTACCCCTATCCAACAAACCCCCCAAAAAAGATGTCGTGTCTGCAGCAAGCGCGGATATAGGCGTGACACCCGCTATTATTGTCTCTCCTGTCTTGACAATCCTGGTCTTTGCATTGGTGAATGTTTTAAACGCTACCATACACTAGTTGAGTATTAGCATAGGGTACAGCATTGCACAAACTAGGCACACTTTCACAGAGTCTCCCAAGATGCCATCGCATTTTGAGAGACCCGAACCTGGAACCGGTTACAGTTATAAAAGTTACACTTACAAAAAAAAGTGTAAAAAAAAAAAAAACCCACAAAAAAATATATAAAGTAAAAAAAAATAGTTGTCGTTTTATTGTTCTCTCTCTATTCTCTCTCTATTGTTCTGCTCTTTTTTACTGTATTCTATTCTGCAATGCTTTATTGTTATTATGTTTTATCATGTTTGCTTTTCAGGTATGCAATTTTTTATACTTTACTGTTTACTGTGTTTTATTGTTAACCATTTTTTTGTCTTCAGGTACGCCATTCAGCTGCAGCGCGGATTTATTTATCTTGACAGCAACAGCGTTTGCTCCCATGATATATAAAGCTGTGACTCCAGCGGAGGTGATATATGCCGAAGCATGGGGGCAGCACGGGCGGAGGTGCAATTTGCTCCTAACTTTTGGGGCGGATGCCCCCATGCTTCGGCATATATAAATGGTGCATGTATGCCCATCATTAGAAGTGGGTGGATGAAGGGAGGTATTCTAATGGTGGGCATACCCACCGATCAATCTCTTTTTTTCGTTCAGCCCACAGGCTGCATGAAAAAAAAAGATTACAATATATGCCCAACAAGAACCAGCAATGTACTGGTATGTTGCTGGACTTTAAGTGGTTATACCAGAATGATGCCTGCAGGTTTTGTTATCATCTTGGTATCATTCTTTTCAGCCAGCGGTCGGCTTTCATGTAAAAGCAATCCTAGCAGCTAATTAGCCTCTAGACTGCTTTTACAAGCAGTGGGAGGGAATGCCCCCCCCCCCACCGTCTTCCATGTTTTTCTCTGGCTCTCCTGTCCCAACAGGGAACCTGAGAATGCAGCTGGTGATTCAGCCAGCTGACCATAGAGCTGATCAGAGACCAGAGTGGCTCCAAACATCTCTATGGCCTAAGAAACCGGAAGCTACAAGCATTTCATGACTTAGATTTCGCCGGATGTAAACAGCACCATTGGGAAATTGGGAAAGCATTTTATCACACCGATCTTGGTGTGGTCAGATGCTTTGAGGGCAGAGGAGAGATCTAGGGTCTAATAGACCCCAATTTGTTTCAAAAAAGAGTACCTGTCACTACCTATTGCTATCATAGGGGATATTTACATTCCTTGAGATAACAATAAAAATGATTAAAAAAAAATGAAAGGAACAGTTTAAAAATAAGATAAAAAAGCAAAAAAATAATAAAGAAAAAAAAAAAAAGCACCCCTGTCCCCCCCTGCTCTTGCGCAAAAGCGAACGAAAGCGTCGGTCAGGCGTAAAATGTAAACAGCAATTGCACCATGCATGTGAGGTATCACCGCGAAGGTCAGATCGAAGGCAGTCATTTTAGCAGTAGACCCCCTCTGTAAATCTAAAGTGGTAACCTGTAAAGGCTTTTAAAGGCTTTTAAAAATGTATTTAGTTTGTCGCCACTGCACGTTTGTGCGCAATTTTAAAGCATGTCATGTTTGGTATCCATGTACTTGGTCTAAGATCATCTTTTTTATTTCATCAAACATTTGGGCAATATAGTGTGTTTTAGTGCATTAAAATTTAAAAAAGTGTGTTTTTTCCCAAAAAAATGCGTTTGAAAAATCGCTGCACAAATACTGTGTGAAAAAAAAAAAATGAAACACCCACCATTTTAATCTGTAGGGCATTTGCTTTAAAAAAATATATAATGTTTGGGGGTTCAAAGTAATTTTCTTGCAAAAAAAAATTATTTTTTCATGTAAACAAAAAGTGTCAGAAAGGGCTTTGTCTTCAAGTGGTTAGAAGAGTGGGAAGAGTGGGTGATGTGTGACATAAGCTTCTAAATGTTGTGCATAAAATGCCAGGACAGTTCAAAACCCCCCCAAATGAACCCATTTTGGAAAGTAGACACCCCAAGCTATTTGCTTTGAGGCATGTCGAGTCCATGGAATATTTTATATTGTGACACAAGTTGCTGGAAAAAGACAAATTTTTTTTTTGCACAATGTTGTCACTAAATGATATACTGCTCAAACATGCTATGGGAATATGTGAAATTACACCCCAAAATACATTCTGTTGCTTCTCCTGAGTATGGGGATACCACATGTGTGAGACTTTTTGGGAGCCTAGCCGCAGACGGGACCCCGAAAACCAAGCACCGCCTTCAGGTTTTCTAAGGGCGTAAATTTTTGATTTCACTCTTCACTGTCTATCACAGTTTCGGAGGCAATGGAATGCCCAGGTGGCACAAAACCCCGGCAAATGACCCTATTTTGGAAAGTAGACACCCCAAGCTATTTGCTGAGAGGTATAGTGAGTATTTTGCAGACCTCACTTTTTGTCACAAAGTTTTGAAAATTGAAAAAAGAAAAAAAAATGTTTTTTCTTGTCTTTCTTCATTTTCAAATAGCTTGGGGTGTCTACTTTCCAAAATGGGGTCATTTGGGGGGGGGGTTGTGCTATCTTGGCATTTTATGGCCTATGAAACTGTGATAGGTAGTGAGGAGTGAATCAAAAATTTATGCCCTTAGAAATCCTAAAGGCAGTGATTGGTTTCCGGGGCCCCGTACGCGGCTAGGCTCCCAAAAAGTCCCACACATGTGGTATCCCCATACTCAGGAGAAGCAGCTAAATGTATTTTGGGGTGCAATTCCACATATGCCCATGGCCTGTGTGAGCAATATATCATTTAGTGACAACTTTTTGTAAATTTTTTTTTGTCATTATTCAATCACTTGGGACAAAAAAAAATATTATTCAATGGGCTCAACATGCCTCTCAGCAGTTCCCTTGGGGTGTCTACTTTCCAAAATGTGGTCATTTAGGGGGGTTTTGTACTGCCCTGCCATTTTAGCACCTCAAGAAATGACATAGGCAGTTATAAACTAAAAGCTGTGTAAATTACAGAAAATGTACCCTAGTTTGTAGATGCTATAACTTTTGCGCAAACCAATAAATATACGCTTATTGACATTTTTTTTACCAAAGACATGTGGCCGAATACATTTTGGCCTAAATGTATGACTAAAATTGAGTTTATTGGATTTTTTTAATAACAAAAAGTAGAAAACATCATTTTTTTTAAGTTTTGGTCTTTTTCCGTTTATAGCGCAAAAAATAAAAACCGCAGAGGTGATCAAATACCATAAAAAGAAAGCTCTATTTGTGGGAAGAAATGGACGCAAATTTTGTTTGGGTACAGCATTGCATGACCGCGCAATTAGCAGGTAAAGCGACACAGTGCCAAATTGTAAAAAGTGCTTTGGTCAGGAAGGGGGTAAATCCTTCCGGGGCTGAAGTGGTTAAGAAGCTCTATCTGTAAAAAAATAAGATTGAATTCACCCACGATATAGCAAAAGACAGCTTCATCGCAGGATTACTTTGCCGAGAGGGCATACATTGTCATCCCCCCGTGATCGTGCTGCCCACGCCCCCTGTGTCGCACGAGCGGCACACTCTGTGATCACTTAGGGTCGGTTCACACATGGGCAACACGACTTTAGCGCGACTTTGTACCGCGACTTCAACGCGGCTTCAGCGCGACTTTAGCGCGACTTCAGCGCGACTTCGGCAAATTACGAGGCGACTTGAAGTCGCCTCCATGACAGGCGACTTCGCCTGTGGCCAATCACCTCTCTGGGAGGGAGGGGGGCAGGGAGGGGTTTTCTCTGCAAAGTCGCTTGACTTTACAGAGAGATCCGACTTGCAGGCGACTTACATTGAGTTGAATGGGTACAAGTCGCCTACAAGTCGGATAGAAGTAGTACAAGAACCTTTTCTGAAGTCGGAGCGACTTCAGTAGTGTCAATTAAGACGCTCCCATTGCCTACCATGATAATCTAAATGCAAAGCGACTTGGGGCGACTTGGGGCGACTTGAGGGCGTACAAGTCGGATCCCAAGTCGCCCCAGTGTGAACCGACCCTTAGTCCTTCTGCCTCAGCTGATCACAGATCACAGATAAAGGGCCAATCACAGCGGCCCTTTACCACGTGATCAGCTGTGTCCAATGACAGCTGATCACGGATGTAAACATAATCGTCTTTTCTTTACTCATGCTGACAGCGTGAGGGAAGAAGAAGAGAGCCAATAACCAGCTTGTGTTAAAGGGAAATCGGCACTGATTATCAGTGTCCTGATTATCAGTGCAGTCCCAACCGTGCCCACCAGTGCTGCCGATCAGTGCCCACCAGTGCTGCCAATCAGTGTCTCCTCATCAGTGTCACCTATCAGTGCTGCCTATCAGTGCCCCCTATCAGGGCCCATCAGTGCCGCCTGCCAGTGCCCATCAATGCCCCCTATTAGTGTCCTTCAGTGCCAGCTATCAGAGTCCATTAGTCCCACCTATCAATGCCACCTATCACTGCAGCCTCATCAGTGCCACCTATCAGTGCCCATCAGTGCCGCCTCATCAGTACCCATCAGTGCAGCCTCATCAGCGCACGTCAGTGAAGGAGAAAAGTTATCTGTTTGCAAAAGTTTAGGTCAAACTATAAAAAATGTTTGGGTTTTTTTTTTCAAAATTTTTCAGTTCTTTTGTTTGCAAAAAAATAAAAAACCCAGTGGTGATTAAATACCACCAAACGAAAGCCCTATTTGTGTGAAAAAAATTTATAAAAATTCCATATGGGTACAGTGTTGCATGACCGTGACCTAGGTGGGGTAAAGGGGTAAGGGGTAAATGTGCCCAGTAGGCAAGTGGTAAAGTACAGTGTTGCATGTTGCAGTAATTGTCAATCAAACTAGGTCTGGCCAAGTTTTCCGAAGCTTGTTGGTTGTTTGCTCCTGTCTGCCTCTGGAAGAAGTTTCCAGAAATAGAGTAGTAGGGTCAGCCACTGTGTTAGAAATATTTATCTGACGTCAGCTAATCTCTGGGAGGCATCATCCAGAAGGTGGCTGGGGAGAAGAAAAATGTTTGGGGAGCTTGTTCAGAAGTGTGATTCTCCTAGAGCTGCTGCCCCCCCTGGAGGCAGCCATTGTACTGAAGAATTGTTGTTAGGTCTCAGCATGTGCTTGGCTGGGGGCCTGAAGGAACTTGGACTGAAAGATATTTGCTCGTGGGCAGCACCTGATGGAAGCTGGGCTGGAGAAGGACCTCATTTCTCATGGAAGAATGTCACATGGAAGATGGGGGGATGACAGCTGTCTTTGGACATTGTGAGTAGGATCTTTGCTTAAGACTCTAGGTGTGCATGTTCTTTGGGGATAAAGCCAGAGGTTGCTGTGTGGACTGGGACTGCTGATACAGAGTCCCAGGTTAGCTGGCTATCCCATTTGCCTCCAGCAAAGAGTGCTGCTAAGGATTTGTGCTTGGTAACCTGTCCTCCAGTGGCGGCCATCCAGTGGCGGCCATACGGGGCGCAAGCCCCCCCTCTGTAGTCACAAATTTTTTTTTTTAAACGGCCCCTATAAGAAAAAAATCTTTTTAAAAATGTCCTTTAACTAAGTGCACTGTGTTCGGGCGCTGGACACAGTGCACTATGGGAAGTGCCACGTCAATGCAATCACGAGATTGCAGACGCGGCGATTCATTGGCGGGGTTTGGTGATGCTTTGCAGGGCAATAGTTCGCGCCGACCAGCATCCGCCCGGCCGGGTGCTTTTGTTCTCAGTGTGAGAACAAAGTCACTTCCGGCAGGCTAAAAAAAGATGGCCGCCGTGAGGACTAATCTCCATGTGTTCAGTGGAGAGGGGAGGCCCCTCCCCTCTCCACTGAACACACGGAGAAAACCAGGAAGGAATAGACGGGCGGCCACTGATACCTGGTATGGAGAAAACACATGTACCTCTGTTGGAATGGATGTCGTTTCTGTCTGTTGTGTACAGGTGAAGTCTGGGCTTTATGCAGGAGCTGCTAGCTGTAATAAGATTTTTGCTATTGTTGTTTATTAAAGCCCTCCCTATACCCTTTGTGTTTGAAATAAACACATTCAAGGACTTTGGACCACCAGTATTGCAAGAAGTGTCCTAAAATCCCATCTTGCAGAGGCTCAGCTTTCAATTTACACCCAGCTGCATGTTATTTTAGTAAACTGGTTAGAGAAACATGCAAAAGTGTATATTAAATGCTCTACTCATACACACTTGCCTGAAACAACAAGCGAACATATCATCACATTGGCACAGTTACTAAGTCAGTATTATATCTCTATTAGTAAACCGATCCTGGGCAAAGGTGTTCAGCTGCTCATAGAGCAAATGAATGTAGGCAAAAAGAGGCTTAAAAAGGCTGGTGGACATCACTAGTGCTTAATTGCAAGAAGAAAAACAAAGTAAAAACTCAAATTTTGTAAAAACAAAACAAAACATGGGAATTGTTTAAAGTGCAACCTTAGAAAACAAAATGTCATCCAGTTAGGGCTTGGCACTACTATGAATTAATAAACTACCAGTGATTCCAACAACTTTGTAATGTTTTATAGCCTGTTTCCACAGGTGGAATTAAAGGGTAAAGATCCATGGGTTCTGTCTGCTGCCATGTTACTCACATTTCTAAAATTGCACTGCTTGTCATTTTAAAATTTCGATAGTCTGCTTTTTTTCCCTAACTTTGTAGTAATGTGAAACGTGTCTTTTATATATCAGCCACTTTTCATGTTTTATATTTTGTGATAATTTACTTAGTAATAATGCTGTATTTAAATTTTACATTACAAAGTGTACAAAAAATATAGATTGCTGCAGACAGACCTTTTGGTGAAATCTGAAGATCTCTCTCTCTTGGCATACTAGAATAAGTCAACTCCGCTGGGGACACAGATGTAAGTAGGGACTCCGCTGATGGGGACACAGATGTAAGGAGGGACTCCGCTGACGGGGACACAGATGTAAGGAGGGACTCCGCTGGGGGCACCTGATGTAAGGAAGGACTCTGCTGTGGGCACCTGATGTAAGGAGGGACTCCGCTGGGGGCACCTGATGTAAGGACGGACTCCGCTGGGAGCACCTGATGTAAGGACGGACTCTGCTGGGGACACCTGATGGCATCTGGTGGCATGCGACGTGGCAAGTGACCCCCTCAGGGCTCCCACTGATTCTGCATTATGGTGAGTTGAATGATTTCATTTTATATTACAATGTAATAATAGAAATATTGCGCTTCAATCATCCTGACACCATAACAACCATGGTGCCGGGATGATTGAAGTGCTAACACCAGGTGTTTGGAGTATCTTTATCTGCTGATTGTTAAACTTTCTAGAATACACATATTTCTATTGTTGTGTAGGATCTGGGCCTGCTATCCCTCCCTCTCTCCCTCCCTCTCCCTCCATCCCTCATTCATCTCAGATGCTAACCACACCACCTTAGAGCCACGCCCACTATTTCGCTTAACCATGCCCATTTTCACCAAGTGGGAGGGGTCAAAAAGGAAGGGTGGAGTCTGGCGCCCCCCCATCCTAAAACTTCACCAGCCACCACTGTTGTCCTCCTCTACCTGCTTTGGTGTTTTGGCATATCCTGCACCCTCATCTTTCTCTCTCTCTCTCTCTCTCTCTCTCTCTCTCTCTCTCTCATAGACTGAGCCTATGTTTGTTGATGTTCCTGGAGCTGGTGACTGGGCCTTGCAGCCTCTGAACAGGTAAGGGAGACCTGAGTCATTCTCTGCAGGCTTATGGTGGTTAGCAATTCATATATAATGTTTTTGTTTGTTTTTTTACACTTTCTTTTACCTTATTTTACACCTTTTCTAGCCCCCCATGAACCTGTGCAGAACAGCCCATGTGCTAATACAAGACCAATTTGTATGCGGCCATAGCACAGAGTACTGCTACATCCAGAGACAGATTTTAGCCACTTCTGAACACAGCAGCCTACCTGTCCTCATTCCTCCCTCTGAATGCCTATTAGTGATGTACTTTTGGCTGCATTCTGTCCAGCAATAGATCACTATAACAGTGGTTTACTGCAGCAGAGAGACAGTAGAAGTCTGCATCCGTGCTGCAACCCTCCAGATCTCCTGATTCCTGATGACATTTTAAAAGGATGCTGGGACAGATAACTTCTGTCCCTGTACTGTTTTATGCACTCAAGTAGGTAATGTTACTAAAGTGACAACAGTGCCCAAAAAGTAGCTCTGGCAGATGCTGCCAGAGCCTCCTATTCCACAAAAGGATTAGCTTGATTATTTGTTCCCTCTGACAGCAGTTGTACACAGGGCCCATAGACATGAGATTGTTGCCTGATCCCACTGACAATATCTCTCATGTCCATTCCTAAGAATCCTTACAGTGATACAGTGATATTTTCCTGAGTTATTTAAAACTAATATTGAAAATATTCAGCATGCTGAAGTCATTTCACAAAATGTGCTAGAAAACATATGATATTTCAGATCCATCGGTATTCATTTCAAAACCAGTGGTCACAAGTAATGAGGACATGACTCTTGTGAACTTGTGTGACCGGCAGAGGATTTGAGATGGCAGCAGTAAAGCCAAATAGATTTGAACGAACACATGTAACACACTGGTGTGAATAGGCCATAACTGAAGCTCTTGACCTGTATCTGCATTATTTTATGCACTGCGCTGATGCCCAAAGATTTGCTGATTGGATCATCAAATGATTAGGCAGGTATACCGATGTTCTCAAAAGATTGCTTGGTGAGTGTATACCGTTTCCAGGGTTTTACTCTGTGGGTTCCTGGTCTATTGAGTTTAGCCTGGGTTTTTCTTGCCTGGCTCAGCAACCAAAGTTGTAGTAGATGTGTCACCCATATGCAGGGCTTTTTTTCAGGGGGAACTTGGTGGAACTCAGTTCCACCACCTCTGGCTCAGACCCTTTGGTGCCTGCTCACCACCATCACTTGTAAACTCAGAAGTCTGGTTTCTGTGTTTACACGTGACAGCTCTGCACTCTGTGTGTAATGCAATCCTGATATTTAATGCCCCTTTAAGGCCCTCCTACTGTTTTCGTGAAATTTGACTGAACACACCCACTATTTGATGTGATTTGGAGGGTGTGTGTAGGGGGGGGGGGGGTTTGTGGGGCCGTAGTTAAGTTCCAGCACCTATTGTTTGAGAAAAAAAGCCCTGCCCATATGGCCTGCCTAAACTCCAACCTCATGCTCACATGTGCTCTAATCTGGTAGCAGTCATTGTACTGACAAATCTATGATACTGAGAGACTTTAGTATGTAAAAAGGACCTTTTGTTTAGAAAATTATCATGAGATATAGGATACAGTTTAGTGAATCAACAGATTTCAGACAATGTAAACCAAGGACTAAAAGGAGGACAATGGAGTAGTAGGCAACAGAATAGTACTAAAAGAGATGAACAGGTGTTGTGAATCTTTGGCACTTCCTGACTTTTCTCTTCTAGTCAAGTTACAAAATAAATGAGACAACAGTGAAAGACTGAACATTTGTATCAGTGTTATTATTCTCTCTTTAATAGTTCAGCTAGTGTTGAAAACCTTGCATATATCCATTAAATGTTTGTATAATTCACAAGATTATTTATTTCCTGAACATAGGGCAGCCAGAAACAAAGAACCATTTAAAAATACAAGGCTTCTCCCAGCATTGTATACTGTATGTTTGATAAGCTGGACATATAATAATTATTTTTTTTGTGAACATCATACTTGGTTTATATATTTACCTCTGTGCTAGACAACGCTACACATCACTGCTCCTTTAAACAAATGTTGGCCTTCTACTGTAGACAGCAGCCCGGAACAGCACTGTTTATCCAGCATGTCTTGTATATAAACTCAGTTACATCTGTTCTGGCTCTGTGTCTGTGGGTCTCTTTCGCTCTGTCCAAACTGACATCTGTTATACTATATTAACAGAGCTGAGACATTCCTTGAAAGCTGTGACCACCTGCAAACCAGTGTTCCCCTTTTTATCATGTTACACTATGCTTCCTGGTGAGAGGCAACTACTCTTCCAAGTTTCTGGGCAGACATGTCCTCCAGTGGACTTATAGCTTTGCATTTCTCCAAAAAGAATACACTATCGACAAACAAGTTCTAAAAATACATTTATGCATACTGTACATAAGTTGGCTCCATAGTCAGTAAATTCTTTGAAACAGTAATGAATTAACTGCACATTTAAGTAATACATTTGGTCTAGACTGGGGAATTTGGTCACCCATGTTCTCTCCCCATTTTTGCATATAAATAGATCTTTAACTGAAATACAGTTTAAAAATACATTAGATTTTCTTGCCTGCATAGCTCTATTTCCCAAATATTTTCATTTTTGGACCTCCAAAAGCAGACCTGACGAAAATGAGTATGAGACTTTGTAGAAATATAGAAAATGATAGACATGTGTGGTTCCTTTTGTTCCGAATAAAAATTCGGACAAATTTTTTGTTATTTAGAGTTTCGGATGTATCCGCATCTCTAAATTACAGTACAAACGAATTTACCCAAAACCTACGAATAGCTAAATTACATTTTTAAAATTCAAATTGAATTTTAAATCGAGTTCCATTCAAAATCTAAAGGGAATTCGAACTGTAAAAATATTGCTGAAATCAAAGACTGTGTGTCTTATTAGTGTTCCAATTCGAAATAATGTTTTTTTTTTTAAGCCAAAGGTGATTTAAAGATTGATTTTATTCATTTGGTGAGAAGTTTTTCTTTTGTTCTCTTTGCATGTGTAAAATCGATAAAAAGAAACTGTATATATATATATATATATATATATATATATATATATATATATATTGTGGCAGAGCAAGGCTCTGTCCCTATGAAAATGGGGTTAAAGTGGACACAGAGTCTGCATATTGGCTGAGTGCAGAGCTACAGAGTGTAAATTTGAAATGGAGAAAACTGCTCTGGCAGTTTTCTCCAGGTTTTGCTAGTTCCTTATGGGGCTCTGTAATTTGGATGTCCTTCAGAGTCTTGGGTGGGACGGGATCTCCAACCCTGTGTCCGGGTCTTGTGGACAGCCAGCAGGGTGTGTGCCCAGGTGCACACAGCCCATATAACGAGGGGCTAGTGAGAGTGGAGGAAGGTGAAGTTGGAGCAGTGGCTGCTAGTAACTGTCTCTGTGTGAGAATAGATGCTGTGTGTGTTGAAGGGCTTCAAAGCTATGTGCGTCCAAGGAGCCAGATGCTGTGTGCGTTGAAGGGCTTCAAAGCTGTGTGCGTCCAAGGAGCCAGATGCTGTGTGCGTTGAAGGGCTTCAAAGCTGTGTGCGTCCAAGGAGCCAGATGCTGTGTACGTTGAAGGGCTTCAAAGCTGTGTGTGTCCAGGGAGCCAGAAGCTGTATGCATTGAAGGGCTGTAAAGCTGTGTGCGTCAAAGGAGCCGGAAGCTGTGTGCATTGAAGCTCTTGAAACTGTGTGTGACCAAGGAGCCTAAGACTGTGTGCATCCAAGCAGCTTGTTTGAGGGGCCTGTTCCCTATAGCAGCAATACTGCTGAAGAGTAGCCAGGTGGGCTAGCATTTTCATTTGGATTTTCTATTGTGTTTACTTGCTGAAGCTTGGACCCCTGTGTGGGATTCCTGGATGGACTTTTGTTTTGTTTTTTCCTTTAATAAACGTGGGCTACCAGGCCCTTAACTATAAATGCCTCTCTGATGTGGACTCACTGCACCAAAACGCATCTATCCACTTGAGCTGAACAATCCCCAATGTCACAATATATATATATATATATATATATATATATATATATATATATATATATATATATATATATATATATGAAATCGTTTGTACTTGACATTATTTTTTCTCAGCTGGATAAAAAAGTTCTCAATGAACTACCAGGACGATGTTGAGATCTCTAGGGAGTTCATCGTATCTGAGGACCGTGACATTACACCCACGATCTTCTAACCGTGGGTGCAATGCTTTACAGGCTCCTAACAAAAAAAAATAATAAATGCATATTTTTTTACCTGCAAAAAAAGTGCATTTATTATTTTTTTATATTTTTTTGTGAAGGTGAATTTATCCTTTAAGGCTGACCCAAAACCCTGGGTAAAATGCTGCGTAAATAGGCTGACACTATTTACGGAAGGGAAGAAATAGGGCAAAATCAAATCTCCTCTCTCACAATATTTCTGGTTTCTAATAATGTGGGATGGTGTGTTATATTTCAAAACAAGGGTGGATGCACAGGCTTGGATTGGAAGTGCATGTGGGACAGTGGTAACGGGTATCGCATCATTTGCCATTTTTTCCGCACACATGACAATTCTTCCTGTGGTATTTGTTGGTTGATGTGAAAGTGATAGAACACAAAAAATGTATTTCTGTTAGTCTCCTAACATTCTCTGATTCTGCAGGTTGTCTGGGGTCTTCTTGAAACATCAGGTGTTCTACAATTTTTTCCTGGTACTGCAGGAAGGTGTCAGTACCACCAGATTTTTTTATAAATGAATGAATTCCTGTTAGCCACCTGGATGAGGTACTGTATATTGAAAACTTTTTGTACCAGATTTTAGATTTCCTCAGCACCAGGTAGGGCTGCAAAACCGGGTCAGAGAAGTCGACTCCACCCATGTATTTGTTGTATGCCATAATGCACAGTGGCTTTTCCTTCAGGGTAGCTGACCCCCATTCTGTTATAGCCACTGTGCCCTCTGGGTGGTTTGTTTTCAGCATATAGACGTTTTTTTCTGTCTGAGAATTTGACAGCCATCATTTCCTTCTGTTGGTAACTGAGTGATGTGCCTCTCTGCAGATGTTGTCTCACCAGCTGCTGTGGAAACTCTTTGCGTTTTTCTGCATGGTCCCCCATGCTCTAGTGCCAGCAGCATGCAGAGATCTAAAAAGTGGCACACTGCTGTAGTAGTTGTCGACATAAAGATGGTAGCCTTGGTGGATTAGAGATTGGATCAGCTGCCAGACAAGTTTCCCATTGGCTCAAACATTGTCTGGGCAGCCCTGAGGGTTGAGTTGTCTGTTCTTCATAGATCAGAAACCCAAATGTATATCCTGTTGTGCTTTCGCACAGTTTGTAAAACTGTATGCCATACCAGGCACGTTTGGATGGTATGAACTGCTTAAAATGCAGTTGGCCTAAAATTCAGTCGGCCTTTAAAATTCATCAGGGATTCAGAGATATTCTTTTCCGGGGTATAAACAGCTCTAGACATCTAGATATCTGGCATCACTGCTTGGGGGACACTGCAAATTATTGTTAAAATGCAAAAAGTGCAGCAATACTTCAAAGCGGTCTTTTGAAATAATTCTGGGAAAAGCTGGCGTGGCATGGATGGGACTAGAGGTCCAAAACTGCAGAATTGTGGGCTTTCAGAGTAGGCCCATGTTGAGTAACACACCCAGTACAATTTTGATTTCTGTAAGGTGTGTTGGCACCCATCTCTTCCTGTGAGAAGATGTTGGGTGTTCCGCTATAAACTGGGTGGCATTAAGATTAGTTTGATCAAAGATATGCTGTAGGAGCTCGTCATCTAAGAATACCTTAAAGAAATCCACAGGGCCAAAATTTTCAACATTGATGTTTATGCCTGGTGAGGCCATAAATGTTGGTGTTTGAGGGGTAAAAGATCTCACTGGTATCCACTGAGAGGTGTACTTCTGTGCAGCAATTGATGTGGTGCTACCCTGTGCGTCCTCTTGCTGCCTACTAGTACAAAGCCTTCCAGAGTCAGAGGAGCTGCCTGAAGTGACACTTTCACTGTCACAGATGAAATCCTCATCTTCTGAGCCCAACTCAGCTTCACTGTCTGAGCACAGGAGGGCATATGCCTCTTCAACACTATATAGCCTACTTGCCATTTTTTTAGGCACTCTACAGACCCCAAACTATGCAAAAGTAAACAATTTTTTTATATATTATAAAATACTAAAATCTAAACGTTTTTTTCCCTAAAACACTGACCCTATCAACGACACTGACAGGAACACGGATAGTGGCCGAAGCAATAACTTGCGCTGACAAAAATGCTGGTAGCATGGGCACACACTACACCTGTTGCCTTATGAGTTTATGTGAAATCTCCATTAATAGCTGTAAAATATTGTAATTATGAATATATTTAATTTAGCTTGTATCTATGGAGGGCGTGCAAAATAGCTTCACAGAAGTGTCTGTTAGACACACAATTTGGTGCCTAAGCTTGTGTATACAAACAATGGGACCCAAACCTCATTGTTCTACACATACTCACTTCAAAGGATCCCATGTTTAGATATGCAATGAGGGTCAACCGTCATCAATACTTAACTTTCCTGGTCATGTACCTACAAGTTAAGTCTCCCACTCAAAATAGTCGGTGCTAAAGATTTGCATTAAAGGGGGCTGAGTTATGCAAAGTATAGGGATCGGAGATGTAGCCAATCCTGAACCAGGAATAGGGAATCCCACCAATCAGAGCCACGCCATGCCAACCAATGAGGCATCACTCTGTAATGATATACACAGACTATATGGGAGGGAAAAACACACTCTATTGCAGAAAATCACGTGAATGGTACCTCTATGGGAATGGTAAATATGGGAAATTTCCCTTGTACGTGTATCTAAATATGTTGGTCTTATGTATTTTCTGTCCTACTGTTTGTAGATTAATGTTTTAAGTAATATACTCTGTATTCCTTCATGTAATCTATGATTTTTACCCTTTTCCTGTACAATTACATAGCTTGCTGTGTATTAGTCTAGGCCTACTTCACTATATACCAATCATTTCTTGTTATTTTGTTAAAGCTTTCACTCATGGTCAAAGAACTCTCATTTAACCCAAATCATATCTGAGAGGCACGCAATCCTGCGCGATCCCGGCTAGAACACAAATGCGCAAATATGCGGCCCCACTGAAAAAAGCCCAGTTCTGTGGGGCTGCATATTTGCACACTGTCAGCGTTAAGGGATTAAAGTCTTCTTGGAGTTGTTGGAAAAAGCACTAGAAGGGTCTTGAACTGTGAGGAACAAGAAAAATCTCTGGTATGAAGGAAGAAATACAGAACTTTTTTGCCTCAATTTTAAATTGTATTTATGTTTCTGCAGCTGCATTCAAAACGAAAAATGTTAACATTTTTGTATCGGCAGATTTAAAATTTTTCAGTTCGATCATTTTGAAACGAAAAAAAATCATGATAATCAAAGAATAGTAGAAATAATAAAGGAAACTAATTCCGAATGCGAATTCAATAAATCAACTGATTTCAACAAAACTAAATAAATAGATTAACAAATCTAAATTAAACATGCACATGTCTAGAAAATGAATCTACAGTAGGTTGCATTTAGGCTGATTAGGGTTCGGGCATAAATGCTTCCCAATACTGAGTGTCTGGGGTGTAGGGGGTATTGTATAAAATGTGATTACAAATTAAAATCTCAACAGTCATATTTTAAACAATGGCAATTATGGGACGTTTTATCTTTGGTTTCAAAATTAAGGTATGGTGGTGATGATGTTATTGGTGATAATAATAATAAACTGAATTGTTATTTTTATACCTCCTTTTCCGACTGCATTTTTGAACAAGGTAAGTGATGGAAACTAGGATGAGTAATATAGCTCAGTGTTTCCCAAACACTGCCCAGTTGTACTAATAAAAATGTCCCACCAACCCACACTACCAGTACCTACTTAGCTACAGAGAAACACATACAAGTCCATAAAATCTGTTTTACCATGCTTTTTTTTTTTTTTAAAGATATTTTTATTGATTTTTTGTTTCAATACAAACCAGTTGTACAAAAAGAAAAAGCACAACAACAAACTGTCACCAAATAAATCACAGTTAAACATTGGTATACCTTGTCAAGTATATTGTCTACATATGAGGGGGGGGGGAAGGACCAAACAGCTGGCTGGTGGTAATTCGATCTGAGATTGATTACACAGTTTATATATAACTAGGTATTAACAAATATGAGTTATAGTAGTTCACATATATATGGTGTTCATTCTGGCACGACATGAGAATGGCATAGATCAAGCACACACTATATAGAGAGGGTCATGGGGCTAGCCAGCCACCTGTCCCATATTTTGTGGAACATTTTTTTTCGTTTCCTAAGTTCAAAGGTAAGTTTATATAACGGTATGACATCATTAATTAGTTTTAGCCATAGGGATTTCAAAGGTGTTTGTATACCTTTCCAGGATAGTAGTATAGACTTTCTAACATAAAAATAAAGGATACGTAATAGTCTCTTAGCCTGTTTGGGTATCTGTAGATCACCAAAGACCCCCAGTAAGCCATTCTTCGGATGAATAATATTGGGGAGTCCTAGGGCCGAGGAAATGAAAGAACCCACCTCTTTCCAAAAGTCCTGAACCACCGGACAGGTCCAGAAGCAATGTAGGAAATCAGCATCTCCCCCACAGCCCCTAAAACATTCAGCATTGGGTTTCAACCCCATCTTACACAGCCTAGCCGGGGTAAGATGAGATTGGTGAAAAATCCTAATCTGTATGACCCGGTCTTTAGATGAGATAACAGTATTTTTGTATGTGTCACTAAATTCAGTCCAGTCTTCCTCCGTAAGTGAAATGTCCATGTCTGCCCATTTATTCTGCGCTTTGCTGAATCTGGGGTTAAAATCTGTCATTAGGGCAGCATAGTAAGCAGAGACAAGTTTATTAGGATCAGGTTGTCTTAGCAGTTTCTCTAATGGGGGCAAGTCTATGGGGTCGTTTAGGGAGCCAAACTGAGCATGGATAGCATGTCTAAGCTGGTAATAGTGGAATAGGTAGGAGCTTGGTAAATTAAAATCAAGTCTCAGCTGTTGAAAGGTTTTAAATCCCTGGTCGTTGTATAGATGGCATAAATACTTTACCCCTTTGGAGTACCAATGTTTAGCATCGGGTAAGAAGTTAAGTTCCTGTAAAGTGGGGTTAAACCACAGAGGGTTGTTCGGGGATGCCGACCAAGCATGTCGAGAAATTTTTTTAACTATGTGTTGGAAGATTGAAAGTGTAGTTGCCAGCATGGAGGTACCTGGTTTAATTGGGACTTTGCCTCTATAAATGATATTATGGAGAGTTTCCATGGAAGTCGCGATGGCACCCTCAGTAGTGGTACATGCATTTGCCAGGGCTGGGTGTAACCAGTCATGTATATGCACCAGTTGAGACGCTAAATAATAAAGAAAGAAATTTGGAAATGCCAAGCCGGCCATGCAAGACGGCAGCCTTAGTGTCTCAAGTGCCACTCTGGGGGATCCGCCCTTCCACAGGAACGTCACACATATTGTGTCAATACGTTTAAAAATAGATTTAGGGATTGCACATGGGGAATTAGCCATAACATATAGCAATTTTGGGAGATACACCATTTTGAGGAGATTTGCTCTTCCCATAAGGTCAAGGGGCAGATCCATTCATTGTTTAGTTTGCTCCTGTAAGCGATTCAATATGGGATCTAAATTATTAGTGATGTAAGTGGATAGGGGCGATTGTACTAGGACTCCAAGGTATCGAAAGGAGGACACCACCTGTAATCTAGAATCCGGATGAATCTGGGGAATCGCTGCTGTATCCAATGGGAAAAGACTTGATTTGTCCCACTTCACCCGGAAACCGGAGAAATCTCCGAATATGTTAATTTCAGCTAGCAAAGACTGGAGTGACCCGCCAGTATCCGCTAGGTATACCAATGTGTCGTCTGCATAGAGCGAAATTCGCTCTTCTATAGTGGCAATAGGAAGTCCTTTAATAGATGAAGATGAGCGAATACGTGCCGCTAGGGGCTCCATGGCTAGGGCAAATAGGAGTGGGGACAGCGGGCACCCTTGCCTTGTACCTCTTGTAATGGGAAATGTCTCTGTAACCGAGGAGTTAACTCGAACCTTGGCATGGGGGGAGGTATAAAGGAGTCTTATCCATGCCACTACACGCGGGCCAAAACCATACAACTGCAACACCCGAAAAAGATACGGCCATTCCACACTGTCAAATGCTTTGCAAGTATCTAAGGATACTATGGCCCGCGTTGGGGGGCAATCATGTGGATATTGCAGATTGTGAAATAATCTACGAATATTCATTCTAGTGGATCTTCCTGGTATAAAGCCCCCTGGTCACTGTTAACCAGAGTGGTGACCACGTTATTTAAACGATTTGCAAGCACTTTAGCCAGTATCTTAACGTCCACATTGATAAGGGATATTGGTCGGTATGATTCACATTTAAGTGGATCCTTCCTAGGTTTCAGCAGAAGTATGATCAAGGCCTCACGCATAGTGGGGGGCAGAACCCCAGCATCTAAAGCTTTATTATATGAACGCAATAAACGTGGGCATAGTAATTCCCTAAACTGTTTATACCATTCAGTGGGGTAACCATCTAACCCGGGGGTTTTATGGGCTGGCATTTGTGAGATGGCTGCAGCAATCTCTTCCACCGATATGGGCGCCTCCAACTTATCCCTCCTCTCAGAAGACAGGGAGGGGAGGGATATGTCAGCGAGGTATGCATCCAGCTGGGTTTCAGAGTATTCAGCCCTGGATGTATAAAGGTCTTTGTAAAAGTTAAGAAAAGCCTCCATAATATCTCCAGGAACATCACTAATTTGGCCCTGTATGGTTTGAATACGTGGAATGGATACCGGAGGTCGGTCTGGTCGCGTGAGATATGCCAGGAGACGCCCAGCTTTGTTACCGTGTTCAAATGCTTTCTGTGTAGTATGTAATAATCTTTTTTGTGTAAGATCTAATAAACGAATCTCATATTCTCTACGCCTCTGTAACCATACCTCTCTCTTATCAGGGGACGGGTCAGTGGCATAGCTAGACTCTGCCTGCACCATAGCGGTCTCTAGCTCTGCTGTAAGCTGTTGGTTGTTTTTCCTCAAAACCCCGGTGATGGACATAAAAGTACCCCTCAGTGTGGCCTTAAAGGCTTCCCATTCTGTAGAGGGGTCTGCCGTTCCCACATTGTCTCTCCAGTATTCCACAATACCCCTCCTGCAGATCACTTGCACCATCTCATCCTCCAGCCAATAAGAATTTAGTCGCCAAATGGTCTGACCTGAGCCTGGAAGGATGTCCAGGTCCACAGAGAGAGGAGCGTGATCTGAAACCCCTCTGGGCAAATATGTAACCGCAGAGACAAGGGGGAGAGTTTCTGTAGGGGCGAAGGCCATATCGATCCTAGACATGGTGTGAAAAGAGTCTGAATGACATGAAAATTGTTTATCGTCAGGGTGTTTCCACCGCCAAAGTTCTGTAAGATCATGGACCTGTACCCAATCTAGAAGGGAGGGAAAGGATCTACCTCCACCTCCCAAACGGTCCATGGCTGGATCCAGTACTGCATTAAAATCTCCTATGTAGAGTAAAGGTCCTGGGGGTTTATTCAGCAAATAGAGTGACAGTTTAGATAGCATTTCCACCGAAAATGGGGGAGGAATGTAAACGTTTACCAGAGTGAGTGTCACAGTATAAATTTGTAAGGAGAGTATAACAAATCTCCCATTTGGGTCTGTCTTAATTTGTATAATTTCAGCTGGAAGGGATTTGGCTAATAGAATAGAAACCCCCCTAGAGTAATTTGTATGGGTGGCATGGTAACATTGAGCCAGCCATGGACGCCTGAGGGCCCTCACCCTATCATCAGTCAGGTGAGTCTCCTGGAGACAAATGATGTGGGGACTGTGTTTTTTGAGGACTGAAAAGACCAGAGACCTTTTTTGAGGTGCATTCATGCCTCTAGTGTTCCATGACACTATTTTCAGTGACCTGGGCATTTAAAACAGATTCTATACCATAATCACATAGATATGTAAATACTTTCATCCTCAATACCTCACATGCCGTGCCAGTCCACCCCCACTCAATCACATCCATATTGCATTGTAAATAACTTTTACAGAAATATACACTATTAATCATTAAGGCAGAGAATACCATTAAGCTACTCTGAGCAGCGATTAAAAAAGAAAAAAATTTTTTTGAAAAAAAGAAAAAAAAAAAGAAAAAGAAGGGAAAAAAAATGAACCCAAACAGAACATTTCCTGAAAACCCGTGCCCCCCAACTTAGCGAGCCTTGGATCCCTGAACCTGGTGAAATCCCTCCTACCCCTTAAGCAAAAAAAAGGGAACATGCTCGAGGGATGAACTATTCCGTGGCCACTGTGGAGGGGGGTACTGTGGAGACCGGTGTGGCTCCCAACCGAAGAGAAAAAAAAGAATTGTGTGTGTCCCAGTCCAGGATGTTCATCTCTGTAGAAAAAAAAAACACAGTAGGCCATTCAAGGGAAAAATAAAAATCATATATAGGGAGAAAATCAAATGTTATCTTGGGACTCATAGTGCAAGTATTAAAGGTAGACAACCATCCCATATGGGTTAGGCACGTTGTGGATAAGGGATCATGGTGCTGCTACAAGACGGAGAGCATCAGGGATTCAATGGACTTGCTGTCTGTTATTTCTTCTTTTGTCAGCGGGTCCGTAGCGATCATTCAGCCAGGCCATGGCTTCTTTAGGACTGGTGTAGAATTGAGCTTTACCATCATGGATGATACGGAGCTTGGCAGGAAAAAGCATGGCGTATTTCAGACCTTCTTCACGTAGCCGATTCTTCACTGCTGAGAAGGAGATACGCTGGCGTTGAATTTCAGCCGAAAAGTCGGGATACATTGAAATATTATTGCCGTTGTATTTAAGCGGACCTTTTTCTCTTGCAATGTGCAGGATAGCCACCTTGTCTTGGAAGTTGAGAATGCGTGCTATTAGGGAAAGTGGAGGTGCGACTTCCGGGGGGGGGGGGACGTGGAGGGGTACGGTGTGCCCTTTCAATCACATAGGAGAACGAGGGTGCATCAGTGCCAAAAATGTCCCTTCACCATGAGTAAAGGAATTTGTTTAGGGTGTGTGCCCTCTGCACGCTCAGGAAATCCTACAAAGCGAAGGTTGTTCCGTCTGGAACGATTTTCCAAATCATCAACTTTAGCGCGGAGGGCCGCCATTTCCCCAGTATGATCGCGCACTTTAACAGAAAGGGGATGTACATTATCTTCTATAGAACTAATGCGTTCTTCCATGTCCCCAGCCCTGTCACGAAGGTTTTGGACATCTTGTTTCAGGAGAGCAAAGTCCATCCTTATAGAGGCTATCTGGGACGTAAGTGAGGCTTTGCAATCCTGTATTGCTAGCATAATGGAGGCTAAGGTTGGTTCAGCAGAGGCAGAAGCTTCCTCTGGGTCATTATCAGCAAAATGTTGAGAGTCCTGTGCTGAGTAGGGGTTAGGGAGTTGCTGGGGGTCTATTTGTGACTGAAAGATAGCTGGAGTAGAAGCACTCACCCCACTAGCAGAGCTCCGGTCAGCAGGAGGGCCTGTCTGCAGCGTGTCTGTCTGAGGAGTCTGTGTCCCGGCGCCATCTTGCCTCCGAAAGCCCACCAGCCGGTCCGACGTGGATGTGGCCCAAGCCGGACCGTATTTCACCATATTTGCCAGCCTGTTGGGTGCCCACAGCCGTGGGGAGCAATTAGAGACCTTCGGTGAAAGGATAGGACACAGGATGCCTGTAGGATGGCGGTTAGAAGCCGGTGTGTCTATGCGTCCGCTCGCTCCACCATCAAGTCACGCCCCCCCACCATGCTTCCTTTATTATTTGCCAATGTTGGTTAACACTAGAGTAAGCATATTCTTCCACAAACCATTTTACACAGAAATACTGCAATATCCTGCAGTGTCCCACCTATAACAATGTAGCTTACCACCAGCAGTAAAGATCCTGCACTTGGGAAATATTGATATGGATAATACTATTATATAATGTAAAGGATAATAATATAGGGACTATATGATTGATTTACTAAGGGAAAATAGGCTATTCACTTTGTAAGGGAATTTGCAGATTGCAAAGGAATTTTCCTCAGAGCATGTGATTGTGGAAAAATTTCACTTTGCAAAGAATAACATTTAAAACAGCATTTTTGCTTGCACATAATTGGATGCTGGAAGTCAGCATGGCTTCACCTCATTCATTAAGCTCTGGAGAAAATTCCCTTGAAAAATAAAAATCTATTTTCCTTTAGTAAATCAACACCTATACAAAAGAAAATTATTCTTAAAGGGCATCTGTGTCAAGACCATGCATGCGGAAGTATTTGGATTTTCTGAATAATCAGCAAAATAAGCATTTTTACTGTAACCACTTCAATACCAGACACTTTCGCCCTTTCCTGCCCTGGACAATTTTCAGCTTTCAGCGCTGTCGCAATTTGAATGACAATTGCCTGGTCATGCAACACTGTACCCAAACTAAATTTTTATAATTTTCTTCCCACAAATAGAGCTTTCTTTTGGTGGTATTTGATCACCACTGGGGTTTTCATTTTTTGCTAAACAAACTAAAAAAGACAGACATTTCTGAAAAAAAAAAAATTTTTCTTTGTTTCTGTTGTAAAATTTTGTTTTCTCCTTCACTGATATGTAGAATTGATGGGCACTGATAGGCGGCACTGATATGCAGCACTGATGGGCACCGATAGGCGGCACTGATATGCAGCACTGATGGGCCATCCATCCTTTCTCAACAATTTTAATCATGGAGGAACTCTTGAAATACCTTTCCAGTCTCAGGGAACCCCTGCTAATAATTACTATACCTACAGCTCACAGTATATTAGTGTGATGGTCTTTGGGCATAATGCTCCCTACAT
The DNA here is from genome assembly GCA_037952835.1 of Lithobates septentrionalis. NCBI lineage: Eukaryota > Metazoa > Chordata > Amphibia > Anura > Ranidae > Lithobates > Lithobates septentrionalis. Next base: position 353,704 of record JBBDGP010001268.1, on the reverse strand, counting down.
TTGTGGTCAATGGGAAGATTCCCCCTCACCCCCATAGAAGGCTAAGAAAATCATGGTTGTCAGTGGTTACTCATCTGAAAGGCAAGAGTTGGTCATAGCTCAAGTAACCCCTAACATCCGCTCAAAGAACTCTAGGGTTTCACAGAACCTTGATTGAGAAAGGATGTTCTAAGCTATCAGAAACAGACAGAAACCTGACTTCAGAGTCCTTGTGTGCTTTAAAGTTATATTAAGGCAGATTTAAAAAAAAAATGTCATACCTACCTGCTCTGTTTAATGGTTTTGCACAGAGCAGCACGACCCTCCTCTTCTTGGGTCCCTCGCCGGTGCTCTTGGCCCCTTCCTCCTGCTGAGTGCCCCCATAGCAAGCTGCTTGCTATGGGGGCACCCAAGCAGGTTCCCTCCCGAGCCACTGCTTTGTGTGTCTATTCACACACGGAGCACTGCTCAGCCCCGCCCCTGCTCTCTCCTCATTGGCTCATTGTGATTGACAGTAGCTGAAAGAGACCCAGAAAAGCAGCTGTTCTTTTGCACATCGCTGGATCAAGATGGGGCCAGGTAAGTAATGGGGGGGGGGGGGGTCTGCTGCACACAGAAGGTTTTTTATCTTCATGCATGAAGGTAAAAAGCTTTCTGGCTTTACAACCATTTTAAGGGTTTTTTTTGAGGCTGGGTTCCTTCACTATACTGACAGCTAAAGAGGTCAGAGATTGCTTGTGTTAAAGCTCTTTTACTGCGTGTTAAGATAATGTAAATAGTTTAATGTCTATAGTTTGGGAACAGGTTAATTTTAAACATTCTTACAGATGTAAATAAAGTTTATACTGATGTAAAGCTAAAGTTTATTCTGCTTATACTTTGCCTTTCCTGGTTTCTCATTTCTCCCTCATAAACAGTATAATAGAAATTTGTTTTCATTACATACCTTATTTTAGACCCCGTGACATCATCACATCACGCTGCCTCAGTACTCCACTTAGGCTCCATTCACATCTATGCATGTTGCTTTTGAGCGTTTCTGCAGTGCTTTTTGTTGTGCTTTCTGCGTTTTTGTAAATGTGTTTTATCGCGTTTTTGCCACGATTTGCGTTTTGCGATTCGTGTCATTTTTTTATTACATTCACTGTATATAGCTGGTTGCCAAGGAGCGGGTCGGGAAGCGGGCTGCCGCATCCTTAGCAATGGATGAATCATCAGCTGTCAGCGGGCTTCCCCGCTGACAGCTGAATGTAAAAAAAAAAAAATTGCCGGCTAAAAAAAATTCATGAAACACCCCCCCAGTCCAATCAAGACCCCACACAAAAATGTAAAAAAAATGGCGTGGGGTCCCCCCAAAGTCCCTTATCTGAGAATGCAGCCAGGCAGGTCAGGAAAGGGAGGGGAAGAGCGAGTGCCCCCCCTTCTGAACCATACCAGACCGCATTCCCTCAACATGGAGGGGTGGGTGCTTTGGGGCAGGGGGCTCTGCGCCCCCCACCCCAAAAGCACCTTGCCCCCATGTTGATGTGGACAAGGGCCTCTTCCCGACAATCCTGGCTGGTGGTTGTCGGGGTCTGCGGGCGGGGGGGGCTTATCGGAATCTGGAAGCGCCTTTTAACAAGGGCCCCCCCATGTGAATGCATTGCACCCCTACCCATTCACCAAAAAGGCATGAACTGTAAAAAAAACAAGAGCTGGTTTTTGACAAATGCTTTATTTAAAAAAATAGCTCTGTCTTCTCCCTGAGCCGTCTTCTTCCTCTCTGCCGCTGTCTTCTTCCTCGCCACCAGTTACCCACTAAAAACAAAAAGTCCGCTTTTGTCCTGATGCTGTCTTCCTCCCTTGTGACGTCCCCCGTCTGACATTTCTTATGTATTCGTGTCCATCCGATGACGTCACTCGGAGAGCCCGCCCCCCTTGTGTTTTTCTGTTGTTTTTGATGTATGTCTCCAGACTTCTAACACCTCCTTTCAGGCAATTAGACTGGGTTGACTGGCTCCTGAATTTTACGTTCATCCCTTTTTACACTCTCTGACCTTCTAAAAAGACTGTGTTATCCAACAGCCTCCTTCATCTTTATCTTAAACTGGCAATCTAGTTTTCTTGCCTGCCTCTTCCCCAGTCTTCCTTCCTCCGTACAACATACGGTTACGTATAAACAGCCAAAAAGCAGTTCATCCAGTTCAAATTGTGCCTTCACCGGGATTACCTATTATGTACAATATGCTGTATGTTTTATGCAGCAGGTTCAATCTCAAGTGCCACTGTGTCCTTAATTGGAGTCTTGGCAGGTTGGCTTCCTTCAGATACATGTTTATGGAGATACTTATCATTTTGATGAAGTAGCAACGTTTGTGTTTGTTCTGTTTAATATAAATGCACTGAATGCTGAATTATGATCTGTGCTTCATCTGTTTGCAAAGCTTGTAGGCACTATATGGAAGACATTAAACACATAATCATTAACAGGTAGACATAAACAAGACCGCAGAGACAAGAGAGAAAAACAAAAGAACAGCAGACAAAAAGTACACATTCAAATGCAGACATGCATATTTTCTTCCTAATTCTGTTGATATTTCTACATTTATAATGGAAAAAAGAAGAATCATATAACTTATCGTGCAGCAGTGAGTGCATTGGCATATATTTTAATTAAACTGTACTTACTGAAAAAAAGAGTTTAAACAATTAAAGCGGGGGTCCACCTATCTATCGTTTTTTTTTTTTTGGAGTTCATTCACAAACTTTTCTTCTCATGATTATCTACTCACATGTTCTGTGTAATAAGTCCACCTGTGTCCGATTTTGTTGTAAAGAATAACTTATAAAATTCACTGAAGGCGGTTTCCATCTTCATTGTGGGCATTTGAAGCCCACAAGCATGTATTTCCTGGATGCGGTGAATGCTGTGCTCCCAGCATTCACCGAGATGTTGTGATGACGCTGTTGCACAATGCATGCTGGGAAGCCTGAGACTAGCTCCCAGGGGACTGTGGGAGGTCTGGGAGAGGCTAGAAACGCCTACTCCCATGGGAGGAAAACCAGGAAGTGCTAAGAAGATTAGAAAAAAAAAGGTAATTACGGAGATTTAAATTTTTTTTACACAGCATGTCAGCATCTAGGCAAGGAAGAGAATGCATAGAGATAATGTTCAAAATTTGGGTGGAACCCCGCTTTAAGGTAATTGATGAATGGGAAACGCAGAGCCCGGACATGTCATCCATGATCTTAGGTGAAAATGTCAAATTCAGGGGGGGGTGTTTGAGGAAGACAGTAGGTGCTGTGACGTTAGAGTGAGAGGTGCATGGCTCCGAGGACGTACTGAAATGGGGTGGGGTTGAAGATGGGTAGGAGGGAAGTTCTGGAGGTAGTTGAAGGTGAGCAGAATGGAGGTATAGAGATGGTATGAGGGAGAGGGGTTTCAGTTTAGAGGTTCTGTGATCTGGGAGGTAAGGTAGTTGGCAGAGAGGCACAGTGACCCGGGAGAGAGAGTAAGGTGGTATGTGGGAGTATTAAGGTGGTAGGGAGTTTATGTGACCAGGAGAGGGGTGTGAACTGTAATGTAAGGGAGTTGGAGGGTGGTGTTGTGACCAGAAAATCTCACCAATGTACCATTAGTTTCCAGCAAAGGCACATTCTGCTCACCAGACTCCTGAAAACAAAGGGCTTTTTCAGACTTGCTATACCCTGCAAAGTCCTCTGAAGAACAATCTACATTCAGATAGCTTTTCAGAGGGCAATTGACAGGCAGTGAGGAGGTGATATAATTATTCCTCGCCACCTGATTTAACCCTGTAATGCTGCACTACTGTACCCCAATCGCCTGGATTGCCCTGTTAAACTCGATTGGCAAGTTTGACAGGTGGTACACCCTGAGTTAAAATGGCCACGAATATATACAGCCCTGTCCAACTGTATTGGGACATTTTTATCTCTTTTCAGCCTTCCTTCTGAAAGAGCTTTTCCTCTGGATCCAACGCTGCTTATCCTGCTTCTCACAGAGGATGCCAGCAAAGCCACCACCTTCTCTTGCAGTAATCAGAGCTGCTGGTCAACCTGGACCAGGGGCAGAGTCCATCATTGTCCTTCCTGCTGTGATATGCACTGTGGCTGAAGTGTTAGATGGGGGCTCAGTGTATTTGCAGCTGTTTCATTTCTGAAGCTAGTGACACTAAACTGACAGGCTGTCAAGCAGCACCAGTTAAAACTGCAGGAGAAGATGGTGGATTTGCTAGCATCCTTTGTGAGGAGCGAGATGCAGCATCAGACCGGGATAACCTCAACCAAAAACTCTATGCAGCTGCTTATCAGACTTGAACATGAGTTTTATATTTAACCCTTTCATGACTAAGCCTATTTCTGACATTTGGTGTTTACAAGTTAAAATCTGTATTTTTTGCTAGAAAATTACTTAAAACCCCCACACATTATATATATATTTTTTTTTAGCAGAGAATCTAGAGAATAAAATGGCGATTGTTGCAATATTTTATGTCACACGGTATTTGTGCAGCGGTGTTTAAACGCAACTTTTTGGAAAAAGGCACACTTTTTTAAAAAAACGAAAGAGTAAAGTTAGCCCAATTTTTTTGTATAATGTGAAAGATGATGTTATGCCGAGTAAATAGATACCAAACATGTCATGCTTTATAATTGCACGCACTCGTGGAATGGCGATAAACTATGGTACCTAAAAATCTCCATAGGCGGCGCTTTAAAATTTTTTTTACGGTTACCAGGTTAGAGTTACAGAGGAGGTCTAGTTCTAGAATTACTGCTCTCACTCTGACGATCGCGGCGATACCTCACATGTGTGATTTGAACACCGTTTACATATGCGGGTGCGACTTCCGTATGCGTTTTCTTTGCTGCGCGAGCTCGCGGGGACGGGGGCGATTTAAAAAAAAAATTCTTATTTATTTTGTTTATTTTTATATTATTAAATTGTGTTTAAAAAAAAAAATTTGATCACTTTTATTGCTGTCACAAGGAATGTAAACATCTCTTGTGACAGTAATGCCCCGTACACACGGTCGGACTTTGTTCGGACATTCCGACAACAAAATCCTAGGATTTTTTCTGACGGATGTTGGCTAAAACTTGTCTTGCATACACACGGTCACACAAAGTTGTCAGAAAATCCAATCGTTCTAAACGCGGTGACGTAAAACACGTATATCGGGACTATAAACGGGGCAGTGGCCAATAGCTTTCATCTCTTTATTTATTCTGAGCATGCGTGGCACTTTGTCCGTCGGATTTGTGTACACACGATCGGAATTTCCGACAACGGATTTTGTTGTCGGAAAATTTTATATCCTGCTCTCAAACTTTGTGTGCCGGAAAATCCGATGGAGCCCACACACGGTCGGAATTTCCGACAACACGCTCCAATCTGACATTTTCTATCGGAAAATCCGACCGTGTGTACGGGGCATAAATAGGTGGTGACAGGTACTCTTTATGGAGGGATCGGGGGTCTAAAAAGACCTCCAATCCCTCCTTTGGAAAACGGTGATTCTGAATACTGTATTTATTTAAAATTCGGCACCATTGGCAGCCGAGTAAACCGGAAGTGACGTTTTGACGTCGCTTCCGTGTTTACATTCAGGAGACTGGAACGAAGCCTTTTCCCGCTTCATGCCAGTCTGTCTCTAGCCGCCGGAAGTGGCGGATCGAGGATCGGGTCTCCCGGTGGGACGGGAGGGCCCGGTCAGAGCAGCAGGAGGCGGCGGGAGGGGGGGGACGTCCCCTCCCGCTCCTCCGGGATAACAATCGAGCAGCTTTTAGCCGCATCGGTTGAAATCCCTGGAAAGCCAATCGCCAGCCCTAAAAAACATATATATATATATATATATATATATATATATATATATATATATATATATATATAAAATATGAGATCATTCTCCTTCTTTTGCTGTTTTGGCTTACAGTTTAGATGGCTCTTTGATTGCCTTTTTGGAACAGCCTTACCATCCTGCTGTACTGGGGCCCACCCCTACATTATACTGTGATCTAGTAGAGATACTTACTATGTGACATCCAATGCATTATCTGGCTTTTGAATCTATTGGTGACACCCAGCTGGGAGTCGCCCCTCTGGAAAACGGAAAATTGTATACTCACCTTTCCGTAATTTTCCTTTCCTGTCGCATCTCATGGCAGCATACACCTATGGGTTGTGGCTCCGCCCCCGCAACCTGATAGGACCGCGTAGCTATTAAAGTCTGAGAGAGCCCCTGCCCCAGCATTCTCCGTGTATATCTACCTCACCTCAGATGGGTGGGCATTTGTATGCTGCCATGAGATGCGACAGGAAAGGAAAATTACGGAAAGGTGAGTATACAATTTTCCGTTTTCCTGTCGCATCATGGCAGCATACACCTATGGGGAATAACTCGCAAACTGGGTGGGTATGAGAAAAAGATAAGTTTTATTTAGAAGGTATTGAGGAGTTAGCCTGAATAATTGCTCTCCCAAATTCTACCGTGGACAATCTAGCGGAGTCCACTTTATAATGAGAAATAAAAGTGGTTTTTGAAGACCAAGTGGCTGCTTTGCAGATGGTTTCGGCTGATACCCTGCAGTAGGCCGCCCAGGAGGTCGCCATTGCCCTTGTGGAGTGTGCCCTTAAGCCCTCAGGTACTCGTGCGTTGTTAGATGTGTAAGCTCTCTTAATGATCTTCACCAACCATGCTGCGATGGTGCGAGAGGTTGCTGCTTGTCCTCTTCTAAACCCATGAGGAATGACCAGTAGGTCCTCTGTCTTCCTCAAATTGCTGGTTGCCAAGAGGTAGGCCTGGATATTAGACTTTATGTCAAGCGGATGTGGATCACCCTGTTCTGTGGAGAGGGTGGGGAGACATAGTTCTTGATTAAAGTGGAAAGATGATGACACTTTCGGGATGAAGCGATCCGATGGTTTTAAGACTACTTTGTCTGGATAGAACATCAAGTATGGTTCGTTAGCCTGTAAGGCCTGAATTTCCGATACCCTTTTAGCTGATGTAATTGCTATTAGGAAAGTGACTTTGAGAGTTAGGTCCCACAGGGAAACATTCTCTAACGGAAAAAATGGCTCATGGGATAAGGCTTCCAACACTACTGAAAGATCCCATGTCGGGAAGGAAGGTTTCCTAGGTGGTCTCAACTTTAGGCAAGCCTTCTGAAATTGGATGATGAGAGGTTCTTGAGCCCATTTCACTCCTGTCATAGCGGATAAGGCTGATACATGTACCTTCAGGGTACTAGACCTAAGACCTTTATCTAGACCTAACTGGAGAAACTCGAGGATCTGAGCAACTGATGGAGATGCCGGGTTCCAGGATTGCTGTTGTGCGATTAAGAGAAAACTCTCCCAGACCCTTTTATAGGTTTTATTCTAAAAATATGTGTACAGGGAGTGGCGCTGTGCATAAGTGAAATAATAAATAATAATCTGCTGGTTACAATTTAGTGCCTATAAGTCATAGAGGAGAAAACATGGTATGAATAAATTGGATAAGGTATGTATCCCACATGAGGATTAATGACTGCCAATGGGATGGGTGTGTCCCATATACAATAACCACTGATAATCTCAAATAGTGTTGTATGTTGTGTATTAATAAGTGCCAAAGTGTCAAAAATAATCCGATGAAGTGTTCCAGCCTCTGCAGGAATAAACTCAGTTGATTGAAATATAAGAGGGGGTATCCACACCCTCTAAAGTGCAGTGCTAAAAAATATTAAATAAATCCAAATATATAAACTAGATGAATATACATATGTGCAAAATGGAAATTCCAATAAATAAAGAATATAAATTTAAAGTGGATTAGTGAACAGTAAAATTAATAAATAATGATGGGTATAACCCAATTCATAAGCAGCATGAGATCATATGTGATAACACAAAAAATGAAAGTGAACAAGTCCAGTGCCAAAAAATTCGTATAATATTTTCCACCCGACAGCTTCCAAACTCTTTAGACATACAATCCCCCTGTTGTGATTCCACTCACCGGAACGCTGTACCCCTGCAGGGGTATAAGCATGAGATGTTTCCACTCAGCCGATCACATCCGGATGCCGATCGAATCCTGGTATCCTCTTGCCTCTGGTTTCCCAGTCCAGATCAGCCTCTCCAGTCGGTCAGCAAGACGGGGGAACTGGATAATCCCTTAGTGTACTCCTATCTCCAGCCGGACATCCGCTCCAAAAGGATTTGTATGTAACGAAAAGGAATTATATCCACATAGCGTAACTCCTTTTTAAATGTTTATTGAATAAAAACGACATACAGTCCAAACATAAATTGCTTCAAGAAATGGATCTCAAAAGGGGGAGAAAGTAATGTGGAGCTGACAAGCTCACTACCTCCCCTTGCTGTCCCGGGGCGCAGCGTATGTTCGTAACCACCGCTTGCGTTCCACCGGTCACACAGCAGAAACCACAGCGGCAGGAAGTGACGTTGTGCGTACCAAGATAGTCCCGCCTTACGCGTTTCGTCATACGGACGTCATCGGAGGCGCTGCCATCTTGGTCCTCCCAACGCCTTATATCTGGGTGCACTACATATCATGGCCAATCGCGCACCAAATGTCGTTTGACGGACAGAGTGCAAGGCCAATTCAGAAACCGCCTAAAATACAAAGAGGAGAGCCAATCCCATACATTTTAAACCTCACTCAATGAGGAATAACAAAATACGAACAGGTGGCATCTCGCTCAACGCCATCTAGTGGAGAATTTGTATATACACAATGTGATGGCGGCCATGGGAAAATTGTATTTGCAAACCAGATATTAGCCGGTAAAACTAATTTATAACATAATACGTCACATAAATGAGATAAAAATATTACTACATGGTGGCTTGAGAGAGATATATTAAAATAGAGGAGGAAATTTTTGAGAAGGAAATAATTTGAGAGGAAAAATATTTTGCAACAATATAATCATATGCTATATCAAATAAAAATTATTGTAAAAATAAAAATAAATATAAAATTACAAATAGAAGTACAGAAATCGGTTTAATAGTGTACCACTAGGGTTATAACAAACCCTATTCCATAAAAAATTCTTTAATAAATATGTAAAATAAAATCAGTTAAAATATGCAATATGTAGGATAAGAAAGGAGTAGGATCTAATTGTATGATGTTTTTTAGCCATACTCGTTAAGCGTCCCAGGCATGATTGTAGTATATTCAAAAATATGTGTGAACTACAGGGGGTATCCCAACTAATAAACAAGAAACAAAGACCCCTTACGTATGGTAAGTCCATACATTATAGAAAAATTAGGTGATATAGGGAACTCAGAAGTAAATGGAGAGCGCCTATAAATCTATACGAATAGGAAGCCTATTTGCAATAATTCTTAAAAATAAGATAAAAACATATTAAGAATTATGCATATGTTAAATTAGTAGTTTTAAAAGTGGGATAGACCAATAATAATAACGGATAGTAGAAAAAGGATAGTAGAAAAAAGGGGAACACCCATCTAAAAATTAGATAAAAAACAGTTCAGATCGATATCCACATTCAATCCCCTAGGAACCAGACTCCCTAAACGGTATATCCATTTAGTTTCGTTCTGAGAGACTTTTATTCTTTTATTGCCTCCTCTCCAATGGTCCTTAATCAAATCTATACCGTAGAAAATTAATCCCGTGGGGTTCCTATTATGGACCTCATCAAAATGCCTAGACAGATTGTGCTTTGGAAAGCCTTTCTTAATATTATTAATGTGTTCTCTAATCCTAACGCGGAGGGGCCTAGTGGTTCTTCCCACATACTGTAGCCGACAGGGACATTCTATCACGTACGTGACATGAGTACTTTCGCAAGTGATCAATTCCCTGATTTGATACTCTTTTCCTCCTCTTGATTTAAAAGATAGCTTTCTCTTCGGTTGTTTTTTGCTCACACGACAAGGTAGACATCTTTGGCACCTATAAAAACCTTTCAATTCGGGGAACAGTTTCACCATTTTAGGTGGGTCAGTCACATTGTGTACTAACTGATTCCTTAGATTCGGTGCCTTTCTGTAAATGAATCTTGGTTTTTTTGGGAGTATCTTTACCAAGGTTCTATCGGATTTTAAAATGGGCCAGTATTTTCTAAAAATGTGTTCGACCGAACGATATTGCTTGTTAAAACCAGTAATAAAAGCCATATCCATCTTACTATGATGGTCAGTTTTCTCCTTCTTTCTTAGTAGGAGGTCACGGTCAAGGTCCCCTATTATCAATTTTTGCTTCATTAAAGATTCTTTCTGATAGCCTTTGTCGGTAAATTTCTTAATCAGGGTGTCAGCTTGTACATAGTAGTCATCTATCCTGTGGCAATTTCTTCGCAGCCTCATTAGTTGGCCTTTCGGGATATTCTGTTTCCATTTCGGATGATGGCAACTTGATGTTGGTATGTACCCATTGCGATCTGTAGTTTTAAAAAAAGTTCTCGTATGAAATTCATTACCTTCCTTAAAAATCTGTACATCCAAATAGTCTATCTCTTGGAGATCGCAATTCCCACTGAAGGAGATGTCGTATTTGTTCTGGTTCATTATTCTTAGGAAATCCTGAAATGAGTCTACCGTGCCCCTCCACACTATGATCACGTCGTCAATGTAGCGACGGTAAAATTCAATCTCCGGACGTAAATTCTTATATATGTGCTCCTCTTCCCACATGTCCATGAACAAATTCGCCACGCTCGGGGCATATCTGGCTCCCATGGCAACGCCCTTCGTTTGAACATAGTAATCCTTCTGGTACCAAAAATAATTACTTTCCATTGCTAATTTTAAGGCTTCCAAAATAAAATTAATCTGTTCCTGTTTAAGGCTGCCATCTTTATGGAGTGCCCTCTCCACTCCTTTTAGACCATGTTTTTGAATAATACTGGTATATAAGGAATTCACGTCTATAGTCGCTAAGAGGCAGTCTTCAACCCCAGTTATATTTTTTAACTCATTTATCAGTTGCGTGCTGTCCTTTAGATACGACCTCCCTTTGGTTACCAATGGTTTCAAGAAACAATCAATGTATTCCCCCAGCCTAGAGAACAGGGAATTTATCCCACTAATGATCGGTCTTCCTGGGGGTTTCTCTAACCGTTTATGCACTTTGGGTAGGTGGTATATAACTGGTGTCTTTGTGGACTCACTAATAAGATATTTGGCTTCTTTCTTATTTAAACTTCCTCTGTCCTTCCCTTTTTTAATGAGAGCCTTCAGTTTTTTACTGTAAATTTGTTTGGGGTTTCCTTTGAGTTTCTTATAGGTATTTTCCACTCTAAGGAGGTTCTTCATTTCTTCCTCATAGTCCTCTTTCCTCAGTATAACCAGCCCGCCCCCTTTGTCTGCGGGGCGTATCACTACTTCTTTTCTTTTTCCTATTTCTTTGATGGCTCTCCATACGTTTCTCCTTTTGGGATTCTTGATCTCAAGTTTAGTCAGGTCACTTTCCACCATCTTCTTAAAGGCGTTCATACATTGGTCGCCCGGTACTTTAGGATTGAAAATCGAGTTATTTCTAAGATTGGTATGTACGAAACCAGATGTTTCTTCTGCTGGTTTCTTATCTTTCTTAAGAGCATAGTGTTTTTTTATTCTCAATTTGCGCATAAATTTTTGCAGGTCGATAAAAACTTCAAACTTATCAATATTCTTGTCTGGTGCAAATTTTAATCCTAAATCTAAAACTTTCATTTCCTCTTCATTAAAAACAGCATCACTCAAATTAAAAATTCCTTCACCTAATATTCTCTTCTCCTTTTTATTCTTCTTTCCTCCTCGCTTCCCTCTTGCCTGTAGCCTCTTTCTGTGTCTCTTAGATCTTGATCTAATTGTCTGCCAGGGTTCCTGTTCAGTCCATACCTTGTCTCCTGTGGATGTCCGTAATTGCCAGAGTTCCCTTGTTGTGGGCGTGCGTAAGTCCCTGTATCCCTTTGTCCTCTGTATGTAGGTGGGCCCCCGTGCCTCTGGGGATCTCTGTTGTTCTCTGATTGGTCTTTCCAGCCATGCCTCCTGTATGGGGGTCGTGTCTTCCATCTCCCAGGTGGGCCCCCCCTGTGAAAATCCCTATATTCCCTAGGGGGCTCCCTAGGGTAGGAGTTGTAGGTACCCTGATAACCCCTATCTCTTAAGGGGGAGTATCTATTGCGGATAGGGATACTATATCTCGGGGTGGCTGGGGATCTTCCATACCCAGGTTCTGGGGGGTATCCCTCCATCTCCCTCACCCTAGGACCATTTTGTCGATCATTAGGTGTGCGTGGGGGGTTAATACATCTAACATTGGGGGAATGTTCAAATCTAGTTTGTCTTATGTTCTCCAAAATTTCTTCCTCTTCTACTGGACTCTCATCCATAGAGTCTACATCTTCTTCATTGCTCAGTACATCTACTTCTTCTTGCCACTTGTAGACCCTTTTATTTGCGTAATCTAAGACATCTCTCTTGATTTTTTTCTGTTTCTTGGTTTGTATTTCCACATCGTATTTCTTTATGATCTCTTGTAGTTCTTTATCCTTATCCTTATACTCTTGTTGCCCAACAAACGGGTGCAGCAAGTTTTTTATCTCAGTGATCTTTTCCTCTACTTTTCTTAATTTAAAATGCCTCCTTACTAGTATTTTTTGCAGGAGTTCATTCTCACAGCCTAAGAAGAATGAATACCATTCTTCATTTAGGGAGGCATCGTCAATGCCATCATTAGGGCTCAAATCCCACCTCAACCTCCTAGGTGTGATTTTTTCCTTCACATACATCTCAAGGGTAACAACATCCCACCACACCCTCAGCTGTTTTTCCAGGGTGTGTCGCAGCTGTTTCAACAGCCCATTCATGTCTTGACTATTATTGACATGTTCCTGGTTGAAAATCCCTTTTATATCAATCTTCCTGTTGGACATATATCCAAATATGTCCATAGCTGCAGATCAAATAGTAAGCGCCCGTAGGAGCCAAAGAATAATGGTTATAGCCAGAAGATCCGCGCTACAGGGTATGTTTGCAACTGCAGCCCCCCTATATAAACCGAGGATACTCACTGGTACCCTCACAGGTAAATTCTAAAAATATGTGTACAGGGAGTGGCGCTGTGCATAAGTGAAATAATAAATAATAATCTGCTGGTTACAATTTAGTGCCTATAAGTCATAGAGGAGAAAACATGGTATGAATAAATTGGATAAGGTATGTATCCCACATGAGGATTAATGACTGCCAATGGGATGGGTGTGTCCCATATACAATAACCACTGATAATCTCAAATAGTGTTGTATGTTGTGTATTAATAAGTGCCAAAGTGTCAAAAATAATCCGATGAAGTGTTCCAGCCTCTGCAGGAATAAACTCAGTTGATTGAAATATAAGAGGGGGTATCTACACCCTCTAAAGTGCAGTGCTAAAAAATATTAAATAAATCCAAATATATAAACTAGATGAATATACATATGTGCAAAATGGAAATTCCAATAAATAAAGAATATAAATTTAAAGTGGATTAGTGAACAGTAAAATTAATAAATAATGATGGGTATAACCCAATTCATAAGCAGCATGAGATCATATGTGATAACACAAAAAATGAAAGTGAACAAGTCCAGTGCCAAAAAATTCGTATAATATTTTCCACCCGACAGCTTCCAAACTCTTTAGACATACAATTCCCCTGTTGTGATTCCACTCACCGGAACGCTGTACCCCTGCAGGGGTATAAGCATGAGATGTTTCCACTCAGCCGATCACATCCGGATGCCGATCGAATCCTGGTATCCTCTTGCCTCTGGTTTCCCAGTCCAGATCAGCCTCTCCAGTCGGTCAGCAAGACGGGGGAACTGGATAATCCCTTAGTGTACTCCTATCTCCAGCCGGACATCCGCTCCAAAAGGATTTGTATGTAACGAAAAGGAATTATATCCACATAGCGTAACTCCTTTTTAAATGTTTATTGAATAAAAACGACATACAGTCCAAACATAAATTGCTTCAAGAAATGGATCTCAAAAGGGGGAGAAAGTAATGTGGAGCTGACAAGCTCACTACCTCCCCTTGCTGTCCCGGGGCGCAGCGTATGTTCGTAACCACCGCTTGCGTTCCACCGGTCACACAGCAGAAACCACAGCGGCAGGAAGTGACGTTGTGCGTACCAAGATAGTCCCGCCTTACGCGTTTCGTCATACGGACGTCATCGGAGGCGCTGCCATCTTGGTCCTCCCAACGCCTTATATCTGGGTGCACTACATATCATGGCCAATCGCGCACCAAATGTCGTTTGACGGACAGAGTGCAAGGCCAATTCAGAAACCGCCTAAAATACAAAGAGGAGAGCCAATCCCATACATTTTAAACCTCACTCAATGAGGAATAACAAAATACGAACAGGTGGCATCTCGCTCAACGCCATCTAGTGGAGAATTTGTATATACACAATGTGATGGCGGCCATGGGAAAATTGTATTTGCAAACCAGATATTAGCCGGTAAAACTAATTTATAACATAATACGTCACATAAATGAGATAAAAATATTACTACATGGTGGCTTGAGAGAGATATATTAAAATAGAGGAGGAAATTTTTGAGAAGGAAATAATTTGAGAGGAAAAATATTTTGCAACAATATAATCATATGCTATATCAAATAAAAATTATTGTAAAAATAAAAATAAATATAAAATTACAAATAGAAGTACAGAAATCGGTTTAATAGTGTACCACTAGGGTTATAACAAACCCTATTCCATAAAAAATTCTTTAATAAATATGTAAAATAAAATCAGTTAAAATATGCAATATGTAGGATAAGAAAGGAGTAGGATCTAATTGTATGATGTTTTTTAGCCATACTCGTTAAGCGTCCCAGGCATGATTGTAGTATATTCAAAAATATGTGTGAACTACAGGGGGTATCCCAACTAATAAACAAGAAACAAAGACCCCTTACGTATGGTAAGTCCATACATTATAGAAAAATTAGGTGATATAGGGAACTCAGAAGTAAATGGAGAGCGCCTATAAATCTATACGAATAGGAAGCCTATTTGCAATAATTCTTAAAAATAAGATAAAAACATATTAAGAATTATGCATATGTTAAATTAGTAGTTTTAAAAGTGGGATAGACCAATAATAATAACGGATAGTAGAAAAAGGATAGTAGAAAAAAGGGGAACACCCATCTAAAAATTAGATAAAAAACAGTTCAGATCGATATCCACATTCAATCCCCTAGGAACCAGACTCCCTAAACGGTATATCCATTTAGTTTCGTTCTGAGAGACTTTTATTCTTTTATTGCCTCCTCTCCAATGGTCCTTAATCAAATCTATACCGTAGAAAATTAATCCCGTGGGGTTCCTATTATGGACCTCATCAAAATGCCTAGACAGATTGTGCTTTGGAAAGCCTTTCTTAATATTATTAATGTGTTCTCTAATCCTAACGCGGAGGGGCCTAGTGGTTCTTCCCACATACTGTAGCCGACAGGGACATTCTATCACGTACGTGACATGAGTACTTTCGCAAGTGATCAATTCCCTGATTTGATACTCTTTTCCTCCTCTTGATTTAAAAGATAGCTTTCTCTTCGGTTGTTTTTTGCTCACACGACAATTTGAGTGATGCTGTTTTTAATGAAGAGGAAATGAAAGTTTTAGATTTAGGATTAAAATTTGCACCAGACAAGAATATTGATAAGTTTGAAGTTTTTATCGACCTGCAAAAATTTATGCGCAAATTGAGAATAAAAAAACACTATGCTCTTAAGAAAGATAAGAAACCAGCAGAAGAAACATCTGGTTTCGTACATACCAATCTTAGAAATAACTCGATTTTCAATCCTAAAGTACCGGGCGACCAATGTATGAACGCCTTTAAGAAGATGGTGGAAAGTGACCTGACTAAACTTGAGATCAAGAATCCCAAAAGGAGAAACGTATGGAGAGCCATCAAAGAAATAGGAAAAAGAAAAGAAGTAGTGATACGCCCCGCAGACAAAGGGGGCGGGCTGGTTATACTGAGGAAAGAGGACTATGAGGAAGAAATGAAGAACCTCCTTAGAGTGGAAAATACCTATAAGAAACTCAAAGGAAACCCCAAACAAATTTACAGTAAAAAACTGAAGGCTCTCATTAAAAAAGGGAAGGACAGAGGAATTTTAAATAAGAAAGAAGCCAAATATCTTATTAGTGAGTCCACAAAGACACCAGTTATATACCACCTACCCAAAGTGCATAAACGGTTAGAGAAACCCCCAGGAAGACCGATCATTAGTGGGATAAATTCCCTGTTCTCTAGGCTGGGGGAATACATTGATTGTTTCTTGAAACCATTGGTAACCAAAGGGAGGTCGTATCTAAAGGACAGCACGCAACTGATAAATGAGTTAAAAAATATAACTGGGGTTGAAGACTGCCTCTTAGCGACTATAGACGTGAATTCCTTATATACCAGTATTATTCAAAAACATGGTCTAAAAGGAGTGGAGAGGGCACTCCATAAAGATGGCAGCCTTAAACAGGAACAGATTAATTTTATTTTGGAAGCCTTAAAATTAGCAATGGAAAGTAATTATTTTTGGTACCAGAAGGATTACTATGTTCAAACGAAGGGCGTCGCCATGGGAGCCAGATATGCCCCGAGCGTGGCGAATTTGTTCATGGACATGTGGGAAGAGGAGCACATATATAAGAATTTACGTCCGGAGATTGAATTTTACCGTCGCTACATTGACGACGTGATCATAGTGTGGAGGGGCACGGTAGACTCATTTCAGGATTTCCTAAGAATAATGAACCAGAACAAATACGACATCTCCTTCAGTGGGAATTGCGATCTCCAAGAGATAGACTATTTGGATGTACAGATTTTTAAGGAAGGTAATGAATTGCATACGAGAACTTTTTTTAAAACTACAGATCGCAATGGGTACATACCAACATCAAGTTGCCATCATCCGAAATGGAAACAGAATATCCCGAAAGGCCAATTAATGAGGCTGCGAAGAAATTGCCACAGGATAGATGACTACTATGTACAAGCTGACACCCTGATTAAGAAATTTACCGACAAAGGCTGTCAGAAAGAATCTTTAATGAAGCAAAAATTGACAATAGGGGACCTTGACCGTGACCTCCTACTAAGAAAGAAGGAGAAAACTGACCATCATAGTAAGATGGATATGGCTTTTATTACTGGTTTTAACAAGCAATATCGTTCGGTCGAACACATTTTTAGAAAATACTGGCCCATTTTAAAATCCGATAGAACCTTGGTAAAGATACTCCCAAAAAAACCAAGATTCATTTACAGAAAGGCACCGAATCTAAGGAATCAGTTAGTACACAATGTGACTGACCCACCTAAAATGGTGAAACTGTTCCCCGAATTGAAAGGTTTTTATAGGTGCCAAAGATGTCTACCTTGTCGTGTGAGCAAAAAACAACCGAAGAGAAAGCTATCTTTTAAATCAAGAGGAGGAAGAGAGTATCAAATCAGGGAATTGATCACTTGCGAAAGTACTCATGTCACGTACGTGATAGAATGTCCCTGTCGGCTACAGTATGTGGGAAGAACCACTAGGCCCCTCCGCGTTAGGATTAGAGAACACATTAATAATATTAAGAAAGGCTTTCCAAAGCACAATCTGTCTAGGCATTTTGATGAGGTCCATAATAGGAACCCCACGGGATTAATTTTCTACGGTATAGATTTGATTAAGGACCATTGGAGAGGAGGCAATAAAAGAATAAAAGTCTCTCAGAACGAAACTAAATGGATATACCGTTTAGGGAGTCTGGTTCCTAGGGGATTGAATGTGGATATCGATCTGAACTGTTTTTTATCTAATTTTTAGATGGGTGTTCCCCTTTTTTCTACTATCCTTTTTCTACTATCCGTTATTATTATTGGTCTATCCCACTTTTAAAACTACTAATTTAACATATGCATAATTCTTAATATGTTTTTATCTTATTTTTAAGAATTATTGCAAATAGGCTTCCTATTCGTATAGATTTATAGGCGCTCTCCATTTACTTCTGAGTTCCCTATATCACCTAATTTTTCTATAATGTATGGACTTACCATACGTAAGGGGTCTTTGTTTCTTGTTTATTAGTTGGGATACCCCCTGTAGTTCACACATATTTTTGAATATACTACAATCATGCCTGGGACGCTTAACGAGTATGGCTAAAAAACATCATACAATTAGATCCTACTCCTTTCTTATCCTACATATTGCATATTTTAACTGATTTTATTTTACATATTTATTAAAGAATTTTTTATGGAATAGGGTTTGTTATAACCCTAGTGGTACTGTCATGAGAAGGTCTACCCGTTGGTGGCGCTATCGGTCTCTTGGATCGCAGTACCAGTGTCCATCAGCAGGTGTCTCCCAACACCTAGGACCTGCAGTAAGAGGTCTTTCCTGCTGGTGGCACTGTTGCATCCTCGGACCGTAGTACCGGCGTCAACCAGCGGGTGCACTCTGGCAGTGTGGAGCAAACAGGTCACACTGCGCTCAGCTGTAACGTGAGGTCAATTACCACAGCCTTACAAATACCCGGCAAGCCCTCATAGGCTTGCCTTGGTATCTCTCTCTCTCCCCCGCGTTCTGACCTTGCTGCCTGTTTGACCTTGAGCCTGCTATCTGCCTTGTCCTGATCTGATCCTATCCCTATCCTGAGGCCTTCCTAGTCCTGTCCCTTCTGTTCCTGGCTCCCTTGGATCCCTGCCCTGAACCCCATCCATCCATCCTCTCCTTGTCCTGTTCAGGTTCCCGTCCTTACCCTTATGCTGACTTCCCTGTGTATGACCTTGGCTTGGCTTGTTTACGATTACGGTATATCCCTTTACTTATATATATTTATATATTGTTGTTTGTAGTGGGTGGTTGTGTGGGTTTTCACTGTTTATATTCCTTATCACTTGTTAATAAACACCATTATTTCACATATATATGTTTTGGGTTTCCTCTGTGTAGTCCACACAGTCTGGTCAATTAGATACCGTGACAGTATACCAAGGCCATCTCTGACCAGAAGTGGCTGCACAAGGGAACCATCTCGGTTCTGTTGCACATTACTGGGATGAATTCAGACATAATTGCTTATTATGCTCTGCTGGCAACAGAGAGTTCTGAATATCTCCGCCAGACATTGGAAGGGTGGTCCAGTGATCAGCTGCTGGAGATTATCTGTTTAGCTCACTCTGTGGTCGATCAGGGCAGTATACGGTTTGAGGATGTTCAGCCTTTGATTGGAATGTGTACAGAGCTGGCTCTGCCTTGTATTCCAGAGGGCCATGATGACTTTTCTCCCCCCTTCAGCATTAACCAGATTGCGTCCTTAGTATGGCTGTTGGAGGATGACTCTGCATCCTTTTTTGAGCATTTTTCGGTTTGTCCCAAACAGTTGTTGAAGGATTGTATAGATGAAGTGCAGTCGCTGGTCAGACAGGGGAAA
Organism: Lithobates septentrionalis; assembly: GCA_037952835.1. Lineage (NCBI taxonomy): Eukaryota > Metazoa > Chordata > Amphibia > Anura > Ranidae > Lithobates > Lithobates septentrionalis. Next base: position 334,249 of record JBBDGP010001268.1, on the reverse strand, counting down.
TGTGAGGCCACTTTTGTGCTACCTGTACTTCAGGCATGGTCAGACCTGTTATGCCCAGCTTCTGTCAGCTCTCCACAAACCAGACCTGCTACTAAATACCTGCCTGCTCAGACGTCCTTTCTCCCATCACCCCTGGCAACCTCAGCTGCAGTCCAATATACCCTGCTCCCCACCAAGTATCAATGCCCTGTTTCTACTTCCTGCACCTATCCTGCCTTCAATCCACCTGTCTCTTCTCCTCCACCTGTAACAGTCCCACAAAACCCTTCTCTAGCTACAGTTCCTTGGTCTTCCTTCGATCCAGCTACTTTCTTTGCTTACAGCCCTGCACCTACATACAAAACTGCACGGGCTAAACCAAAGAAGAAGCAAAAATTCTTCCCGACCCATACCATCCTGCCAGTAACCCAACCTGTTCCAGCTTTGCAGTCTGAAGTCCCAGCTTTGCAGTCTGAAGTCCCAGCCTTGCAGTCTGAAGTCCCAGCCTTGCAGTCTGAAGTCCCAGCCTTGCAGTCTGAAGTCCCAGCCTTGCAGTCTGAAGTCCCAGCCTTGCAGTCTGAAGTCCCAGCTTTGCAGTCTGAAGTCCCAGCTTTGCAGTCTGAAGTCCCAGCTTTGCAGTCTGAAGTCCCAGCTTTGCAGTCTGAAGTCCCAGCTTTGCAGTCTGAAGTCCCAGCTTTGCAGTCTGCTGTTCCAGCCTTGCAGTCTGCTGTTCCAGCTTTGCAGTCTGACGTTCCAGCTCGCCAGTCTGACGTTCCAGCCTTCCAGTCTGGTGTTCAAGCTTTGCAGTCTGCTGTTCCAGCCTTCCAGTCTGCTGTTCCAGCCTTCCAGTCTGCTGTTCCAGCTTTGCAGTCTGCTGTTCCAGCCTTCCAGTCTGCTGTTCCAGCCTTCCAGTCTGCTGTTCCAGCCTTCCAGTCTGCTGTTCCAGCCTTGCAGTCTGATGTTCCAGCTTTGCAGTCTGACGTTCCAGCTCGCCAGTCTGACGTTCCAGCCTTCCAGTCTGACGTCCCAGCCTTCCAGTCTGATGTCCCAGCCTTCCAGTCTGATGTCCCAGCCTTCCAGTCTGATGTCCCAGCCTTCCAGTCTGATGTTCCAGCCTTCCAGTCTGATGTTCCAGCTTTGCAGTCTGATGTTCCAGCTTTACAGTCTGATGTGCCTGCCTCCCAGTCTGTCGTCCCGATGCCTGCCTTCCAGCTCGATGTCCCTGCCTTTCAGCCTGATGCCTTGCAGCTTGTCTTCCAGCCTGATGTCTTGATGCCTACCTGCCAGTCTGATGTGCCAGCTTCCCAGTCTGATGTGCCAGCTTCCCAGTCTGATGTGCCAGCTTCCCAGTCTGATGTGCCAGCTTCCCAGTCTGATGTGCCAGCTTCCCAGATTGATGTGCCAGCTTCCCAGATTGATGTGCCAGCTTCCCAGATTGATGTGCCAGCTTCCCAGATTGATGTGCCAGCTTCCCAGATTGATGTGCCAGCTTCCCAGTTTGCTGTCCCAGCTTCCCAGCCTGATGTCTTGCAGCTTGCCTTTCAGCCTGATGCCTCGAAGATAGCTTCTCAGTCTGATGTGCCAGCTTCCAAGTCGGATGTTCCAGCTTTCCAGTCTGATGTTCCAGCCCTCCAGCCTGATGTTCGGGTGTCTGCCCTCCAGCTCAAGTGGTTCCTGTCGTCTGCTGCCCAGCTCAAGTGGTTCCTGTCGTCTGCTGCCCAGCTCAAGTGTTTCCTGTCGTCTGCTGCCCAGCTCAAGTGTTTCCTGTCGTCTGCTGCTCAGCTCAAGCGTTTCCTGTCGTCTGCTGCCCAGCTCAAGCGTTTCCTGTCGTCTGCTGCCCAGCTCAAGTGGTTCCTGTCGTTTGCTGCCCAGCTCAAGTGGTTCCTGTCGTTTGCTGCCCAGCTCAAGTGGTTCCTGTCGTTTGCTGCCCAGCTCAAGTGGTTCCTGTCGTTTGCTGCCCAGCTCAAGTGGTTCCTGTCGTTTGCTGCCCAGCTCAAGTGGTTCCTGTCGTTTGCTGCCCAGCTCAAGTGGTTCCTGTCGTTTGCTGCCCAGCTCAAGTGGTTCCTGTCGTTTGCTGCCCAGCTCAAGTGGTTCCTGTCGTTTGCTGCCCAGCTCAAGTGGTTCCTGTCGTTTGCTGCCCAGCTCAAGTGGTTCCTGTCGTTTGCTGCCCAGCTCAAGTGGTTCCTGTCGTCTGCTGCCCAGTTTAATGACTCTGACATGCCAGCAGTACCCACTGTCCAGGTTGATGTACCCGATGCCCGGCCTGATGTGCCCTCACCTGTCCAGTTGAAGGCCATGAACTTTGAACAGATACACCTTGTTGGAGCGTCCGGAGGCCGCTCCTTTAGGGGGGGGTACTGTCATGAGAAGGTCTACCCGTTGGTGGCGCTATCGGTCTCTTGGATCGCAGTACCAGTGTCCATCAGCAGGTGTCTCCCAACACCTAGGACCTGCAGTAAGAGGTCTTTCCTGCTGGTGGCACTGTTGCATCCTCGGACCGTAGTACCGGCGTCAACCAGCGGGTGCACTCTGGCAGTGTGGAGCAAACAGGTCACACTGCGCTCAGCTGTAACGTGAGGTCAATTACCACAGCCTTACAAATACCCGGCAAGCCCTCATAGGCTTGCCTTGGTATCTCTCTCTCTCCCCCGCGTTCTGACCTTGCTGCCTGTTTGACCTTGAGCCTGCTATCTGCCTTGTCCTGATCTGATCCTATCCCTATCCTGAGGCCTTCCTAGTCCTGTCCCTTCTGTTCCTGGCTCCCTTGGATCCCTGCCCTGAACCCCATCCATCCATCCTCTCCTTGTCCTGTTCAGGTTCCCGTCCTTACCCTTATGCTGACTTCCCTGTGTATGACCTTGGCTTGGCTTGTTTACGATTACGGTATATCCCTTTACTTATATATATTTATATATTGTTGTTTGTAGTGGGTGGTTGTGTGGGTTTTCACTGTTTATATTCCTTATCACTTGTTAATAAACACCATTATTTCACATATATATGTTTTGGGTTTCCTCTGTGTAGTCCACACAGTCTGGTCAATTAGATACCGTGACAGGTACACTATTAAACCGATTTCTGTACTTCTATTTGTAATTTTATATTTATTTTTATTTTTACAATAATTTTTATTTGATATAGCATATGATTATATTGTTGCAAAATATTTTTCCTCTCAAATTATTTCCTTCTCAAAAATTTCCTCCTCTATTTTAATATATCTCTCTCAAGCCACCATGTAGTAATATTTTTATCTCATTTATGTGACGTATTATGTTATAAATTAGTTTTACCGGCTAATATCTGGTTTGCAAATACAATTTTCCCATGGCCGCCATCACATTGTGTATATACAAATTCTCCACTAGATGGCGTTGAGCGAGATGCCACCTGTTCGTATTTTGTTATTCCTCATTGAGTGAGGTTTAAAATGTATGGGATTGGCTCTCCTCTTTGTATTTTAGGCGGTTTCTGAATTGGCCTTGCACTCTGTCCGTCAAACGACATTTGGTGCGCGATTGGCCATGATATGTAGTGCACCCAGATATAAGGCGTTGGGAGGACCAAGATGGCAGCGCCTCCGATGACGTCCGTATGACGAAACGCGTAAGGCGGGACTATCTTGGTACGCACAACGTCACTTCCTGCCGCTGTGGTTTCTGCTGTGTGACCGGTGGAACGCAAGCGGTGGTTACGAACATACGCTGCGCCCCGGGACAGCAAGGGGAGGTAGTGAGCTTGTCAGCTCCACATTACTTTCTCCCCCTTTTGAGATCCATTTCTTGAAGCAATTTATGTTTGGACTGTATGTCGTTTTTATTCAATAAACATTTAAAAAGGAGTTACGCTATGTGGATATAATTCCTTTTCGTTACATACAAATCCTTTTGGAGCGGATGTCCGGCTGGAGATAGGAGTACACTAAGGGATTATCCAGTTCCCCCGTCTTGCTGACCGACTGGAGAGGCTGATCTGGACTGGGAAACCAGAGGCAAGAGGATACCAGGATTCGATCGGCATCCGGATGTGATCGGCTGAGTGGAAACATCTCATGCTTATACCCCTGCAGGGGTACAGCGTTCCGGTGAGTGGAATCACAACAGGGGGATTGTATGTCTAAAGAGTTTGGAAGCTGTCGGGTGGAAAATATTATACGAATTTTTTGGCACTGGACTTGTTCACTTTCATTTTTTGTGTTATCACATATGATCTCATGCTGCTTATGAATTGGGTTATACCCATCATTATTTATTAATTTTACTGTTCACTAATCCACTTTAAATTTATATTCTTTATTTATTGGAATTTCCATTTTGCACATATGTATATTCATCTAGTTTATATATTTGGATTTATTTAATATTTTTTAGCACTGCACTTTAGAGGGTGTGGATACCCCCTCTTATATTTCAATCAACTGAGTTTATTCCTGCAGAGGCTGGAACACTTCATCGGATTATTTTTGACACTTTGGCACTTATTAATACACAACATACAACACTATTTGAGATTATCAGTGGTTATTGTATATGGGACACACCCATCCCATTGGCAGTCATTAATCCTCATGTGGGATACATACCTTATCCAATTTATTCATACCATGTTTTCTCCTCTATGACTTATAGGCACTAAATTGTAACCAGCAGATTATTATTTATTATTTCACTTATGCACAGCGCCACTCCCTGTACACATATTTTTAGAATTTACCTGTGAGGGTACCAGTGAGTATCCTCGGTTTATATAGGGGGGCTGCAGTTGCAAACATACCCTGTAGCGCGGATCTTCTGGCTATAACCATTATAGGTTTTATTGGTCGTGGATTTTCTGGCCTGGAGGAGAGTGTCTATCACTTTCTGGGAGCAACCTTGGACTAAGAACCTAGTCCTTTCAATCTCCATGCTGTTAGATGCAGCCTCTCCGGAAATGGGTGAAGGAGTTGCCCCTGCGACAGTATATCCACTGTCATTGGGAGTGTCAGTGGTTCTGTTGTGCTCAATTGGAGGAGCGTCGTAAACCATGGTCGTCTCGGCCAAAATGGGAGGACTGCTAGCACTGTGGCTTTCGACCTCTTGAGTCTGAGTAAGAATCTCGGAATGAGTGGCGTTGGCGGAAATATGTACCCCAAACGGAAGTTCCAGTCGTGTTGTAGGCAATCCGTGCCTTCTGCCGATGGGAAAGGAACTCTGGCTAGATATCTCTGGCATTTCGTGTTGACTGGTGTTGCCGCCAGGTCTATATCCGGTATCCCCCAGGTTTGGGTTATGAGGGTAAAGGCTTGGTGACTTAAGGCCCACTCGTTGTTTGATACAAAGGTCCGACTTAGAGAGTCGGCTAGTTGATTTTGGACTCCTGGGACATACGCTGCCGTTAATCCCGACAGGTTCAGCTGTGCCCACTCGAAGACTGGACGGACTTCCTGCATCATGGAGCGACTCCTGGTGCCCCCCTGCCTGTTGTTATAGGCAACTGCCACTCTGTTGTCCAATTTTAGCAGGACCTCTTTCCCCCTGAGGAGGGGGCTGAAGGCTAACAGAGCTTGAAAAGCTGCTTTCATCTCCAATATATTTGAAATCACGTTCTGTGTTCTGAATGTCCAAAGGCCCTGGACTGCGTGATGGCGGTAGTGTGCCCCCCAGCCCTTCAGGCTGGCGTCTGAAGTGATTATTTCCTGAGGAAGAGGGACTATATGCCTGCATCTCTTCAGATTGTTCAATCTGGTCCACCACCAGAGTGATTGTTTTATTTCTTTCTGGACTATGATTGGCTGAGACAATGATACCCCGTTCCATTGTTTTAACAGTGATGCTTGCAGAGGTCTGGTGTTCCATTGGGCCCATTGTACCATTGGGATGGTTGCTGAGAATGACCCCAGTATGCTGAGGTACTCCCGGGCTGGTAGTGTGGTAGAGGCTAATAACTTTCTTGCCTTCTGAATGAGGCTGGGAATTTTTTTCCCGCGGAAGTTCCACCGTATTGAGACGGGTGTCTAGTTCCGCCCCCAGGAATATCATTCTCTGAGTGGGCTGCAGATTGCTTTTCCCCCAGTTTATGATCCAGCCGAAGTTTTGTAGGGTGGTAATCAGAATGGATCGATGCAGTAGAAGGGAATCCTGATTGTCTGCTAGCAAAAGGATGTCGTCCAGGTAATGATGGACTCTCAATCCTTGTTCTCTTAGTAAGGCTATTACTGGCAGTAAGATTTTTGTGAATGTCCTTGGAGCGGTGGATATCCCGAACGGGAGACTTCGGAATTGAAAATGATGGAGACCTACCGCAAAGCGGAGAAACTTTTGGAATGAGATGTGAATGGGGACGTGCAGATAGGCGTCTTGTAAATCGACGGAAAGCATCCAATCCCCGATATTCATGGCCCGAAGAATTGACTGGAGGCTCTCCATTTTGAATGTCTCGACCAAGATTGAGCGATTGAGATTCTTTAGATCTAAGACAGGGCGTAGATCCCCCGATTTCTTCTTCACCAGAAACAACGGGGAGTAGAATCCCGTTGACCTTTGGGATATTGGAACTTCCACTATGGCTTCCTTTTGTAACAGGTCTTGGACGTATTTTGTCAGTAGCATCCTTTTTTCCCGAGATGCCGGTAATCTGGTTACAGAGAATTGGTCTCTTGGAGCCCGTGTCTTGAATTTCCATTTGTGCCCGAACCGGACAGTGTCTATCGTCCATGGGTCCTTTATTGTATCCGCCCAGACCTGCTTGAAACTCATGAGTCTGGCCCCCACTAAAGCTGGTTGGGCGGACGCACCTCCAAAAAGACTTTTGTTCCCCTGTGGCAGGGGTCTTAGACTTTTGGAGCTGGAGAAATGATGACTGGGGATTCTTCCAGTTCCTCCTATACTCTTTTCCGGGCCTGTAGGATCTTGCCTCTCTGTATTTATCTGGCAGATTTCTTCTAGAAACCAGTGGTCTCTCCTGTCTGGGCCTCCTATCTGAAGGGATGAGTCCCGATTTTCCCCCAGTGACTTTAGAAATAGCCAAGTCCAGTTTTTCTCCAAAAAGGTTTACGCCATCAAAGGGTATTTTACACCAATTGGATTTTGAGGAGGGATCTGCCGACCAGGGTTTTAACCAGAGCGCCCTTCTGGCCATTACTGAGCTTAACATTGCTCTTGAAGTGGTTTTAATTATATCCACAGAGGCTTCTGCGACAAAGTCGCCTGCAAGACTAAGTTCTTGGAGGGTTGAGATAACTTTCTCCTGCTCCATTCCTTCTGATACCAGCTTCTCGGCCATCGTGGACCAGCTTGAGATAGCGTTACCGACGGCAGCCAATGCTATTGCTGGCCTGCAAGCGCCACCTGCCGAGAGGTAGGTTCTCTTAAGATCCAGATCGATCTTTCTATCCAGGACATCTTTGAATGTGACTGCATCCTCTATTGGGAGTGTTACGTGCCTGGCGAGGCGCATTAGAGAGGAGTCGACCACTGGAGGAGATATTAGTGGGTTGACATTAGGCTCTTTAAGTGGATAGAGCTTTGATAATCTGTTGCTGAGGCCAGTTTTTTTCTCTGGCTTTTGCCACTCATCCTTAATTAGATCCTCAAGTTCCTCAATGAACGGGAAATTCTCTGGGTCTTTTTTAAGATTTGGAAAGTATTTCCTCACTTTTTGAGGAGTTTCTTTTTCTTCCACCCAGTCGATCGCCTCTTTTACTGACTTCACGAATGGGTCGATCAGTGAGAAGTCGAAGCCGGTGGATGCCTCTAGATCATCAGTGTCAGAGAGAGGGTCTGACATCTTTGATGATGATGTGGCAGTGGATGAGGTATTTTGTATAGGTCTGTTGGCCTCTGGCTCTGCGACTTGTGGTGATGGTTCTCTTGCCTCTGTTTCTCTGTCCTTAGTTGCCTCAATGAAGCATGTGCGACAGGCTAGTTTGTCTGGAAGTGCTGTAGCACCGCAAATCCAGCAGGAGTTCCCGGGTGGACGGGAAGGCTGGGTGACAGGAGATTTCCTGCGCGCAGGGGATTTCTTGTGGTGGGAGCGACTATGCCTTGATCTTGATCGGCTTCTCCTGCGACTTGATCTGCTCCTCCTGCGACTTGAGCGGCTTCTGCGACTTGAGCGACTTCTGCCGCGCTCTGAGCGACTCTGCCTGTGGCTTGAGCGGCTCCTTCTTGAAGGCTCCCCTCGTCTTGAATGTGACGATCTGGAAGACCTGGTGGGGCTGTTTAATTTAAACAGCATTAGTGAGGGCTCTCTTTTTTCGTTCTCTTCATACTTACCCATCATCCCCTCTTACCTAGTAGGCTGGCGATGGTCTACCTGGGCAACGGTCTCCATGAAAGGTGATGAATCAACCTATAATATATAGGTGGCTTAGCATGCATGGGATAGCAGATAGTAAACAAGCAAAGAAGAAACACCATAGATCTTACCTGGGCGTGGAGCTAGCAAGAGAGAGACAGGGTAGAACAGCTGGGTAGAGCAGCAAAGAGATCCGGTCAAAATTCCTCCTTACAGGCTCAGGAGAGAAGAGACAAGAAAATGCTGACATTACAGCGTTTTTAAACTTGCCGCCGTAGCGGCGGTGATGACGTCACGCTTGCGCATGCTCAGATGCGCTCCGAGGCCTCCGACGCCATTTTGGAAGCTGGAAAGTGGGATGCCCTGATGAGATATCGCTGTTTGCGCATGCGCGAGGAGCTGAGACGCTCGGCGCTAGGCACAGAGAGCGGAGGGGAGACAAGCTGGAGCTATGGAGACAGACAGGAGGGAAAGTTACCCACAGGTGCACTGAAAGGAGCTGGAGACCGCTGCGATCCATAAACCTGTTTAAGGTTTGTAATGTATTGTAACATACCCCTGAGACCATCAGAGTGGGGTTCCTTCCATTGAGCTCATTTAGAGGCTGTACAGGATAGGACTTCCACCCAGGAGAGGCTAGAACCTGGCTGGGGCGAATGTTTAGGTAAGGGATGCATGTTTTCGGTCCTTGACAGGTGAGGAAAAAAAGGAGAATGCTGGGGCAGGGGCTCTCTCAGACTTTAATAGCTACGCAGTCCTATCAGGTTGCGGGGGCGGAGCCACAACCCATAGGTGTATGCTGCCATGATGCGACAGGAAACAGACTTTACTGTGTGTCTATCACTGAACCCCATACATATGCATCTATCACTGTTTAAGTTGCATGTTACCTGCTGTAGGACACATAGAGAGCCTGGAGGTCTTTAATATATTGCAGCCACTTGCTAAAATCATTTAATTCTAAATATATATATATATATATATATGTACAGGGAGTGGCGCTGTGCATGAGGGAAATAATAAATAATAATCTGCTGGTTACAATTTAGTGCCTATAAGTCATAGAGGAGAAAACATAATATGAATAAATTGGATAAGGTATGTATCCCACATGAGGATTAATGACTGCCAGTGGGATGGGTGTGTCCCATATACAATAACCGCTGATAATCTCAAATAGTGTTGTATGCTGTGTATTAATAGGTGCCAAAGTGTCAAAAATAATCCAATGGAGTGTTCCAGCCTCTGCGGGAATAGACTCAGTTGATTGAAATATAAGAGGGGGTATCCACACCCTCTAAAGTGCAGTGCTAAAAAATATATATTAAATAAATCCAAATATATGAACTAACTAAATATACATATGTGCAAAATAAAATTCCAATAAATAAAGAATATAAATTTAAAGTGGATTAGTGAATAGTAAAATTAATAAATAATGATGGGTATAACCCAATTCATAAGCAGCATGAGATCATATGTGACAACACAAAAGTGAAAGTGAAAAAGTCCAATTCCAAAAAAATTCGTATAGTATCTTCCACCCGACAACTTCCAAACTCTCTAGACATACAATCCCCCTGTTGTGATTCCACTCACCGGAACGCTGTACCCCTACAGGGGTATAAGCATAAGATGTTTCCACTCAGCCGATCACATCCGGATGCCGATCGAATCCTGGTATCCTCTTGCCTCTGATTTCCCAGTCCAGATCAGCCTCTCCAGCCGGTCAGCAGGACGGGGGAACTGGATAATCCCCTAGTGTACTCCTATCTCCAGCCGGACATCCGCTCCAAAGGAATTTGTATGTAATGAAAGGAATTATATCCACATAGCGTAACTCCTTTTTAAATGTTTATTAAATAAAAACGACATACAGTCCAAACATAAATTGCTTCAAGAAATGGATCTAAAACGGGGGAGAAACTAATGAGGAGCTGACAAGCTCACTGGCTCCCCTTGCTGTCCCGGGACGCAGCGTTTGTTCGTAACCACCGCTTGCGTTCCACCGGTCACACAGCAGAAACCACAGCGGCAGGAAGTGACGTTGTGCGTACCAAGATAGTCCCGCCTTACGCGTTTCGTCATACGGACGTCATCGGAGCGCCTCCGATGACGTCCGTATGACGAAACGCGTAAGGCGGGACTATCTTGGTACGCACAACGTCACTTCCTGCCGCTGTGGTTTCTGCTGTGTGACCGGTGGAACGCAAGCGGTGGTTACGAACAAACGCTGCGTCCCGGGACAGCAAGGGGAGCCAGTGAGCTTGTCAGCTCCTCATTAGTTTCTCCCCCGTTTTAGATCCATTTCTTGAAGCAATTTATGTTTGGACTGTATGTCGTTTTTATTTAATAAACATTTAAAAAGGAGTTACGCTATGTGGATATAATTCCTTTCATTACATACAAATTCCTTTGGAGCGGATGTCCGGCTGGAGATAGGAGTACACTAGGGGATTATCCAGTTCCCCCGTCCTGCTGACCGGCTGGAGAGGCTGATCTGGACTGGGAAATCAGAGGCAAGAGGATACCAGGATTCGATCGGCATCCGGATGTGATCGGCTGAGTGGAAACATCTTATGCTTATACCCCTGTAGGGGTACAGCGTTCCGGTGAGTGGAATCACAACAGGGGGATTGTATGTCTAGAGAGTTTGGAAGTTGTCGGGTGGAAGATACTATACGAATTTTTTTGGAATTGGACTTTTTCACTTTCACTTTTGTGTTGTCACATATGATCTCATGCTGCTTATGAATTGGGTTATACCCATCATTATTTATTAATTTTACTATTCACTAATCCACTTTAAATTTATATTCTTTATTTATTGGAATTTTATTTTGCACATATGTATATTTAGTTAGTTCATATATTTGGATTTATTTAATATATATTTTTTAGCACTGCACTTTAGAGGGTGTGGATACCCCCTCTTATATTTCAATCAACTGAGTCTATTCCCGCAGAGGCTGGAACACTCCATTGGATTATTTTTGACACTTTGGCACCTATTAATACACAGCATACAACACTATTTGAGATTATCAGCGGTTATTGTATATGGGACACACCCATCCCACTGGCAGTCATTAATCCTCATGTGGGATACATACCTTATCCAATTTATTCATATTATGTTTTCTCCTCTATGACTTATAGGCACTAAATTGTAACCAGCAGATTATTATTTATTATTTCCCTCATGCACAGCGCCACTCCCTGTACATATATATATATATATATTTTTAGAATTTATCTTTGAGGGTACCAGTGAGTATCCTCGGTTTATATAGGGGGGCTGCAGTTGCAAACATACCCTGGAGCGCGGATCTTCTGGCTATAACCACTAAAATCATTTAAGTTCATTTTTTCCCTCATTAATGTACACACAGCACCCCATTTTGACAGAAAAACACAGAATTGTTGACATTTTTGCAGATTTATTAAAAAATAAAAAATAAAATATCACGTGGTCCTAAGTATTCAGACCCTTTGCTCAGTATTTAGTAGAAGCACCCTTTTGATCTAATACAGCCATGAGTCTTTTTGGGAAAGATGCAACAAGTTTTTCACACCTGGATTTGGGGATCCTCTGCCATTCCTCCTTGCAGATCCTCTCCAGTTCTGTCAGGTTGGATGGTAAACGTTGGTGAACAGCCATTTTTAGGTCTCTCCAGAGATGATCGATTGGGTTTAAGTCAGGGCTCTGGCTGGGCCATTCAAGAACAGTCACGGAGTTGTTGTGAAGCCACTCCTTCGTTATTTTAGCTGTGTGCTTAGGGTCATTGTCTTGTTGGAAGGTAAACCTTCGGCCCAGTCTGAGGTCCTGAGCACTCTGGAGAAGGTTTTCGTCCAGGATATCCCTGTACTTGGCCGCATTCATCTTTCCCTCGATTGCAACCAGTCGTCCTGTTCCTACAGCTGAAAAACACCTCCACAGCATGATGCTGCCACCACCATGCTTCACTGTTGGGACTGTATTGGACAGGTGATGAGCAGTGCCTGGTTTTCTCCACACATACCGCTTAGAATTAAGGCCAAAAAGTTCTATCTTGGTCTCATCAGACCAAAGAATCTTATTTCTCACCATCTTGGAGTTCTTCGGGTGTTTTTTAGCAAACTCAATGCGGGCTTTCATGTGTCTTGCAATGAGGAGAGGATTCCGTTGGGCTGCAGTGATGGTTGACTTTCTACAACTTTCTCCCATCTCCCGACTGCATCTCTGGAGCTCAGCCACAGTGATCTTTGGGTTCTTCTTTACCTCTCTCACCAAGGCTCTTCTCCCCCCGATAGCTCAGTTTGGCCGGACAGCCAGCTCTAGGGAGGGTTCTGGTCGTCCCAAACGTCTTCCATTTAAGGATTATGGAGGCCACTGTGCTCTTAGGAACTTTAAGTGCAGCAGAAATTTTTTTGTAACCTTGGCCAGATCTGTGCCTTGCCACAATTCTGTTTCTGAGCTCTTCAGGTAGTTCCTTTGACCTCATGATTCTCATTTGCTCTGACATGCACTGTGAGCTGTAAGGTCTATATAGACAGGTGTGTGGCTTTCCCAATCAAGTCCAATCAGTATAATCAAACATAGCTGGACTCAAATGAAGGTGTAGAACCATCTCAAGGATGATCATAAGAAATGGACAGCACCTGAGTTAAATATATGAGTGTCACATCAAAGGGTCTGAATACTTAGGACCGTGTGATATTTCAGTTTTTCTTTTTGCAAAAATGTCAACAATTCTGTGTTTTTCTGTCAATATGGGGTGCTGTGTGTACATTAATGAGGAAAAAAATGAACTTAAATGATTTTAGCAAATGGCTGCAATATAACAAAGAGTGAAAAATTTAAGGGGGTCTGAATACTTTCCATCCCCACTGTATGTACTGCCAATTGGCCTGATCTGTTTGGCATGTGTGTTTGATGTGATGTGGCTGAGCTCATGGAAATGGTTTTAACTTGACAATGTTGTCATTTTAATTTCTGTGTGCAATCACCTATTGTTTATGCCTGCCTTCATTATTATAGATTTTTTTCAAATAAAGATTTACATTAGGAATACACCGCTGTTAGTTCCCTTCTCTATTTTGGGATTAGGGACATCTGGGTTTCCTTTACCTCCATCTTTTTTAGTTCACTGCTCAGTACTCCAGGTGTGCTGGATAATACATCCTCCACTAAGTACCATGGTTCCTTCCATTGATTCCTATATCATTTCTTTGTCCATAGGAACCACTGTGACCTGTAAGGGACATGCTATCCAACACACCTGGAGGGTTTGGATAGTAACGACACACATAACTCTTTAAGAGAGTGTAGTATCTGCTCACATCCTGCCAGAGAGTGTAAGTGTAGCCAACATTTTTTAATTAGTTTTGAGTAGGAAAGGTTAAAACCCCTGTCAGGTTATATATTGTCTGTGGACCATTAGAAAAATTAAATTTCCTGTCCCAGAGACGCAACAGGACAGTAAAAAAAAACTCCCACAATGAGGGGAATTCCCTTCATAGACATTTGCTCCTGGAACTGGTGTCCCTATTGGAAGATTTCCCCTTACCTTAAGTTCTGGGCACAATTTGAAAATGTAGGATTTGCCTTCATTTTTCCATTAAACTCAGTGGACAAGTTTGACAGGGAGGCCAAATCCACTGGACTAGCGGCAGAGTCCACCGTGCTGTGATATCACTCCCTGCACTGTGGCTGGAATGTTAGATAGGGGTTCAGTGTATTTGCAGCTGTTTCACTTCTTCAAATATAGAGAAAAATCTTCCCAATGAGGACTCAGATAGCAATAAAACCTTGACAGAAGATCTAGCCCCTTTCCACTCTATTCAAAATTTGAAGAAAAAAAATGTTTTACATTTTAAGTATAAACAACCACCTTTTACGGGGCATTCATTTGTAACATTTCCATTTCGAAGTCAAATTTCAGACTTTCCATGTCTTTAGCTGTGCTGAAGAATTTTTAGTATAACCTAGACATTAAAACAATAATTACACCAACCTTACCAAAAGATTATAAACTTTGCTATAATGATATCAATAACAACTCTACAGCCTGATTTGTAGACAAGCACATCTTCGTAAGGCTCGACTCACTTCTGATTGAGCAAACGCTAAAAATCACTCTAGATGGTGTATTGTGTCCCATGACAAAGAGCCTGGGATTCTCCCTGTGAGTTTCATGCTGACATCAGTGTAGACCAGACAATACTATAAAAGGTAAGACCCATGAGAACTATATCTACCACAAGTGCTATCCTGTGATGCAGAGGAATTACTTTAACTCCCTGAGTTTTATGCGCCATAATTAGAATACAAACTGTTTAAAAAACAATACTGTATTGGATGTGATAGAATTTGCTGGCATGTTACAGGCTGTCGAACAGTTATTTTCAACCGTTAGCACTGGCCAGCTGCCTGGAGAGAGAAAACAGAGTTAAACCACTTTGCGTTTATCTCCCAGGGAGCTAAGGAATGTTTTTTCATCTGTGTTTGAAATCAAAATCGCAAAAGAACCATTGGACGTATGACTAGAATGATGAAACCAGGAATTATATTTAAAACATAACAGTTACCCACAATGCCTGGATTCCAGGGGCATCCCCTGTTATTAGAAAGTTGTTCTTAAAAGAAATGCATGTTCTTATATATTTTCTTGATTATGTTCAGGAATAAAACAAAATATGTAAAAAAAAAAAATCTTATTAATCTTTTTATTTAGATAAATGGGAAATATTGCATATACTGTAAACATGCCCCTTACATTCAACAGGTAGCAAGTGTAAGGCTCATGCCCTGTACACACGACCAGTTTTGCCGTCGGAATAAACTCTGAAGGTGTTTACGACGGAGTTCCAACGGAATTCCGCTCAAGCTGTCTTGCAATACACACAGTCACACCAAATTCCAACCGTCCAGAACACGGTGACGTACAACACGTACAACGGGACTAGAAAACGGAAGTTCAATAGCCAGTAGCCAATAGCTTCCTTCTCGTACTTGCTTCAGAGCATGCGTCGTTTTTGGTACGTCGGAACAACATACAGACGAGCGTTTTTTCTGATAGTAATTTGTTTCGTCTGAAAAATATAGAACATGTTCTCTATCTAAGTCCGTCTGAATTTTCGACAGAAAAAGTCCGATGGGGCATACACACCATCGGAATATACGATGCTATGAATACTAGCTAGATCTCAGGTCACACACACAAACAGTTGAAGTAGTTGGCTAACGACTTAGATTCCACATCCTCCTCCTCCCCTTTTTTTTAAACCTTTTTTTTAATTATTTTGTACAAATACAAAAAATAATTAAAGAAGATTATCACTATTTTATTTTATTTTCCTGTCCTGTCCGACATTGCAGCTAGTGTTAAAGGGCACCTAGAAAGATGGGACAAAAATGGCACTTAGAACGATGGGATACATTGTTAAATGTACTTTGTCCCATCAGCAACTAAATATTGAAAAAAATGATAATTGGGATAATGATAATTCTTCTTTATATAAAAATAAGGCTATAAACCTAGATAAGAATAATAGTTGTGTTGCCAGGCAGTCATGCTGTCCCGCTGGCTTCAGTTCTTTGGGTCTCAGAAACATCATAAGCATGCAGATTGTGAAGGCCAGAGAAAGTTCATATGTTCATACTGCATGCCTGTTCCACGTCAGTGAAGTTTTGAAGCATGAGGGTCAGCTTGTTAGCCAGGTGAGTGGCATTTACAGAGGAATGGCTGGGTCCATGTTTTTCTCATTCAGGTTTACTTTAGTGCACACATTTCTTTATATCATAAGATCATAGGATGGGGGTGAGAATTTCTTTATATCCTAGTATAAAGTATGCAATGCCACTACAAGTTAAACTACTTAGGCCTAATGCACATAGGATTAATGCCTAATGCTTTGAAACCAGATAAAGCTTTGCAAGAGCAGCTTTCAATGTATATGTATATTATAAAAGGATCATACAGTATCTCACAAAAGTGAGTACACCCCTTACATAAATATTTTATTATATCTTTTCATGTGACAACACTAAAGAAATTACACTTTGCTACAATGTAAAGTAGTGACTGTACAGCTTGTATAACAGTGTAAATTTGCTGTCCCCTCAAAATAACTCAACACACAGCCATTAATGTCTAAACCGCTGGCAACAAAAGTGAGTAAACCCCTAAGTGAAAATGTCCAAATTGGGCCCAAAGTGTCAATTTTTTGTGTGGCCACCATTATTTTCCAGCACTGCCTTAACCCTCTTGGGCATGGAGTTCACCAGAGCTTCACAGGTTGCCACTGGAGTCCTCTTCCACTCCTCCACGATGACATCACGGAGCTGGTGGATGTTAGAGACCTTCCGCTCCTCCACCTTCCGTTTGAGGATGCCTCACAGATGTTCAATAGGGTTTAGGTCTGGAGACATGCTTGGCCAGTCCATCACCTTTACCCTCAGCTTCTTTAGCAAGGCAGTGGTCGTCTTGGAGGTGTGTTTGGGGTCGTTAACATGTTAGGATACTGCCCTGTGTCCCAGTCTCTGAAGGGAGGGGATCATGCTCTGCTTCAGTATATCACAGTACATGTTGGCATTCATGGTTCCCTCAATGAACTGTAGCTCCCCAGTGCCGGCAGCACTCATGCAGCCCCATGACAGTCCCACCACCATGCTTGACTGTAGGCAAGACACACTTGTCTTGTTACTCCTCACCTGGTTGCCGCCACACACGCTTGACACCATCTGAACCAAATAAGTTTATCTTGGTCTCATCAGACCACAGGACATGGTTCCAGTAATCCATGTCCTTAGTCTGCTTGTCTTCAGCAAACTGTTTGCAGGCTTTCTTGTGCATCATCTTTAGAAGAGGCTTCCTCCTGGGATGACAGCCATGCAGACCAATTTGATGCAGTGTGCGGCGTATGGTCTGAGCACTGACAGGCCGACCCCCCACCCCTTCAACCTCTGCAGCAATGCTGGCAGCACTCATACGTCTATTTCCCAAAGACAGCCTCTAGATATGACGCTGAGCATGTGCACTCGATTTCTTTGGTTGACCATGGCGAGGCCTGTTCTGAGTGGAACCTGTCCTGTTAAATCGCTGTATGGTCTTGGCCACTGTGCTGCAGCTCAGTTTCAGGGTCTTGGCAATCTTCTTATAGTCTAGACCATCTTTATGTAGAGCAACAATTCTTTTTTTCAGATCCTCAGAGAGTTATTTGACAAGAGGTGCCATGTTGAACTTCCAGTGACCAGTAAGAGAGTGAAAGCGATAACACCAAGTTTAACACACCTGCTCCCCATTCACACCTGAGAACTTGTAACACTAATGAGTCACATGACACTGGGCAGGGAAAATGGCTAATTGGGCCCAATTTGGACAATTTTACCTAGGGGTGTGCTCGCTTTTGTTGCCAGCTGTTTAGACATTAATGGCTGTGTGTTGAGATATTTTGAGGGGACAGCAAATTTACAGTTATACAAGCTGTACACTCACTACTTTTCATTGTAGCAAAGTGTCATTTCGTCAGTGTTGTCACATGAAAAGATATAATAAAATAGTTACAAAAATCTGAGGGGTGTACTCTTTTTTGTGAGATACCATAGGTGTAACTACTTTTTTTTATATGGGGATGGTAGCAGCTATTTTTGCCTTCATTTATACTAAGAGTCCATCAATTATTAAGCAGAAATATCATAGCTAGACACCGCAAACATGATAAACAAAGCAGGAATGTATATTCAAAATTCCTACATGGTTTCTCTAGGGTACAAAGTTGCTTTAGGGTCAGAAACTGAATTGGGAACTTAAAGGGGTTGTAAACCCACCTTAAAGTGGAGTTCCACCCTCTTTTTCATGTCCTCTGCATTCAATGCTTCTTTGTCCCCTTAATCACATTTGGCATTTTTTTTTTTTTTTTTTTAAATCTGTTTTATTGTTCATCTTGTTTCCACTTCCTGGTTGCGGCCGCGGCCGCCCCCGTTCGCTATGCATCCTGGGAGATGTTTTTTTATCAATCCCAGGAGGCAACAGGCCGCTGGGCCGTAGTATCGCGTTATTTCCAAACCGGAAATGACGCGATGTAGGACAGCGGCGGCGGCCGGCGCCATTTTAAATAAGGGCAAAGTGGATTTGTTTTGCCCTGTGTTACTATAGCGACTATAGCGTCCATAGCAGCGCCATCGTTTCTCGTGGAAGTTAGTGCAGCAAGCAGCTACTTGAGAGCAGTATGTGCTGGGGGAGATGTGCTGTGCTGGGGGAGATGTGCTGTGCTGGGGGTGATGTGCTGTGCTGTGGGTGATGTGCTGTGCTGTGGGTGATGTGCTGTGCTGGGGGTAATGTGCTGTGCTGGGGGTGATGTGCTGTGGATGATGTGCTGTGCTGTGGGTGATGTGCTCTGCTGGGGGAGATGTGCTCTGCTGGGGGAGATGTGCTCTGCTGGGAGTGATGTGATGTGCTGGGGGGAGATGTGATGTGCTGGGGGGAGATGTGATGTGCTGGGGGAGATGTGATGTGCTGGGGGAGATGTGATGTGCTGTGGGTGATGTGATGTGCTGGGGGAGATGTGATGTGCTGGGGGAGATGTGATGTGCTGGGGGAGATGTGATGTGCTGGGGGTGATGTGATGTGCTGGGGGTGATGTGATGTGCTGGGGGAGATGTGATGTGCTGGGGGAGATGTGATGTGCTGGGGGAGATGTGATGTGCTGGGGGAGATGTGATGTGCTGGGGGAGATGTGATGTGCTGGGGGAGATGTGATGTGCTGGGGGAGATGTGATGTGCTGTGGGTGATGTGCTGTGCTGTGGGTGATGTGCTGTGGGTGATGTGCTGTGCTGGGGGAGATGTGCTGTGCTGGGGGTGATGTGCTGTGGGTGATGTGCTGTGCTGGGGGAGATGTGCTCTGCTGGGGGTGATGTGATGTGCTGTGGGTGATGTGCTGTGCTGGGGGAGATGTGCTCTGCTGGGGGAGATGTGATGTGGGAGATGTGCTCTGCTGGGGGAGATGTGATGTGGGAGATGTGCTCTGCTGGGGGAGATGTGATCTGGGAGATGTGCTCTGCTGGGGGAGATGTGATGTGGGAGATGTGCTCTGCTGGGGGAGATGTGATGTGGGAGATGTGCTCTGCTGGGAGTGATGTGATGTGCTGGGGGAGATGTGATGTGCTGGGGGAGATGTGATGTGCTGGGGGAGATGTGATGTGCTGGGGGAGATGTGATGTGCTGGGGGAGATGTGCTGTGCTGGGGGTGATGTGCTGTGCTGGGGGTGATGTGATGTGCTGGGGGTGATGTGATGTGCTGGGGGTGATGTGATGTGCTGGGGGAGATGTGATGTGCTGGGGGAGATGTGATGTGCTGGGGGAGATGTGCTGTGCGTGATGTGCTGGGGGTGATGTGCTGTGCTGGGGGTGATGTGATCTGCTGGGGGAGATGTGATGTGCTGGGGGAGATGTGATGTGCTGGGGGAGATGTGATGTGCTGGGGGAGATGTGATGTGCTGGGGGAGATGTGATGTGCTGGGGGAGATGTGATGTGCTGGGGGAGATGTGCTGTGCTGGGGGAGATGTGCTCTTCGAGATGTGATGTGCTGGGGGAGATGTGCTGGGGGAGATGTGCTGGGGGAGATGTGATGTGCTGGAAAGCATGTGGCGGAAAGCACTGTGCTCAAAGCCCACCCACTTGTGTGACATTAGCAAATTTAAAATCGCTATTGTGACACTGATTTCCTCCTGGTCAATCATGGGAAAAGGGTCCTGAGACACAATTGGGTGGGAGTCCTACCTAAGACCCGATTGGCCGTGATGAGAAGCAAACGCCGGGACTTGGGGGAGATGCAGGGGTAAGCCACCGTAGCCGTAGCATGGATGGGGTAAGTGCAGGACTAGCAGGCAGCCAATGGGCGAGCAAAGTGGCGATCGAACAATGGTGTGTGGGTGGAGTGAGTTTGCTAGGTTTTCAGACCACCCCACCCCCCAAAATAAATTTAAGCAAAAGCCACCAATGTACATAAATGACGCTCTGTGAATATTTACTCAATTTTAACACTATTATCTATATAACATAGAGAAAGTTGTTTGTGCAAATAGTTGTAAATAAGCAGTTTCTGTAAAACTCCCACCATCCCATCTAAGGCTCCATTCACACTAGCGCGTTTTTTGATGCATTTTGCATTTTGCAGAAATGCACGGGAATTTTTTAACATGGGTTCCTATGGAACATGTTCACATCAATGCTTTTTTGTTTCTCTGCATTTTTGGAAAGGGTCAGGGACTTTTTTTCATGCAAAATGCAGCGTTTTGCATGTAATAGAATTCAATGGACAAGCATCAAAAACGCAAGTGCACCGTTTTTGCAGCGTTTTTGATGCGTTTTTTTTTTTTTTTTTTTTTTTTTTTTTTTCTTTTTAAGACTGTAAAAAAAAAAAACTGTAAAAAAAAAAAAAAAAACGAAAAACGCAAATCTCGGCAAAATCGCGGCAAAAACGCTGCTCAAAAACGTGGCAAGCATGAAAAAAAACCTCCAAAAACGCTCAAAAGCAACATGCATAGGTGTGAATCGAGCCTTACACCATAACACATGCCCCATTTTCTACATAAATATGCTCAGTTTGAACGTCATAAAGTCATCTTCAATACATCTAGATGCATAAATTAATTTTGTTACTGAGATTATTATTATTTTTTTAAATTAAAAGCTGTACAGAATAAAGTAGACGTTGGGTGTAGATTATATATATATATATATATATATATATATATATATATATATATACACACACACACACACACACACACACACACACACACACATATAAATATATATATACACATACATAACGAGGTACATATATAACAAGATATATATATATAGATATATATATATATATATATATATATACACATACACACATAACAAGGTACATATATAACAAGAGATTTTATTTTATATATATATATATACACGCGCACACACACATATTTACACACACACACACACACATATTTACACACACACATACATAACAAGATACATATATAACAAGATATACATCTCTTGTTAAAATGATTAAGTTTATAATTAATTTATTTTTAAACCTCTTACCTTTTGCTGCTGATTTCTGTATTTCTTGTACATGCAGTATATTTCCAGGTCCCTGGAGGGAGGAGGAGAGGAGAGGTTTGCGTAGCTAAGGGGCGGCAACTTCCTTTGTAACTGTCGTTGCTATGGAAACCTAACTTGAAACCTATTACACTGCTTGAGCAGCACTGAGCATGTGCGAGATTTGCAAGGCTGAGATCCAGGAAGAGATACAGTCTGGCTTCAGATGCCCACACCTAAGATGGCCACGGCCTGCTGCTAGTTTATAAAGTTACAATATGATATATTTACCTAACAAAACTGAGCTTTTTTTACAGACTAACTTTACTAGAATATATTAAGCTTATGTATTATAGGGTTATTTTTATTTAAAAAGTAAAATTTTGGCCGGAATACCACTTTAAAGATGAAGTAAACCCTGATGGGTTTTACTTCCTCTTTATTTTCCCTGAAAAGGTAAAGCATAATGGGCTACTATCGCATCAATGTCACAGCTGTCCCCACTGGCAGCAAGCGTCCATCTTCACCCCTCTTTCTTCCGGGGCTGCGAACTCCGGCTCTATGACTGGCCGGAGTCGCATGACGTCACTCCTGCTTATGTGCGTGGGACCTGCCAGTCAAAGCATGACCCCTTTAGAAACGGCGCAATCTGCCCTTTCTAAAGTGCGCATGCGCCGTAGACATTGGCGCATGGCTTTATTGTAAATAACTCTTAAACTGTGGAAGTTTAGGAGATATTTCCAGCACCTACAGGTAAGCCTTAATATAGGCTTACCTGTAGGTAAAAGTGGTTGTACAGGGTGTGCAACCACTTTAATGCATCCTATGCATTACCCTGTTTCCCCGAAAATAAGACCTAGCGTGACTGTAGGTGGTGGCTGCAATATAAGCCCTACCCCCCAAATAAGCCCTAGTTAAAGTCCTTGTAGGTCTTGTTTTCAGGGTAGGGCTTATTTTTGGGGAAACAGGGAAGGGCTTATTTGGGAGGTAGGGCTTATATTGCAGCCATCACCAACAATCACGCTAGGTCTTATTTTCGGGGAAACAGGGTAAGGTGAAAAAACACCTGGCAGTGACTGGCCCCCCAGCCCCCGTTTTACTTACCTGAGCCCTGGAGCTTCATCCGGCGGGGACGCGCTGTCCCTCTGCCCGGGGTTCTCGGCTCTTGATTGGATAGATTGATATCAGCGCAGCCATTTGCTCCTGCTGCTGTCAATCAAATCCAATGGCGCAGGAGGCCGAGTCATACATTCAGTGGCTTTGGACGCTGACTGATGGACTCGGGAGCGCACCCGCAAGGTAACCCCCCGGGAGAGCGCTTCTCCTAAGGGGTTATCTGATGTGGGGAGGAGATGCGAGAGCCGCCGGGGGACCCCAGAAGTCGAGGTTCGAGGCCACTCTGTGCAAAACAAGCTACACAGTGGAGGTAAGTATGATATGTTTGTTATTTAAAAAAAAAAACAAACCCTTACAATCACTTTAAGTTTTTCATACAGGTCGGATGCTACCTGGGACAACAGTCCTTGATGGCAGAGACAAACACCATTTATTGTTACCCTGCTGTTTCTGCTTACTGAAATATAGAGATGGGTTTACAGGGTGGACAAAGATGAAGGCATATATGTTATGGCATCAGGGCCATGAAAATATTTAATTATTTATTTATTACAGGTATTTATGTAGCGCTGACAGTTTATGCAACACTTTACATATTAAATATTCACATCAGGCCCTCGAGGAGCTTATAATCTGAGGTCCCCAAGTCAAATTCATACATACACATACTAGGACCAATTTAGACAGGTGCCAAATAACTAACCAGCATGTTTTTGGAGTGTGGGAGGAAACCCACGCAGGCACAAGGAGAACAAACTCTATTGGTTCCAGTTACAGAACCCGAGTAAATGTTCTGGTGACCAAGATATGCTTTGCAATTTTCTCTTCTTACATTAAATGTGTGCTTATGTGAATATGGGGGAAAGCTGTCTTTTTATTTAATTAAGACACATTAAAAAACAATGAGCTAGTAAAATAATACCCATTGCCATAACCAATAGATATCATGCTTAGAAGATGATATAGTGATCATTTATATATTAAATGCACAGGGAAAGTCAGTGAAAGTTTATACGTCTGCAAAACCTCTGCAGTAACATAGCACTAGCAACATGAATAGCCAGCTGGCATAAACCTGTTTAAACATTTTGAAATCTGAGAAAGAGAATCTGTGCAGGGGCCATCAGGCACTGTGTGGCATTGAAAAGTGTTTAATGGAATGTGTAATTCTTCTTCACAAACACGCATGTAAGCTTCAGATTGTGATTGTGATTTGCAATTCATGTGTGCATGTCTGTAAATATAAAAAAAATATATATATATATATATATATATATATATATATATATATATATATATATATATATATATATATATATATATATATATATATATATATATAAAATGTATATGTGTAATATTTTTCATTCCTATTACTGTTATGCCGCGTACACACGATCGGAATTCTCGTCGGAAAAGCCTTGGATGGTTTTTCCGACGGGATTCCGCTCAAGCTTGTCTTGCCTGTACAACACATACAACGGGACTAGAAAAGGGAAGCTCAATACCAAGTGTGCCACCCTTTGGGCTCCTTCTGCTAATCTCGTGTTTATCTCGTGTTAGCAGATGTTTGGTGAGAGATGATTCGCGCTTTTCAGACTCGTGCTTTTCCGATCATTGCTGCTATTCAGTTTGTGTAAACATGAAGAGATAATGCACATAGCGTAATCCCATATATAAAAGCCAATTTATTGATTAAAACACTTAAAAAACAAACTCACATATATGAAGCTGTATTGGATAAAACATCCACGAGCGCCGAGCTCCTCTCCTGCCATCAGGCTGTGTGTGTAACCAGTGCTCCAATCCCCAATTCTGGGATTGGAGCACTGGGTACACACCCAGCCTGACGGCAGGAGAGGAGCTCGGCGCTCGTGGATGTTTTATCCAATACAGCTTCATATATGTACCCTGTTTCCCCGAAAATAAGACCTAGCGTGATTGTCGGTGATGGCTGCAATATAAGCCCTACCTCCCAAATAAGCCCTTCCCTGTTTCCCCAAAAATAAGCCCTACCCTGAAAACAAGACCTACAAGGACTTTAACTAGGGCTTATTTGGGGGGTAGGGCTTATATTGCAGCCACCACCTACAGTCACGCTAGGTCTTATTTTCGGGGAAACAGGGTATGTGTGGTTTTTTTTAAGTGTTTTAATCAATAAATTGGCTTTTATATACGGGATTACGCTATGTGCATTATCTCTTCATGTTTACATCTATAACATCTGAGTCCATCTGACAAACACCCTGGGGAACAGGAGCCGACTGAAGATCCCACATTAAGGGCATACGAACTCGGCGTTCGTGGATTGATGCCTATGCTCCTTTCAAATAAGTGAGTGCATCACTTTTTGATCCGCCCCTGTCCCACTGTGTTTGTCGCGGAATCACGCTATATCCCTTTTTTTTTTTCTCTGTGTTTCTCCATATGATCCTAAACATCCAACATTGAGACTTTTCATTGAGACTATTCAAGCAATATATAGGAGATTGTTTCACCTTTGCATCAACCATCCTCACCTGTGATCTGTGATCAATATATGCTGTACGCCTTACAGCAGTAACGTGAGCTGCTTGCAGACACAGGTGCCATCACTGAAGATTGCATTTGGCACACGTGTGTTTCCTGGTGGTGGGATTGATCGATTTTGTTTTTTGTTTTTTTGTCTTACACAGACTATTTTTCTTATCTTTTTGATATCATCACATGAACTTTTTTTGCCAGTTTTATATATTTTAAATTCTTGTGGATTCATTTTTGTGTGTTCTCATACGAGCCATCACTTAGGTTTATGTGGTACATGATTGGCATTCTTATACATTTTATATGTTTTATATGTGTTTACCACTTACCTCACTTCTTTTCGATTGTATTATTACACTGCACTAGTCATCATTTGATGTCCTTGGTTTTGATGTACTTTTATTCATTTGTTAGTATCACAATATTTTCTAGTCTTCACTAACATATCTTTTGCAGCACCCCCCTCACCTTTATCCTTATACTCACAGCGCAAACACCATCATTATTTTATTTTATTTATTTTTTTCTGTCTGGATCAGATTCACAGGTTTTTGCAGCAGTGTCCCTTAGTTTAAACTTCTAGACAGTGCGGGAGTCATTTACATATACATTGTTGAGTATAAAACCTTTTACTCCGTGCACATGCACATGTGCGTTGTAATTTTATTTTTTTTTTTTAAATAAAAAATATGGGTTTCTTAAAGTTTTACCTTGATTTTTTTTTTTTAGGGTATATAAACAGGCATGTTTCAAAACATAACATACACAACTCAGGAACTTACAAAATTCAACATTGAAAAACTGAAGGCAATATCAGACATTATAGTGTCCAAAATGTGTTGATATTGCCTTCATCAGATGGGGTGATGTCACCCCTGTAAAAGCCAAATTTTGAAGATGCACACAAATTGGGAGTCAAACTGGGGATTTTCCTCCTGATCCCATACCTAATGTCAGCATGTGCTATCTCCCATCATGGGGGATCAATGGACGTGTTTTGGGGGTGCAACCACTTCCTCTCATCTACTTGAGTTGCGAGGAAGGGGTTGCAGCCACAAAATGTGTACATTGGTATCCCCTGATGGCAGATAGCACATGTTGACACACTGTGTGCATCTTCAAAATTTGGCTTTTAAAATGCATAAAAAAATTGTTAAAAACAAAAAAAAAGTTGTTATGTTTTGGGTATTTATAGTCTTCCTAGTACATCAATCATGTTCTTCAGTTTGACTTCAACGTCACTGGTGAAATGAGGAGCTTGTTCTTCAACAATATGCACATCACCTAAAAGAAAAAATACATACCATGTATTATAAATATGTTAGCATACATCTATTACCTGAATCTGTGGTGTCAGACACTCACCTGTTGTGGTGACAATTTCAACCACCTCTCCTTCCTCCATATCCTCAGCTTGTGGTGTTTCCTGGTCCCCTTCTTCAGGAGATGGGGGGGGGGGGGTTCCTGGAGTCCTCAGACGGCCTGAGTCTTTTCTCCCCTATGAGAATGGTATACTTAGCACACAGATATTTGAGGCCAGAAATAGTAATATGAAACATTTCTTGGAAGTGGGGTACAATTGTCTGTTTGGGCAGAGTTCCAAGTTCAAGACATCATTTATTCCCTTAACCAAGCTGGAATACTTCCCTTTTTTGGACAAGTTTCACACATGGAGAGACCATAAGTATCCACTGGGGCACCTGTGTGGGACACCCTAAAAAGTTTGTTCTTGTGTCCCACACTAGTGCTCCTGAGTCCAGATGTGTAAAAGGCTGCTGAGTGTCCTCCCCCTTAATTACACTGAATCAAGTTTGCAATGCCTTCTAGTTTCAAACACATCTAGACAACAATGTCCTAAACTTATTTTAATACAAATTATCATGACCTTATGTAGTTAACCCTGTATCTGGCAAAAACATCGTATTTAGTTGGCAAACAAACGATGTTTACTACGACCGATTACTTTGCCCATGAACATGAAAGTCGCCATTTTAAACTGTCCAATAGTAAAGAAAAGCACATGGAGCAGCATGCAAGTAATAATAATAATCATAACACACGACAACTACTTACTTTTTAGAATCACTTTCTTGATCCTTCTATACTGATCCTGCTCCCTCAGTTTCAGGTCTGACCAGCGTTTCCTCAGTTGCTCCTTGGATCGTCGTACCCCAAAATTCCTGTGCAGACTCTTCACAACTTTAGTCATGATCTTGGCCTTTCTCTGATTAGGGTTGGTGTACGGTCCATACTTCCCATCATAGTCGGCCCTCTTCAATATGTTGACCATCTCCACCATCTCTACAAAGGCCATATTTGAGGCCTTAAATCTCCTCCTCCTGGATAGGGACGTTTCTTACTCCGGGCTTTCCTCCTCGTTACTGCTATTATCACGCACCAGCTGTGTCTCCGCCATGTCATCTCCCACTCCGCGCCGAAAGAGAAGGGATGGGGAATATTCTAGAAAGAACGTCAGGGGCGGGCGGCACGTGCGGACTTTCACACATGTGCAGTATATATAAAGCTAACACGCGTGTGTCGTACATACCTTCTGTGTGCGGAAGAGGGAGGAACGGAAGCGACGAACGTAATAACGAAGGTAACATTTTAATTTGGGACATGAGTGGCCTATACTGATTCTAGATTGAGGCCTATATTGGGATAAGATTAGGAGAGTTTAGCCTGATATTAGTGTTTTTGTATTTTGTTTGTTCTTGCAGCAAAAATGAAACAAATTAAAGACCCGGAATTCAAGGGCCAGTTCATTGATAAATACAGGGATATGCGCAATTTGTGGGAGGTGAAAAACCCCTTATATAGAAATAAACCAGCTAGGAAGGCATTGCTGGAGAAACTGCTGGAATTTGTGAAGACGCAGGTCCCCAACGCAGACATCGACTTTGTGGAGAGGAAAATTGGTAGCTTGAGAAGCACGTATAGGAAGGAGCTTTTTCATACACAGGAAGACCTCAGCCAGGACGAGGCTCTGGAATGTGGCACACAGGAGGAGGTGGGGGAAACTGTAAGCCAGGAGGTGGGGGTTAGTGTCAGCCAGGAGGTGGCAGGGCCCAGCTTTACCCAATCCCAGGTCCCTCCCCTCCGCCTTCCAACCAAAAGGCCCAGGAAGGGGAGGAATGTGGAGGAGGCAGCACTTGTCCTCATTAAAGAGGCTAATGATGCCCTGAAAGCCCCCCTCGACGCTGGAGAGGCCTATGGCTACTATCTGGCCTCCAATTTGCACAAAATGGAGGAGGGCCAACGCCTCAACTGTGAAAAAATTTTTTTGAGGCCATTTACAAGGGGTTGAGGGGGCAAATGACCGATGATATCCACTTATGTACGCTCGCCCATCCTCCTCCTCCTGCCATAAGTCCACCTCCAGAGCCACAGCCTGCAGGGAAGGCTGCAGCGAAGAGAAGAAAGTGATTGCCTGGGTTCAGTCTGGTCTGACGGAAGATGTAGGCTGTGGTAGTACCACAGCCTGGGGACATACATGTCATCTGCTGCTGTTCCCGATCTCTGGGAGTCCTGGACCAGATTGTGCTCCCTTATATATGGACTTCTCAAGCTACCAATTTTTTTTGCCACAGAGTAGATGTCTGCCCTGTGGGCCAAAGGCTTCGCAAATTCCAGCTGTTTCCCCAGCGTTGCCTTCCATCTTTATTTCGTTATTCTGAGCCAGAATAAATGGAGATTTTTTATATGAAAATACTTGCCTATGTGTTTTTCTTCAAATAGGACAGTTTGTTTGTGAGTAGGCAGGTACATTTCAAAAATACAATGTCTAACAAGGGACACCAAGCAACCTCCTTGAGCTTTACAAATACAAGATAATAATGTTGTGGAAACGTGACATACAAAATAAAAAAAAAATATGGAGATCACTATATAATAATTTAAAATTAAAAAAAAACAACAGGAGATCTTGATTAAAAAAATAAAATAAAAATGACTATAAAAAAATCAAAACATTATTATGGAGATCTGGCTTTAAAAACAAAAAAGATTATTCATGAGATCACGAGAAATAATAAAGAAATCAGTTTGTGACCAGCAAAACAACTTCATTCTTCTAGCACTATAAAGAAGAAGAGAATGCTCTGCATTAAACTATTTAAAACATTTCAGCGTGACGAATGTGCCATCTCCATTACGAATGGTAGTTTTAACATACTGAGTGCTTCCGTCTCGTACTTGATTCTAAGCATGCGTGATTTTTTGGCGCGTCGGAATTGCATACAGACGATCACATTTTCGGATAGGAACTTTTCCTGACTGAAAAATTGAGCACATGCTCTCAATCTTTTGCTGGCTGGTATTCCAATACCAGCAAAAGACCGATGGAGCATATATTTGCTATGCTGCCATTGGAGCTAGTAAAGTACCGCAGGTCCAAGCTGAATTATTATAGGCTTATTCACAACAAAGACATATGAGGGTACATGCACACTTTGGCTGAAAAAACGAGTGTTTTGTACAGGCGTTTAGGAGCATTTAGCATTTTTTTCTGACAGAAACCTCCTCTCACAAACGCAAGCCAGAAGGTTTTTTTTTTTTTACTTCCTCTAAACGCTGAGCTTTAAATATGCCTGTAAACGTCCTAATGTGCATAGACACATAGGATAATATTAAGCTGCTTCTACAGACAAATCGCTAAACTCCTTTAGAAGCAGCATTTTTTAGGCCAGTGTACATGGGGCCCTGAAGGTGTAAAAGGGTAACCCAGAAAAGTCCTAATTAAACTGAAATGTGATTGCTATGAGTTTACTGATTGTTGCATATCACCATGCTTCTTTTCCTGTCTGAAGCGGATTATCATATGATGTGCACACAACAATCTCACACTATATGCTAATTGTATAGACGAATATTGCTACTTCTTGGCGGTAATCAGGAATTGCTTGACGTGCATTTTGGGCGCGGGAAGGATCTATTCAAAGGGATCCATTTATTGATTGCTTCCAAGTTATCAGTATTCAGAATGTTGACACTGAATTCCCAAGAACTTACAACATACTGAAAACTAAGAGAGGCTTAACTTGAAAGATCTCAATGTGCACTTTTGTAAAAGTCCCACTCAATTTTCCCTAACAGAGTATTAGGCCAGATCTACAGTAAGAAAAAAATATTTGGTGATGACTAAAAGCAGCAAAACAAAAGGTGACAAATCTGATTACTCAGCTTTATGAGAAAGCAAAGCAGAAAATAAAAAAAATGCTGAAAAATGTATTCTGCCTAATCACGGCACTTTTGAAAATTGTTTGCACTGTTGGCTGCTAGCGTAATCTCTAAACTAAATCAATTTATATTTGCCATCTCAATTAGATTTTTCAGTTACCATGTGGTGAGGTTCCCTATACCTGCTGATGACTTTGCAACTTTTGCAGAAAACACCACTTGAATTTATAAGGCTTTACTTACTGTATTTTCAGTGTCGAGACAGCAGTGGCACCACAGGCAATGGCCTTTTGTTTCAGTAAATTCAATGAAAAGATATATTTATGCTGTATCTGTATGAGAGTTTCAAACTATCCTGTAAAGCCAACAGTGCTTCTCTCCAGGGAAAAGCCGACTCCTTCCCAGATGTATTGCTGTACTGCGCGAAACAACGTACCTGTACGTCATTTCATGCAATAGACACTGGGGGGGGGGGACGCGTGCTCGCTGCCGGAGGCGAGATCGCACGCTGATTGGACACAGTGGATGCCGATCAGTGGGTCCGATGGACCCAATGTCCGCCGGCCACCTGCGATCATTCTCAGGAGCGGCAATCTGCCTATGTAAACAAGGCAGATCACCATTCTGACGGGGAGAAGATGGAGATCTTGTGTTCCTGCTAAGCAGGAACACCAATCTCTGTCTTCACCCAGTCAGAGCACCCCCCATACAGTTAGCAAGCACCTCCTAAGGATAAACGTAACCCTTTGATCGCCCCTGGTGTTAACCCCTTCCCTGCCAGTGTCATTAGTACAGCAACAGTGCATATTTTTAGCACTGATTACTGTAATAATGTCACTGGTCCCCAAAAAAGTGTAAAAAATGTCTGTCAGGTGTCCAATTTGTCCGCCGCAATGTCGCAGTCCCACTAAAAATTGCAGATCGCTGCCATTACTAGTAAGATAAATACAAAAGCCCAAAACATTTCCCCTAGTTTGTAAACACTATAACTTTTGTGCAAGCCAATCAATATACGCTTACTGGGATTTTTGTTACCAAAAATATGTAGCTGAATACATATTAGCCTAAATTGATGAAATTTACATGCTTTTATATTTTTTTATTGGATATGTATTATAACAGAAAGTAAAAAATACAGTTTTTTTTTTTTCAAAATTGTTGGTCTTTTTTTGTTTATAGCGCAAAAAAAAAAAAAAAACGCAGAGGTGATCAAATACCACCAAAAGAAAGCTCTATTTGTGGGAAAAAAAGGACATCAATCTCATTTGGGTACAGTGTCGCCCGACCACGCAATTGTCAGTTAAAGTAATGCAGTGCCATATCGCTAAAATGGCCTGGTCATTAAGGGTGTAAAACCCTGCAGGGGTGAAGTGGTTTAAGGTGATGCGTGCAATTTGAGTTCATTCTCCTTCATGGTGCATGTTTGGGTAAGTGGCATGAAAGAGTGAGTGATGGGCTTGGTCCTCTTGTGTTGCAAGGTGGATAGTACGGTGATGGGTATCAAATATGTGGCAAATGGGTATGGGGCACCTATAAGTGGCAATACGACACCAGTGAGCTTACCATAACTATCAACAACTATATTTTGTTTTAGCCTAGAAAGCTGTATGAATGGTAAGGATTGCATTAAACAAGTCCTACATAAATAGGATTGCAGGGCGTAATGTATTTATTCTTCTTAGCAATTTGTTATGCCGTTGATAAAGATGAACAGCTGCCTGTTGCAGAGACAAGATTGCCATCACAAGATACTCAGAATAGCTGATAATGTAAGTTATTTTGAGAACGATGATAAGACTGATGCTTTGTCTAAGATATGAAAGAAGTGAGCATGTGATGTTGAGTTTCATACCAATTCAATTGGAAAGTGCATCACATGAACACTTACTGCAGCTCCATGTCATACAGGAACTAAAAGGTTCTTGTACTATAACGTCCTGTGGTTGACTACATACAAACAAGGCAATTCAGTTGTTAAAATATAATTTTTTGCTAATCACCAAATCAGTTGGAACCATAATTTTATTAATGGAAATCCAATATTCCTGGAAAGCCATGTACACATTTCAAACAGTACTATAGAGCTGGGCATACATTTTCCATCAATCACTGATCGGTATTTTCTATTTACCGGTAAATGTTTTTATTAACTAATTTGCATTTAAATATAAATGTATACTTTCATTTCGAAAAGCAGGTCAATAATCATACCAGGTAAAATAAGTTAATTGTTAACAACATTAACCCTTATACAAAGATGCATTTTGTTGCTCATTGAGTCTTTACACCTGAGTAAAGCGAGAGAGTGTTATAATGAAGATAAATTAGAAGAAAGGAAAAAAAAGGTATAAAAAAGAGAAAACAAGGAGGTCAAGTTAACTGAACTTTATTACTGTCTGTTTTAAGATCTTACTAATTACTGCATATAATGTATCCATGGGTCTCATGTTTTTTTTAAATAAATGTGACTTATTATGCAGAGTGGCTGATAAATTTTTATTTCCACTTATTTTATTATTGGTTTCTATTACTATCATCTTTATATGCACTATTGTACTTAATATTATCATTTGTTAAGTAATATTCATCATCACAGACCCGACGTGGATTACCAACCCTGACCCAGCTTTTACAAATATTTAACCTCTATTTGCCTATATTAGGCCTATATTTGTTTTATGTATAAGCCAAATTTATCTTTGGACATACGCTGTTAACAGCGGTGTTTAGCTAGCCAACCAGCAGCTGCAGTTATACTGTGGCAGGTTGGCACGGCTGCGCAAATCGCCGTAGCTATACGGTGCTCCTTTGGGACGTCATAGCAGGTGCGCGCTCACCGTGTGTCCCCAGAGCCGATGCACGTGCCGGGCACTCGCGATCGCTCGTTTGTGGGGAAAAAAAAGGACATTAATTTTGTTTTGTTACAATATTGCACGACCACGCAATTGTCAGTTAAAGCGACGCAGTGCAAAAAAAACGCAAAAAAATGGCCTGGAGGAAGAAGGGAAATCCTTCCGGGGCTGAAGTGGTTAATTATCAAAGGCTTCAAATCCTTTGTGTTATTTTCTTCATAATGAGGCTTGGTAATATCACTTCCTGGTTCCCTTGGAAGGAATTGGCCGATGACGCGGCAGATGTAGGTGTCAGCCTTGTCTTTTTGGAATGAGACTTGATGCACACCCCTCCGCGCCATCTTGTGGCGCAGTAAGTTATGGGTTAATGATGTGGCAGACATAGTGGGCGGCCCAATATTTAGAACGAGGCTTGGCCCGCACGCGTCCGCTCCATCTTCCCAGTCAGGAAGTGACTGTTTGATTGTATATATGATGTTTAACCACTTTCGGGCCGCCCACCGTCGTTATACATCGGTACTTTGAAGAGGGATTTCGTTGTTATGGCAGCAGCTAGCTACCATAACCCCAATATCCTCTTCTTCAGCGGGCGGTCCGCTTTCAGATAAAAGTGGTCTTTGCGGAGGATTCACTTTTATCGGCAGCGGGAGAGGGGCTCCCCTCTCCCGCTGCGCTCTGGTGCCCTCCGCCGCTTAGCTGTCGGCGATCGGATGTTTTCCCTAGCCTGACATGGAGACGAGTGAGGGGAAGATGGCCCCCACCCATCTCCAAATCATTGCAGGGCAGAAGCGTTGTCAAAACGTCACTTCCGCCCATAGCTCTTAAGGGCAATTTTTTTCGTATTTTTTTAAATGACATTTTTTTTTTTTAATTGCGTTTTAGTGTAAATATGAGATCTGAGGGCTTTTTGACCTCCAGATCTCATATTTAAGAGGTCACGTCATGCTTTTTTTCTATTACAAAGGATGTTTACATTCCTTGTAATAGGAATAAAAGTGACACAATTTAAAAAAAAAATAAAAGGTAAAATAAATAAGAAAAAAAAATGTAAATGCACCCGTCCCGACAATCTCGCGTGCAGAAGCGAACACATACATGAGTAGCACCCGCATATGAAAATGGTGTTCAAACCACACATGTGAGGTATCCCTGTGATCAGTAGAGCGAGAGCAATAATTGTAGCTCTAGACCTCCTCTGTAACTCAAAACATGCAACCTGTGCAATTTTTTAAACGTCATCTATGGAGATTTTAAGGGTAAAAGTTTGTCGCCATTCCACGAGCGGGCGCAATTTTGAAACGTGACATGTTGGGTATCAATTTACTCAGCATAACATTATCTTTCACAACATAAAAAAAAATTGGGCTAGCTTTACTGTTCTCTTATTTCTTAATTCAAAAAAGTGTATTTTTCCCAAAAAAAGTGCGCTTGTTAGACCGCTGTGCAAATACGGTGTGACAGAAAGTATTGCAACCACCGCCATTTTATTCTCTAGGGTGTTAGAAAAAAAATGTATAATTTTTGGGGTTCTAAGTAATTTTCCAGCAAAAAAAATAGGATTTTTTATAACAGCTTACCTGTAAAATCCTTTTCTTTCAATGGACATCACGGGACACAGAGCCACGGTAATAACTGATGGGTTATGTAGGTACCACTAGGTATTGGACACTGGTCACACCCTAAGCAGGAAGTTCAACCCCCTATATAATCCCTCCCCTAAGAGCCCTTTCACACTGGGGCGGGGGCGGCGTCGGCGGTAAAACTCCGCTATTGTTAGCGGCGTTTTACCGTCGGTATGCGGCCGATAGCGGGGCGGTTTTACCCCCCGCTAGCGGCCGAGAAAGGGTTAAATACCACCGCAAAGCGACTCGGCAGAGGCGCTTTGCCGGTGGTATAGCCGCGCCGTCCCATTGATTTCAATGGGCAGGAGCGGTGAAGGAGCGGTATACACTCCGCTCCTTCACCGCTCCGAAGATGCTGCTAGCAGGACTTTTTTTACCGTCCTGCCAGCGCATCGCTCCAGTGTGAAAGCCCTCTGGGCCTTCACACTGAAATGAAAGCAGCTGCACTTTCGGGTCGGTTTGCAGGCGCTATTATTAGCGAATAGCGCCTGCAAACCGCCCCAGTGTGAAAGGGCTCTTACAGGGATACCTCAGTTTTGTAGCAAAGCAATATAAGTGTATTAGAAGAGGGGCGGGACCTCTGTGTCCCGTGATGTCCATCGAAAGAAAAAGATTTTACAGGTAAGCTGTTATAAAAAATCCTATTTTCTTTCTCGAACATCACGGGACACAGAGCCACAGTAATAACTGATGGGATGTCCCAAAGCAATGCCAACTGAGGGGGGGAATCACAACTAAGTAGGGTGCAATCAGACCTGAGGACCCTGTACCGCTGTCTGCAGCACACTACGCCCAAAGGCGATATCCTCATGCCTTCTCACATCCACCTGATAAAATCTGGTGAATGTATGGACTGAAGACCAGGTTGCGGCCTTGCAGATCTGAGCCATAGAGGCCTGGTGATGCACTGCCCAAGAAGCACTAATAGCCCTTGTGGAATGTGCCTTGATCTGAAATGGAAGAATCTTCTGTTTCAAACCGTAAGCTTGAATAATCAATTGTCAAATCCATTTAGAAATGGTAGCTTTTGATGCTGCCTGTCCTCTGTTGGGACCCTCTGGCAGCACGAACAAAACATCCGTTTTGCGAATTTGAGCAGTTGCTTCCAGATAGGTCTTGACTGCTCTTACTACATCCAAAGAATGTAGTGACCTCTCTTCCGAAGAACAGGGATCTGGAAAAAAGGAAGGCAGAATAATGTCTTGGTTTAGATGAAAACCTGAAACTACCTTTGGTAAAAAACTAGGATGAGGGGCAATACCACTCTATCCTTGTGTATAATCAAATAAGGCTCTTTACAGGAAAGAGCTGCTAATTCTGATACTCTTCTAGCAGAAGAGATGGCTACCAGTAAAATTAGTTTCCTTGTCAGCAAGACCAAAGGAATCTGATGTATTGGTTCAAAAGGCTGTTTCTGTAACACCGACAGAACCAAGTTCAAGTCCCAGGGGTTTAGGGGTGCCTTAACCGGAGGATTAAGATGCATCACCCCCTGCCAGGAGCGGACTGACCATTGAGCCACTTGGGCACTGCCCGAGGGCCCTGGGCCACTAGGGGGCCCCATCAGGGTTGCCAGCCTCAGTAAAACCAGGGTCAGTATGGACCAGGGACAGCCAATAGACAGTATGGACCAGGGACAGCCAATAGAAACATGTCTGTGTATACTGTGTGTGTATACTATGTGGCCCCATAATCTCTGATTGCCTGGGGGCCCCATAATCTCCTATTGCCCGGGGGCCCCAAGAGTTGTCAGTCCGCCCCTGCCCCCTGCATAAAGTTTCGGACCAAAGAATGCAAAGCAAGTGGCCGTTGAAACAATACTGATAAGGCCGAGACCTGGCCCTTGATGGTACTCAAGGCCAGCTTCATCTCTAATCCTAATTGTAGAAAATCAAGAATTCTACTTTTCACATATTTTCTGGGATGCCAACCCCTGGATTCACACCAGGATACATAATCTTTCCAGACTCTATGATAAATCATTCTGGAAGCTGGCTTCCTTGCATTGATCAAGGTAGATATCACAGGACCTGAAAGCCCACGACTCTTCAGAACGTGGGTCTCAATAGCCAAACCATCAAATTTAGCGTTTGTAAGGCAGGATGGGGTTCGGGGTACTTTGTCGCAGTAAGTGGGCTTAGCACTATATGACCATATAGTGTGACCAAACCCCCGTATTTTTTGAATATGTTCAGGTGTTTTTAACTAGCCTTGCAGGAAATGTCATTCTTGTATGTGTGCGCTGTAAAATATTTTGTAAGGCAGGATGGAGCACTGGGCCTTGAGATAACAGGTCTGGGCGTACCGGTAGGGTCCATGGGGAACCCACCGTCATCCTTACTATTTCTGCATACCAAGTCCTTCTGGGCCAAGCAGGGGCCACCAGAAGTACTGACTTCCTTTCCTGCCTGATCCTGCGAAGGAGTCGTGGCAGTAGCAGAATAGGCGGGAATGCATAAATCAGTGAGAACCGATGCCACGGAATCACCAACGCATCCGTCCCGCATGCAAGAGGATCCCTTGTCCTTGCCACAAATCTATCTATCTTTTTGTTGAATCGGGATGCAAAGAGATCTACATCTAGAACCCCCCCCCTCTTAGGCATATGGCCCAAAAGACGTCGGGATGCAGAGACCATTCCCCTGGGAGTAACTGCTGGTGACTTAGATAGTCCGCCTGCCAGTTCTCTATTCCTGGAATGAAAACTGCCGATATGCATGGCACATGCATCTCTGCCCAGACTAAGATCTGGTTCACCTCTTTTTGAGCAGCTCGGCTCCAGGTGCCTCCCTGATGATTGACATAAGCCACTGCTGTGGCATTGTCGGACTGAATCCTGACCGGGCAACCCAGTAGCCTGATAGTCCAGGCCTTTAGGGCTAGATATACTGCACGGATCTCCAGTATGTTGATGGGTAAGGTCCTCCCAGACTTGGACCATAGCCCCTGGATCGCAGACTTTTCCAGAACTGCTCCCCAACCTGACAGACTGGCATCTGTTGTTACCACCGTCCAGGTAACTGGTAGAAAGGATTTCCCCTTCTGCAGGTTTTCGGGTATTAGCCACCAATTGAGGCTCTGACGCACCGCATGAGACAGGTGCATCGGAAAGTCTAATGCCTGAACCATTTTGTTCTAGGCCGACAGAATACTGTGCTGCAGCAGTCTTGAATGAAACTGAGCATAGGGAACTGCTTCGAATGAAGACACCATCTTTCCTAGCAGCCTCATACAAAGGTGGACAGAAGGACCCTTCTTGGTCCTGACTGTCAGAATCAGCTCCCTTAAAGCAGTAATCTTTGCCTGAGGAAGAAATACTTTCTCCTGGCTTGTATCTATAATCAGACCCCAAATACTCCAGTCTTCTTACTGGTCTTAGGAAAGATTTTTCTAGGTTGAGGATCCAACCTAGGTGTTCCAGATACTTGACCGTGGTCCTCAAGTTCCCATTCAAGGAGGCTACCGACCGGTCTTTCAAGAGCAGATTGTCTAGGTATGCTATGACAGTTATACCCTGAGCCCTTAATCTGGCCAGAGGAGGAGCCAAGATCTTTGTGAACACTCGAGGTGCAGTGGCTGTCCCGAAGGGCAGAGCCACAAACTGGAAATGGCGCCCTCCTATCTGGAAGCGCAGAAACTTCTGATGAGCAGGAAAAATGGGCACATGTAGATATGCATCTATGATGTCTATCGATGCCAGAAATTCTCCTCCCTGCAGGGTGGAGACTACTGTCCGAATTGATTCAATGCGGAAGGACTGAATCCTTAGGAATCGATTCAGATCTCTTAAATCCAGAATGGGTCTGACATCCCCATTTGGTTTTTGGACCGTAAAAAGGTTGGAATAGAAGCCCAATCCTTGATCCTTTGTGGGAACCACCATAATGACCTCTTGCGACAAAAGTCGCTCTAACGCTAGAAGGAGCGACTGCTTCTTCTCTGGGTCTCTGGGAACACTTGATCTGAGGAAACGAGGAGAGGAAAATTCTTGGAACTCCAGCTTGTACCCTAAGGTTACTGTGGAGATTGCCCATCTGTCCTGGAAGTTCTCCTGCCAGAGCTTTGAGAACTGTAGCAGTCTTCCCCCCACTCGAGCGAGCGGGGGCGCCCCTTCATGAAGAGGCCTTAGTGTCTTGTCTAGTAGACTTCTTCCCCCAGGACTTCTTTTGTCCCTGGGGTTGACTCTTGTTTCTTGACCCCGACGGAGGAGGCCGTCGCGACTGCCTGGAGGCTGATGCCCCTGGCGCTGGGGAAAGAGTCCGTTTGAAAGAGGGACGCTTACTCTTCTTCTTAACAGGTAAGAGAGTGCTTTTCCCACAAGAGATTCTCTTCATATAGTTATCCAAGTCTTCTCCAAACAACCTTGCACCACGAAAAGGAAACCCAGCCAACAGCTTCTTACATGGTGCTTCGGCTGACCAATTTTTCAAACATAAGATTCTATGCATATGCACCAACCTAAGTGAAAGACGAGAGGTTTGCATGATAGAATCTCTGATGGCGTCAACAACATAACATAAGGCCGCTGGAAGGTTAGCGAACCCCTGGGCCTGCTGTTCAGGTAGAACTTTGATGACCTGCTTAACATGGTCTCTTAAGTATTGACAGACTCCAGTCGTTGCTACTGCAGGTTGAGCCACTGAACCTGCTAAAGAAAAAACATCCTTCAATAAGGATTCCATCTTTTTATCCACAGGATCCCTGAGCATCTGAGCGTGGTCTACAGGACAAGTCAGGCTATTATTTACAGAGGAAATGGCCGCATCAATGGCCGGTATTCCCCACATCTTTTTTTTTTAAATTCCTTTATTTTTGACATACTGAAGGCATAAAAATACAGTCTTGGTTACAGTATGTTACATATTCCATACAAAAACATACTTTTGAATCACATAAAATATGACTGTAGACCAAAATCAAAGTTATTAACCAAACAAATGTGGTAGCGTAAATAAGTTCTAGCCAAAAGTATATCTGTTCCATACATAGTGTGTGATATCAAGGATGCCTACCAACGGGCCTCCTTGCATAAAGCTTAATTTGTTTATGAACAGTTTTGATATGTACGATAGTATTTAAACCTTCAA
Source organism: Lithobates septentrionalis (assembly GCA_037952835.1). Lineage (NCBI taxonomy): Eukaryota > Metazoa > Chordata > Amphibia > Anura > Ranidae > Lithobates > Lithobates septentrionalis. Next base: position 294,537 of record JBBDGP010001268.1, on the reverse strand, counting down.
AGACAGACATGTCTTTTGCTATACAGGTGAGTGTTACCTGCTCACCTTAAGTAATATCATTCACATTATATTCGTTATCGCCGTCACCACGGCTGCTTAGTGAGCTGATCGAAACACAAGAGACTAAAGAAAAGAAAAGAGTAGAAAGTGAAAAGAAAAGCGGAGTAGGAAGGGGGAAGGGAAGGCATGAAGAGGGCAAGAAGGAAGGGGTTATAAAGGAATGGCTGCGACATCGCCCCCAACTCGATCCCACCTGTCACACCCCAAAGGGGTGTATACAGATATCTATTTTAATGGGGTTGTACCTCAGGTAGGCGAGGATTGTGTCTGTGCCATGTCTTGCAGATATGCGTCTGTACCGACAAAATATCTCCAGGGTCTCCATTTGTCAATAAATTGTTCCTCTTTGTTTTGTAGAGTTGCCGTCAGTTCCTCCATACGTAAAATACAGTTAACTTTTGAATACCACAGGACTCTTGTCGGAGGGAGAGGATCACGCCAGAGCGCCGGGATGCATGTCCTGGCTGCGTTCAGGAGTTGCATTGTCAATGTTTTCTTGTACTTTTGAATCGGTCTCGTGGTCAGGTGTAGGAGGCATGCGGCCGGGTTATCTTTGAGATCGACCGAGGTCAGACTTTGAATAGTCGAAGTCACCTCCTCCCAAAAGGGTCTCAGGAGTGGGCATGACCAAAAGACGTGGAGCATGCTTCCCACTTCCCTGTCACATCTCCAACACCTATCCGACAGCGATGGATTCATTTTATGTAACACGTATGGGACTCTGTACCACCTGGTCAGGATTTTGTATCCTGCTTCTTGATAATGGCTCGCAATCGAGGACGTATGTGCCAAGACCAAGACCTTCTCTCTTTGCTGAGTGGAGAACTGAGTCCCCAGATCCCTTTCCCATTTCAGGAGGAACTCTGGAGTTGAGTCCCCCCCTTGACCTGTAAGAAGACTATATAGGAAAGACAGTGTGTGTCTGATGGGTTCCCCAGATTTGCAGAGGGATTCCAGAGGAGTGTGGCTCCGAGGGACATATGATAGTTTCTGGAGGGTCCTCAGATAGTGCCTAAGTTGAAGAGTGCTGAAGCCGTCTAATGGAGGATCTATGAGTCTGGAGAGTGTGGGTGCAGTTGGGTATTCTCCTCGGGGCCAAATCTCACCTAGGGACTGTTTCTCATAAGACATTAATTGTCTCAATCTACGACTTGTGAGTCCAGGAGTAAAGTCCGGGTTACCTATAATAGGCGTCATGGGTGAGGGTAACGGTGATATGTCTGTGGTGCGGAATATTTTCCTCGCCACCCGAAGGGTGGCCCCTATTAGCGGGTGGGATTTCATGTCTACCGGCGGAGTGGACATGATCCATGGGGATGGGAGTAAGGGAATAGAGGAATCTTCAATTTCCATTCCCACCTATTGTTTGGAGTCACTATTGCAGTGCCAATCGGCGATCCTGGCTAAGTGAACCGCTTGGTAATATCGAAAGATATCCGGGAGACCCACTCCCCCCTGTTATTTGGGTTTGGTCAGTGTTTGCATTTTCGTTCTGGGGGATTTATGAGACCAGATAAACTCTCTAATGATAGACTGAATTTGCTTAAAGAAAGTGGTTGGTAACTGGATCGGTAATGTTTGAAGTATATATAAAATCCGGGGTAGGGCTGTCATTTTCAGGGCGTTACAACGCCCAAACCAGGTCAAGGTGAGTTTGTGCCATGTCTGGAGATCTATCTTAAGTCTCTGAAGTAGGGGTACGAAATTGCTGTTGTATAAATGTGCCAAGTCCGGGGTGATGTCCACCCCCAGGTAGCGGATAGATTTCTCCGCCCACCTAAAGGGAAAGGATTTGCTCATGTTCACCGCTTCCATAGCTGGTAATGTGATGTTCAACACCGCGGACTTGGCACAGTTGACTTTGAAATTTGATATTTCACCATATACCCTAAGAGCTGACAAAATGTTGGGTAGAGTGATTCGTGGGTTGGAGACGAAAAAAATCAGATCATCAGCGAAGTCCGCGATTTTGTGATGTCCAGAGGGCTTAGCAATTCCCGTTACATTAGGGTTCCCACGGATGCTACACATGAACGGCTCGAGGGTGAGAATGAAAATCAGTGGGGACAGGGGGCACCCCTGTCTCGTCCAATTTGTAATGTCAAAGAATTCCGAACGCCACTCATTGACCCGTACCGCCGCCGAGGGGGCCGAGTACAGAGACGATATCCAGCCTCTCATGTTTGGGCCCATACCAATATGCTCCAGGGTGGCCCGCATAAAATGCCAGGCCACCCTATCGAAAGCCTTTTCCGCGTCCGTGGAGAGGAGCAGAAAAGGCTTCTGGACGGATCTCGCTTCATGTATAAGATTGAGAACTCTAATGGTATTGTCTCTCGACTCCCTCAGCGGCACAAACCCTGCCTGATCCAAGTGAACTAGCTGTGGGATATGTGGTAAGATTCTATTGGCGAGGATTTTGGAAAATAATTTCAGATCTACGTTAAGTAACGCAATCGGGCGATAGTTACTGCAGTAATTGGGATCCTTCCCTTCTTTTGGGATCAGGGATATAAATGCCCGTAAGGAGTCTACCATGTTGGTACCACCCCCCTTTAATGTGTTGTACGCTTTCAGAAAGTGTGGCGATAAGTTGGGCTCAAAAGTTTGGTAATAGGTCAGAGTGAAGCCATCCGGCCCCGGTGCCTTCCTGGGCTTCGTTTGTGCCAGCGCTAGCACTAGTTCTTCCTGAGTAATGTCCACTTCAAAAGCGTCGCTTATTTCAGTTGGCAAAGTAGGCATACCCGAGGACCTGATGTATTCACCCGCCAGCCTTTCCTTCTCCACTAAAGAGCCAGCAGGTTCCCCCCTGTGTAAATTGTATAATTGTTGATAGTACTCGACCAATTCGCTGGCTATATCCCTAGAGGTATGAACTTTTGCCCCCTGTGAGGTCACTATAGATGGAATGTAAGTGCGCTGTCTTGGACCACGTAGAAGTCTGGCCAACATGGTACATGGCTTATTGGAAAATTCGAACATAGATCTTCTAGCCCAAGCTAGATTCTGCAACGTTTTATGGTACAAAAGGTCTTTCAAATCACCCCTGGCCTTCAATAGAGCCTTGAGGTGTGTTTCGGCCATAGACTTCTTGTGCAGCAGCTCGAGAGACCGCACCTGGGATATCAAGAGATCGATCTGTTTGGTTCTTTCCCTTTTTTTTGCAGCCCCGATCCTAATTAGTTCCCCTCTTATTACACATTTGTGGGCCTCCCATAGCATCATTGAAGACATCGATGGGTCTGTGTTTTCTGGGAAATAGTTGGTTAGTGCCCTACTTATCTCTGCACGTACTTCCGGGATTTGTAACAGTGACTCGTTTAGTTTCCATGTTGGGGGGGATCTGAGTTCTGTGCATATGGTTACATGCGTGGGAGCATGATCCGATAGGGAAATGTAGTCAATTTGGGATGAAGTGACACATGGGAGGTCTTTATGTTGGATCTGGAAGAAGTCTATCCTGGAGTAGGTGCCATGCACCGCAGAGAAGTAGGTGTAATCCCTCTCCTCAGGGTGCATGATCCTCCAGGGATCAACCAACTGCAGGCTAGCCAACTCCTGTTTAAGTTTTTTCAGGTAAGCGAAGGACAAATGAGACGCTCCTCTCGAAACGTCAAGGAGCGGCTCCGGGGCAAAGTTAAAATCACCGCCCATCAGGAACAGACCCTCCCGGAACTCTAGGATCAGGGGAGTGAGTGTTCGCAAGAGGGACAAGTGGTCAGAGTTAGGGAAATAGACATTGACCAGAGTCACTGTGGCATTTCTGATTTTGCCTTTTAAGAGCAGGTATCGCCCCAGTGGGTCCGCTCTCTCTTCTAGCAGCGTCCACGGTAAAGATCTGGCTATCAATATGCTAACCCCCTTAGATTTTGATAAAGGGGAGGGAGCATGGTATGCGTTGGGAAAATCCCTGTTGCAAAGTCTGGGAACTGCCGACTGTTTGAAATGCGTTTCCTGAATAAACGCCACTTGTGAGCGTGTTTTTTTCAGGTCAGAGAGGAGTCTGGAGCGTTTTTCCGGTGTCGCCAGACCTCTAACATTGAGAGAGGTAAATTTTATCTCTCCTTGCGTGCGTGAACCCGAGGGGATTCCCAGGGGGGCCATGTCGCTCACCAAAAACACAAAAATAAAGAAAATGATCAGGGAGGTACAAAGCGTGGGGTGGGGGGGGGGTCACAGTCTGGGGCGAAAGGGGGTGGGGAAAGGAGAGGTGGAAGGGCAGGAGGGTAGAAGTGGAGGGTAGGACCGGGAGAGGGAGAAAGGAGGAAGGAAGCAAAGCTAGGAGATGAAAAAGAACAATACTAAGAAGGATAAATGAATTATCCCACTGTTGCTAAACTAAGCCTTGCGCACGTATGCGCTACCTATTAGAGGGTGTGGAAGACTAGACTCTGCGACACAGCGGGAGACGTGTCGACAGGAGGGAACCGGCATAATAAGAGATACCAGACTACTACCGCTATAAAACGAAACATAAAAATAATAAACATTTCCAAGAACAACTCTATTTGCCATGTTGCAGAACCCTCAGGCAGCGTGTATGTAACCCCCTGTGATGTAGTATATATGAACACAGAGAAACACATACACTAACTTCCCGTCTACAACATAGCCATCACAGTGAACTCTGGTGTCAAACATCAGAACAGTATTAAGCTATACACAATTCCGTGTCTTTTGAATCAGGGCTCCTCCAGCACCGCCCCCCCATTCCCCCAACAAAAAAATGAGAGAAAAACTGTAAACGGAGGGCAACAAAAAATGTCTCCGTTAAACGTGGGGAGTAATGGGGGGGGGGGCGCCGCGGGAAGGCCCCAACAGCATTTGGGTCTAAGCAACCATTTTAGGCATTGCCTCCCTGTATCAAGGGGCAAGGCCCCCCAATAACATATATACATGATAAGCCCCTTAGACTATCCATGACCCACTCACGGAACCGTGTAGATATGCTATGAGATCAGGAAGGATAGTCCAGTCAAGACTCTGGTGAGGTGAGATTGTCTCTCGGAGATATCCTGGATCTTGAGCGCCATTGTCGTCTACTGGGTCTTTGGGGTCTTGGTGATGCAGAACGTGGGTTGTTGAAGGTGATAGGAAAGTCCAGCCAGTTGGGTACAGAGAAATCGGGAATCGCCAAGAATCCGAACAGGTCAGGAAGCTGGTCCGGCCATCGCAGTACGAATGAGTTGTTTCCTTTCAGCACAATCAAATGGAAGGTGTGCCCCCATCTGTATGTGGCACCCGTTGATCTGATTGCTTCAAGTAATGGTCGTAGTTGGCCTCTCATGCGCAGGGTGAGCCGCGATAAATCTGGGTAAAGTTGCACAGACGCACCATCAAAGTCCAAGGGGCCTTGGGTCCATGCCCTTTGTAAAATTTCTTCCTTAATTGTGTAATAGTGAACTCTCGCCAATACATCTCTCGGTGCGGGATCATCTCCTCCCCTGGGACCCTGTACGCGGTGCACTCGGTCCAGTTCCAGCTCATCTGTAGATGGTTTGTCCAGCAGTCTTTTAAATATGGCCACTATCGTGGCTCTAAGATCACCCCCTGTTGTGGCTTCGGGTAGGCCGCGTACCCTAATGTTGTTTCTCCTGCTGCGATTTTCGCCATCATCTATGGAAAGTTGCATCAGGATCAAACGCTTTTTATAATCAACATGAACCTTTTCCATGGCTGACATTCTGGATTCTAGCAGAGAAGTGGATGTTTCCACCTCAGATACCCTGGAGTCCACCGTTTCTATCCTCTGCTTAAGGTCATGGATTTCTTTAGAAAGGGTATTCACAATTGTAGCTGCAGAGTCCGAGATGTCTTTTTTAGTAGGGAGAAGGGCGATCAGCTCTTTCCAGCCTTCAGGCAGTGCTGGCCCCTGGGTGCTGGCAGTCTGTACAGTTTGTACGAATGAGCAACTATCTAACCCCGGGATTTCTGGGGATAAGATCGGGGAGTCCGGTCTGTTGGGGAGAGACCCGTTACCTTGAGAGGCACTGGGGGGCCCTTTGCCCGTCTTTTTGAGCGATGCTGTGCCTGCATTGTTGTTGCGCGGCGGCGCCATCTTGGATTCCGGGGCCTGTAACGGAGTGGCCGAATTCCGCAGGAAATAAGCTGCAATGTCCGCGGTTTTGTTGGCTGCGGGTGATCCCGGAGGTCTGTCCGTCATGGACATGTAGTTGTTTACACGGTAGGTGTACTAGATCCGGTTCCCGGCCTGAACGAAGCACGGAGCTCCCAGGAGAAGCAGCCTCACAGCGCCATTGCCAAGCCACGCCCCATCATTCCCCACATCTTAATACATTTTTCTTCCATAGGATAAAGTGTTGAAAACTTTTTCGGCGGAAGAAAACGCTTATCTGGGTGATCCCACTCAGAATAAAGGAGCTTTTCAAGCAAATTATGAACAGGAAAAGCATGTGCTGTTTGAGAAGGTTTCAGCGACCCCAAAGAAGAAGAGGGTTCCTTAACTGATTCAGATACGGACAACTTAAATGTGGACCAATCCAGTAAGGATCTGTACTAAGACCTTCTCCTCTTGGGAAGCCGAAGAGGGTCCCTCTCCACCTGATTCCTCAGAAGAGGAATCATCTATTCCATCCCGATCCCCTGAAAGGGATTCCTCTCCTTTATCCCAGAGCCCCTCTGTCTGAGGGTCTTGGGAAACAGAGGAAGGCCTAGTACGTTTTCTTCCACTGAGTGAAGATGTAATCATGGCCATTAATCTTTCCTCTAAACCAGTGATGGTTGAGGAAAAAACCTCTTGTGTAACTTATACAGGGGCTGAAGTGCCAGAAGCAGGTACAGCCCCTGACCCCAACGGCTCTCCCTGGCCCCTCAGGGGGGGAGGATGCTGCAGAAAGGGGGTCCTCAGAACCTGAATGAGATCCCCTAGAGCCTCTGGTTCTGGGGGTATTTGAACCTCTTCTACCCATAGTGCAAAGCAACAAGGTGGAGGTATCCAAAATGAACACTGACTGCTGAGCGATGTAGTCTGGCAAAAGCCTTGCTACCAAATGCCCAGTCTGGTGTTACCTTAGTAAATGCAGCCTAGGAGAATGCCTGTGTCCCACCTTACATGCGACCGTCAATGTCCCTCCAAAGGCTCAGAGCACCTGTAAAGTGTGCTTTAAATAGCCATGCTTCTGGCAATGTGGGCGTCTGAGCACGCTGATGCTGTGCTGACGCCCCGCCCCCCCTCTACCGCCCCCCTTCATTTTCTCGAAAACGTGCCCTTCCCGCGCGAGCCGACCCTTCCGGGACAAGCCTGGAGGAAGGCTGGGGGTGGAGGAGGAAGGAGAGAGGCCGGCAGTGATGGGGCCTGCACATGCAATGGCGGCCTGGCGGTGGCAGTGGCGGTGACAATGTGGTGTAAAAACGCCTCACAGCCCACCTGCAGCCTCCCCCTAGCCTGGGGGGAATATCCCAGAAAAGAAAACCCCCCATCCCATCCTACCTGGAGCCGGCCGGAGGAGCTTGTGCAGCGTCGAACGCTGAGACAGACATCAGCATGAGAAGGTATGTGCTCTTGGCAGCCCCCGGTGGTCACAATAGGCATAGCATGCATTTACCTTAAAGGAGAAAACCTACTAGAATTAAAAAAATCTGTGGAATCTCCTCTTACCTTATCCAGCCGCAGGGTTCTGTTTGTACAGACCCAATCTTCACCTCTCACGGTGGGCTCCGTTTAAAAAACGTCAGAGACTGGGGCCCCCTACGAATAGGGGGATCCACAGTTCTGGCCCTGCAGAGCACCCAGCCAGAAATAAGGTGTTAAAGACCCTTTTCTGATCTGCGGGGTCCAGCTCTCTAAAAAGAGAAGCGTTACAGGTAAAACCTCGTTTCTTTAGACACGAGGCCCGGGTACCATCCAATTCGGCCTAGAAAGGACACTTTGAATGGATCCGGTTCGCCTGGCTTGCCGCAGTATAGGATATCAGGATATTCCCTTTGGAGCTTCAGCACAGGACATCTTTACACGTCCAACACCTAAGACACTGGCGTAAAAACTGACGGAGAAGGCCGTCGCGACTGCCTAGAGGCTGATGCCCCTGGCACTGGGGAAAAGCCAATTTTTTAACCATAAGATTCTACGCATACGCACCAACCCAAGTGAAAAAGGAGGGGTTTGCCTGATCTCTAATGGCGTAAACAACAAAACATAAGTCCGCTGGAAGGTTAGCCAACCCTGGGTCTGCTGTTCAAGTAAAACCTTGATGACCTGCTTAACATGGTCTTTTGACAGACACCGATCGCTGCCACTGCAGGTTGAACTACTGAACCTGCTAAGGAGAAAATATCCTTCGATTAGGGATTCCATCCTTTTATCCACAGGATCCCTGAGCCTCTGAGCATTGTCTACAGGACAAGTCAGACTACAGAGGAAATGGCGGCATCAACGGCCGGCATCCCCCACATCTTTATAAACATTTCTTCCATAGGATAAAGTGTTGAAAACTTTTTCAGGCGGAAAAAAACGTTTATCTGGGCAATCCCACTCAGAATAAATGAGCTTTTTCAAGTAAATTATAAACAGGAAAAGCATGTGTTGTTTAAGGAGGTTTCAGTGACCCCAAAGAAATAGAGGGTTTTAAAACTGATTCAGATACGGGTACTTTAAATGTGGAGCGGACCAATCCAGCAAGGATCTGTACTAAGACTTTCTCATCCTGAGAAGTGAAGAGGGCCCTTCTCCACTTGATTCCTCAGAGAAGGAATCATCCATCCCATCCCGATCCTCTGAAAGTGATTTTTTCTCCCCTATCCCAGAGCTCCTCTGCTTGAGGGTTCTGGGTAACAGAGGAAGACCTAGTGCGTTTTCTTCCACTGAGTGAAGATGCAACTACCGCCATTAATCCTTCCTCTAGACCATAAATGGCTGAGGAAAAAACCTCCTGTGTAATATATCCAGGAGCTGAAGTGCAAAAAAGCAGGTGTAGCCCCTGACCCCAATGGCTCTCCCTGGCTAGCTGTCCCTAGCCCCTCAGGGGGGGAGGATGCTGCAGAAAGGGGGCCCTCAGAACCTGAATGAGATCCCCTAGAGTCTCTGGGGTATGTGAACCTCTTCTACCTATAGTGCAAAGCAACAAGGTGGAGGTATCACAAAATTAACACTGACTGCTGAGCGGTAGTCTGGCAAAAGCCTTGCTACCCAATGCCCAGTCTGGTGTTTCTTTAGTAAATGCTGCCCTTAATCTGGCCAGAGGAGGAGCCAAGATCTTTGTGAACACTCAAGGTGCAGTGGCTATCCCGAAAGGCAGAGCCACAAACTGAAAATGACGCCCTCCCATCTTGAAGTGCAGAAACTTCTGATGAGCAGGAAAAATGGGCAGATGCAGATATGCATCTCTGATGTCTATCGATGCCAGCAAATTCTCCTCCCTGCAGGATGGAGACTACTGTCCGAATTGATTCCATGCGAAAGAACCGAATCCTTCGCGGAAACCACCCTAATGACCTCGTGCGACAAAAGTCGCTCTAACGCTAGAAGGAGCGACTGCTTCTTCTCTGGATCTCTGGGAACACTTGATCTGAGGAAACGAGGAGAGGGAAACTCTTGGAACTCCAGTGTGTAACCTAAGGTTACCGTGGAGATTACTCATCTGTCCTGAAATCCTCCTGCCAGAGCTTTGAGAACTGTAGCAGTCTTCCCCCCCACTCGAACGAGCGGGGGCGCCCCTTCATGAAAAAAGCCTTAGAGTCCTGTCTAGCAGGCCTCTTCCCCCTGGACTTCTCTGTCTCTGGGGTTTGACTCTTGTTTCATGACCTCAGACGGAGAAGAAGAGAATGCCTGTGTCCCACCTTACATGCGACCGTCAGCTCTGTGCTGTAAACAACAAATCTCAGAAAGAGGCTCGGTCCTTAAGTGGTTAGGCTTCGACACAGGTTGGTACTTCATTTGGAGGTCATATCCTCTATATAAGCGAAATGACCATGAAAGGCTCTTACCCCAGATGATGTCTTTTAAGACAAAACACGTCTGAGTGAGCCCTGTTGGTGCCATTGCGTTACATTGATTGCTATTTGAATATCCATAAAAGCCCTTTTTATTCATGGACATGTGAGTTTTCCTGATTTTTACAATAAATTTTTACATCTTATGGTTTTATACTATGTGGAACATCTTGTCTGTTTTTGGTTACACCATCTGAACGTCACAAGGAAGACACTGTACATCCTTTGATCTGAGGCTGCCGGTCAGGCCTGGATTTACTCCCTTTGCCGCCCCAAGGCCAGGTCCTTCAATGCCACTCCCCCCCCCCCCCTCCACACACACACCACCATTCTCATCCTTTATCAATGACTGCTACAATAGATCAATTAAAAACATATCTCCACACACGAGAACACTGAAAATAACTGGCTTTAATTGTCCAGACTGAAAATACTCTGTAATGCAGAAAATGCCTTTTAAAGATTATAGCAGTAAGAAACTCCCTACAATTTTTTAGTTCTAACTTTTCTTTTGGCAAACTCATTGATAATATCTTCGTAGGACAAAGTATTTAAAAGTTCTGACTCAATGGCAAGTAAAGCTAAACTGTTCAGTCTTTCTTGACCCAAAGATGATCATAAATAGTTCTTTATGCAAATACATTTCATTCATTTTTATGCACCACAGCTCAGTTGCAGTGTATAGAAACAGTATGCATTTTGCACCACACTGCTCAGCATGCAGTGGCGCTGTTGCAGTGTGAACAGGACACAAGAAAAAAATTGTTTTCTATTGCCCTTGCAGAGACCTGTGTTTTGCTAGTGCAGAAATCACAGACCCCCTTTTACATCAGTGACTTCAGTCCCCCCCCTTCACATCACATCACAGACCCCCTTTTACATCAGTGTCTTCAGTCCCCCCTTCACATCACATCACAGATCCCCTTTTACATCAGTGTCCCCAGTCCCTCTTTACATCACATACCTGCTTTTACATCACAACCCCCTTTTACATCAGTGTCCTTAGCCCCCCCCCCTTACGTCACATCCCCCCCTGCCTCATCCCAAACCCCCATCACAGACTCCCCATTACAGACTGACCCATCACAGACTGACCCCCCAAATCCCAGACCCCTCATTACAGACTGACCCCCCATCACAGACCCCCATTACAGACTGACCTGACCCATAGCAGACCCCCCATCATAGACTGACCCCCCCATCACAGACTGATCCCCATCACAAACTGATCCGGACCCATCACAGACTCCCCATCACAGATCCCCATCACAGACTGACCCCCCAAATCACAGACTGACCCCCCAATCACAGACTGAGCCCCCATCACAGCCCTCTCTCAATATCAAACTCCTTTACAGCACAGCGCTCCCCTCTCCCCAAAGAACCCTACCTTATTCACACAAGACATGGAGCCTGGCCGCTCTGGACAATGGGCGGGACCTTTCACGTTAAAAGTGAGTGATTTATTGCTGGTACCGCCCCGCTGCCTAGCAACCAATCACCCACTTCTTAACTTAAAAAGTCCTGCCCTTTGTCTAGAGTGGCCGCGGTTCATGATTTGTGTGAATAAGACAGACAGTGTGGGGAGGGGGCAGTGCAGTGATATTAGAGAAGGCACGGACCTGCCGCACCTGCCAAGCTGCTATGTTAGTGCGGGGGGGGGGTGGCTGCGAAAGCCGAGAAGTCGCTGCAGGAGTGGCGCCGCCCCTGCACCACTGCCGCCCCGAGACCTGGCCTCGGTGGCCTTGTGGGAAATCCGGCCCTGCTGCCGGTCCTAACCATTCATCACTACATTGAGCCAAGGGATGGAAGGATCATTTCCTATTGTGGCCAGGATCAAGTGGTGTGCAAGCTCGATCTCATTGATGCACAGTATATACATCTCCTGCCTTGTTGACTCTCTGGGTATAAGCCCTATTGAGTCCACACTTTCTAGCAAGCCTTTTCATAGTTGGTGGTGGTTGTTACTTCTACACATGTGATCCTTGCTGCTGCCATTGGGACCCATTTTCTTTCCTTTGGAATCTACTTTGAACATTTGTTTCTTACCTGTGGACTCGACTGGACTCTTTTTCTCCCTTTTTTGTGTTTATATATTTTCGCTCATTTTTGTTGACAATCATGAATTTTAGATCACTGTTCACTCATATAATAGTGTGAGGTTTACATTTTTTTTACATAAATTTTTCCATGTTTCAAGTGGTTTTAGTAAATACTTAAGGTACACTGACTTCCACTGGTTGATTCATACATATGATTACCTTGTAGCCATACAAGTATTTTTCACTTTAGCGCTGCACATATTTTTATAATTTAGCTGCACAATTTGTCTTTTGCTGTGCTGGCTGCTTTTTTTTCAATACTTAGGGTATTAGCGTGGTATTCCTTTATTTTTTTTGATAAATTTTTATTCACCTTTAACCCTAACAATTTTGCTTCTTTTAACTTTTTATTTTATTTATTTTTACGCATTAACTATAATATCCTGCATGTGATCAAGTGACTTGGTTACACAGGGATTGTTTTATATAATGTATCTACCTTTCCACTTTCTTATCCTTGTTACTTACCTTTCCAGTGGGATGGAGACAAAACCCAGCCATCCTCTCACTCGCAGCGTACACAAGCCAATCCTATCCAGCCTTATGAAGGAGGAAGTGATGTCACTGTGATGAGACTTTCTCCTCCTGTAAAGGTATACTGATCTTCAAGGAAAGAATTATCATTGTAATGGGACTTTCTTTTTCTTTAGACAAAGACTAAGAGGAGGACGTTTAGGGTTGTCACTTTCTGTCCTCAAATGTAATCAGCCATAAAGCATAATCCAATCTCACATAATACTGTCAATATGAGATAAAACGAGTTTTATACAACCATGATATTATTATATAAATATTTACTATTTATAGAATTTCCTCCAAAAAAACACAGCAAAACTTTTTTATAGACTACATACTCCTGTCTGATTCATGACATGATTGTGTCTCTTTGCTGTTCTACAAGTGTAACACCACATCTAAAAAACCAGGATGTTTAACCTCAGTCAGCACTAAAGGTTATTACAATAAGGTGGCTCAAACAGGAGGATAATTATAGGAGGAAAGTAATGTTTTATGGTCATGGTAGTTAACCATAATTATAGGACTGAGAGGCAGGACCAATCTTTACCGCATGTGTCTACCATCTAAGTTCTAATCTGCAGAGGTATATCAAGGATCATTGAGGAAATTAGGAGATTATAAGGCATACATGGCTTCCAACTGCCCACATTTTTTTTAATTATTAGGACACTGTAATTTCCATTTTAGTCTGTGTGGTCTCTGACTTTTAAATGGGCAATGAACTGGTGCATTTGTATGTGTGTGTATATGATGTATAATATATATATATATATATATATATATATATATATATATATATATATATACACACAGTATCTCACAAAAGTGAGTACACCCCTCACATCTTTGTAAATATTCCATTATAGCTTTTCATGTGACAACACTGAAGAAATGACACTTTGCTACAATGTAAAGTAGTGAGTGTACAGCTTGTATAACAGTGTAAATTTGCTGTCCCCTCAAAATAACTCAACACACAGCCATTAATGTCTAAACCACTGGCAACAAAAGTGAGTACACCCCTAAGTAAAAATGTCCAAATTGGGCTCAATTACCCATTTTCCCTCCCTGGTGTCATGTGACCCATTAGTGTTACAAGGTCTCAGGTATGAATGGGGAGCATGTGTGTTCAATTTGGTGTTATCGCTCTCACTTTCTCATACTGGTCACTGGAAGTTCAACATGGTACTTCATAGCAAAGAACTCTGAGGATCTGAAAAAAAAGAATTGTTGCTCTACATAAAGATGGCCTAGACTATAAGAAGATTGCCAAGACCCTGAAACTGAGCTAAAGCACGATGGACAAGACCAGACAGCGGTTTAAAAGGACAGGTTCCACTCAGAACAGGCCTCACCATGGTCGACCAAAGAAATTGAGTGCACATGCTCAGCATCATATCCAGAGGTTGTCTTTGGGAAATAGACGTATGAGTGCTGCCAGCATTGCTGCAGAGGTTGAAGGGGTGGGGGGGTCAGACTGTCAGTGCTCAGATCATACGCCGTACTCTGCATCAAATTGGTCTGCATGGCTGTCATCCCAGAAGGAAGCCTCTTCTAAAGATGATGCACAAGCAGACAAAGGACATGGATTACTGGAACCATGTCCTGTGGTCTGATGAGACCAAGATAAACTTAGTTGGTTCAGATGGTGTCAAGCGTGTGTGACGGCAACCAGGTGAGGAGTACAAAGACAAGTGTGTTTTGCCTGCAGTCAGGCATGGTGGTGGGAGTGTCATGGTCTGGGGCTTCATGAGTGCTGCCGGCACTGGGGAGCTACAGTTCATTGAGGGAACCATGGATGCCAACATGTACTGTGACATACTGAAGCAGAGCATGATCCCCTTCCTTCGGAGACAGGGCTGCAGGGCAGTATTCCAGCATGATAACGACCGCAAACACACCTCAAAGATGACCACTGCCTTGCTAAAGAAGCTGAGGGTAAAGGTGGTGGACTGGCCAAGCATGTCTCTAGACCTAAACCCTATTGAGCATCTGTGGGGCATCCTCAAACGAAAGGTGGAGGAGCGCAAGGTCTCTAACATCCACCAGCTCTGTGATGTCTTCATGGAGGAGTGGAAGAGGACTCCAGTGGCAACCTGTGAAGCTCAGGTGAACTCCATGCCCAAGAGGGTTAAGTCAGTGCTGGAAAATAATGGTGGCCACAAACATATTGAAACTTTGGGCCTAATTTGGACATTTTTACTTAGGGGTGTACTCACTTTTGTTGCCAGCAGTTTAGACACTAATGGCTGTGTGTTGAGTTATTTTGAGGGGACATCAAATTTACACTGTTATACAAGCTGTACACTCGCTTCTTTATATTGTAGCAAAGTGCCATTTCTTCAGTGTTGTCACACACACACACACACACACACACACATATATATATATATATATATATATATATATATATATATATATATATATATATATATACATACATACATTATCTCACAAAGGTGAGTACACCCCTCACATTTTTGTAAATATTTCATTATATCTTTTCATGTGACAACGCTGAAGAAATGACACTTTGCTACAATGTAAAGTAGTGAGTGTACAGCTTGTATAACAGTGTAGATTTGATGTCCCCTCAAAATAACTCAACACACAGCCATTAATGTTTAAACTGCTGGCAACAAAAGTGAGTACACCCCTAAGTGAAAATGTCCAAATTGGGCCCAATTAGCCATTTTCCCTCCCCGGTGTCATGTGACTCGTTAGTGTTACAAGGTCTCAGGTGTGAATGGGGAGCAGGTGTGTTAAATTTGGTGTTATCGCTCTCACTATCTCATACTAGTCACTGGAAGTTCAACATGGCACCTCATGGGAAAGAACTCTCTGAGGATCTAAAAAAAAAGAATTGTTGCTCTACATAAAGATGGCCTAGGCTATAAGAAGATTGCCAAGACCCTGAAACTGAGCTGCAGTGCGGTGGCCAAGACCATACAGGGGTTTAACAGGACAGGTTCCACTCAGAACAGGCCTCACCATGGTCGACCAAAGAAGTTGAATGTACATTCACAGCTTCATATCCAGAGGTTGTCTTTGGGAAATAGACGTATGAGTGCTGCCAGCATTGCTGCAGAGGTTGAAGGGGTGGAGGGTCAGCTTGTCAGTGCTCAGACCATACGCTGCACACTGCATTAAATTGGTCTGCATGGCTGTCGTCCCAGAAGGAAGCCTCTTCTAAAGATGATGCACAAGAAAGCCCGCAAACAGTTTTCTTAAGACAAGCAGACTAAAGACATGGATTACTGGAACCATGTCCTGTGGTCTGATGAGACCAAGATAAACGTATTTGGTTCAGATGGTGTCAAGCGTGTGTGGCAGCAACCAGGTGAGGAGTACAAAGACAAGTGTGTCTTGCCTACAGTCAAGCATGGTGGTGGGAGTGTCATAATCTGGGGCTGCATGAGTGCTGCCGGCACTGGGAAGCTACAGTATATTGAGGGAACCATGGATGCCAACATGTACTGTGACATACTGAAGCAGAGCATGATCCCCTTCCTTCAGAGACTGGGCCGCAGGGCAGTATTCCAACATGATAACGACTCCAAACACACCTCCAAGATGACCACTGCCTTGCTAAAGAAGCTGAGGGTAAAGGTGATGGACTGGCCAAGCATGTCTCTAGACCTAAACCCTATTGAGCATCTGTGGGGCATCCTCAAACAGAAGGTGAAGGAGCGCAAGGTCTCTAACATCCACATGCTCCGTGATGTCGTCATGGAGATGTGGAAGAGGACTCCAGTGGCAACCTGTGAAGCTTTGGTGAACTCCATGCCCAAAGAGGGTTAAGGCAGTGCTGGGAAATAATGGTGGCCACAAAAAATATTGACACTTTGGGCTCAATTTGGAAATTTTCACTTAGGAGTGTACTCACTTTTGTTGCCAGCGGTTTAGAAATTAATGGCTGTGTGTTGAGTTATTTTGAGGGGACAGCAAATTTACACTGTTATACAAGCTGTACAGTCACTACTTTACATTGTAGCAAAGTGTAATTTCTTCTGTGTTTTCACATGAAAAGAATAAAATATTTACAAAAATGAGAGGGGTGTACTCACTTTTGTGAGATACTGTATATATATATATATATATTTATATATATATTTACAGGGCTCAAAATTTCAAGTCCTGAGCTACTAGCCAGGTCTTAAGAGTTACTCGCCACTAATTCCGCTCTTAAAAACCATAATACCGAGTATCTCAATCAGTCTTAACGGCGGCGCGCTCAGAAGGGGGACTGGCGTTTCCTGACTTAAACAGATATTACCAAGCTGCCCAATTGCGTGCCCTGGCTTCCTGGTTTCCCCAACGGTCTTACAACAGATAGATAGAAATTGAAAAAATTTGGTTGGCTCCCATACACCCAAATAGTATGCTCTGGAATGCAAATGTGGAGGTGGACTCGGCCCGGCTTCTAGGCCCCATGCTTCATCTTAGGTCTCTCTGGTGTAAATTATCCAGAATGCATAAGCTGGGTTCGGAGAGATCGCTTCTCACGTCCTTCCTCTACAACCCCAGAATGCCTGCAGGCCTCACACATCAGATGTCTTCACCATGGGCGACAAGGAATTTATTCCACTTTGGGCATCTAGTACACCCTTGTACACGTAAAATGCTCTCATTTACAGAACTCCAAAAGAAATTTGATTTACCCCATCAGGTATTTTATGGGTACCTGCAGATCAGGCACTACGCCCAATCGATAGCCCCGAACTTACAATTCTCAGCTCCAACCACATTTGAGAGTTTGATGTTGGAGGGTTCGGCACGTCGAGGTTTAATCTCAGATATATACAGGGTGCTAAATTTATATTGGTTCACCACGCAGGGTAAGCATGCATACATGCTTTGATGGGAGAGAGCATTGGGAGAGGAAATACCAGAAACGACATGGCAGACGATTTGGTCACAGGCGGCTAAGAGTTCTTTTTGTACACTCAACAAGGAGAATGCCTATAAAATTATTTTTTTTTGGTATCTGACGCCAGATGTTCTCCGAGCCATCTACCCTTCCAGCTCGGATAGATGCTGGCGGTGTCAGGGAGATAGGGGAACCTTGTACCACATTTACTGGACTTGTCCCAAGATAGTGCCTTTTTGGACGGAGACACAACTTTTACTAACCCGCTTGCTAGGTGTGCAGGTCCCTAGAACCCCGAAATCATTCCTTCTTGGAGTATCTGGTTTACAGATACCTAAGCATTCCAAGAAATTGCTTAGACATGTCCTGACAGCCGCGAGGTGCCTCATAGCCCTCTACTGGAAATGACGGGACCCGCCTACTCAAACAGACCTATAGACCAGAATAAAAGATATAGAACTAATGGAAAAAATGACTGCTAGATTACAAGACAGATTGGAGGCACATGATAAGGTCTGGGAAGACTGGCATAGACGAGAAGACCCGCCTTGAGCTAATGATTGAGCCTCCCGCTCCTTCTCCCTCCCTTCCCTCCCCTCTCTTATTTTCTTTTCTCTACTGTACTCTTTTCCATTTTTTCTCACTAGACAATGCTAAGGTCCATGTTGATACCTATTTGTTGATTATTGAACTCTATATGGAACCTGATTTAAGCTTTATATACTTGAATAATTGTTTATTGATGCTGGTTGCTTGTCAGCTTTGTAGCTGGCATAGTGAATTTTGTACAATACAGTATCATTGTCTTTTCTACATCTCTGAATATATGTTTAATAAAAAACGTTATTTGAAAAAAAAACAAAAAAAAAACATAATACCTTCCAGCATTGATGCCAAATAGGGGGGGCAGTTTAGGCAGGTGGACGGGCGAGCAGGCGGGCTGAATCTCAGAACCTGACCACATCCCCATCCCACTCACACAGCAAGCAGCCTAAACCAGAGCCAGGAAGTAGGTGGAAATCCAGTCCCGAAGTTGGAGGGAGGGGGGAGCAAAATCCTCCTTCCAGCAGCCATGGCAGCTTGCACTGTGTGCTGTTCGTAATGACAGGCAGCATTACTCCTGTCATTCAGGCAGCTGGAGAGCTGAGCGCTCATCTGCTCCCAGCGCCCCATCGCCACTCACCCTCAGCTTATTTCCACTTGCAAAATGGGAGCAGGCGAGTGGAAGTTTTGAGGGCTGTGTGTGTTTTATATATATATATATATATATATATATATATATATATATATATATACAGTGGCTTGCGAAAGTATTCGGCCCCCTTGAACTTTTCAACCTTTTGCCACATTTCAGGCTTCAAACATAAAGATATAAAATTTTTATTTTTTGTGAAGAATCACCAACAAGTGGGACACAATTGTGAAGTGGAACGAAATCTTTTGGATTTTTGAAACTTTTTTAACTAATAAAAAAATGAAAAGTGGGGCGTGCAAAATTATTCGGCCCCCTTGCGTTTATACTTTGTAGAGCCACCTTTTGCTGCGATTACAGCTGCAAGTCGCTTGGGGTATGTCTCTATCAGTTTTGCACATCGAGAGACTGAAATTCTTGCCCATTCTTCCTTGCAAAACAGCTTGAGCTCAGTGAGGTTGGATGGAGAGCGTTTGTGAACAGCAGTTTTCAGCTCTTTCCACAGATTCTCGATTGGATTCAGGTCTGGACTTTGACTTGGCCATTCTAACACCTGGATACGTTTATTTGTGAACCATTCCTTTGTAGATTTTGCTGTATGTTTGGGATCATTGTCTTGTTGGAAGATAAATCTCCGTCCCAGTTTCAGGTCTTTTGCAGACTCCAACAGGTTTTCATCCAGAATGGTCCTGTATTTGGCTGCATCCATCTTCCCCTCAATTTTAACCATCTTCCCTGTCCCTGCTGAAGAAAAGCAGGCCCAAACCATGATGCTGCCACCACCATGTTTCACGGTGGGGATGGTGTGTTGAGTGTGATGAGCTGTGTTGCTTTTACGCCAAACATATCGTTTTGCATTGTGGCCAAAAAGTTTGATTTTGGTTTCATCGGACCAGAGCACCTTCTTCCACATGTTTGGTGTGTCGCCCAGGTGGCTTGTGGCAAACTTTAGACGAGACTTTTTATGGATATCTTTGAGAAATGGCTTTCTTCTTGCCACTTTTCCATAAAGGCCAGATTTGTGCAGTGTACAACTGATTGTTGTCCTATGGACAGACTCTCCCACCTCAGCTGTAGTTCTCTGCAGTTCATCCAGAGTGATCATGGGCCTCTTGGCTGCATCTCTGATCAGTCTTCTCCTTGTCTGAGCTGAAAGTTTAGAGGGACAGCCAGGTCTTGGTAGATTTGCAGTGGTCTGATACTCCTTCCATTTCAAAATGATCGCTTGCACAGTGCTCCTTGGGTTGTTTAAAGCTTGGGAAATCTTTTTGTATCCAAATCCAGCTTTAAACTTCTCCACAACAGTATTACGGACCTGCCTGGTGTGTTCCTTGGTCTTCATGATGCTCTCTGCGCTTTCAACAGAACCCTGAGACTATCACAGAGCAGGTGCATTTATACAGAGACTTGATTACACACAGGTGGATTCTATTTATCACCATCAGTCATTTAGGACAACATTGGATCATTCAGAGATCCTCGCTGAACTTCTGGAGTGAGTTTGCTGCACTGAAAGTAAAGGGGCCGAATAATTTTGCACGCACCACTTTTCAGTTTTTTAATTGCTAAAAAAGTTTAAAATATCCAATAGATTTCGTTCCACTTCACAATTGTGTCCCACTTGTTGGTGATTCTTCACAAAAAATTAAAATTTTATATCTTTATGTTTGAAGCCTGAAATGTGGCAAAAAGTTGAAAAGTTCAAGGGGGCCGAATACTTTCGCAAGCCACTGTATGTATATATATATATATATATATATATATATATATATATATATATATATATATATATATATATATATATATATATAGTCAAAAGTATTGGGACGCCTGCCTTTATATGCACATATGAACTTTAATGGCCTAAAAGTGAACTAGCCAGTCCAATTAATTATTATCTATACACATCTCACTTGGGGAGTGATCTATTAGTCAGAGGAATATAGTTTACATCCTAAAACTTAATACATCCAAAACCAAGCTCATAATATATCCTCCAGGGGATATATCCAGAAGATCGGCAGATTGGGCTCATCTGACAGCCCTTCTCTCCTCTGATTCTGTGGCACACCAGAGGACCTCTGGTGGCACCCTAGTGTGCCGCGGCACACCAGTTGACAAAGGCTGTCCTACTTTCAGACGATCCCTGAAAATGTATCTCTTCAGAGAGGCCTAACTGTCCTGCACCTAACAACTATACATTTATTTTCTCCATCAGCCCATCCCCACAGTTATTAACTTTTGTATCTCTTGACCCTCCCTCTTAGATTGTAAGCTCCAATGAGCAGGGTTTTCTGGTGCCTCCTGTATTAAACGATATTGTATTGTACTGTCTGCCCTTATGTTGTAAAGTGCTTTGTAAACTGCCGGCGCTATATAAATCCTGTATAATAATAATAGTCCTGCAGGACAGTTGCCCACACTTTAAAGGGTATATGAGCACTGCAAACTGTGAGTTTTAGATGATGTTGTGATAAACACTAGGGATGTGCCTGATGTTCATGTCGAACGTAAGTTTGACTCGAACATCGGGTGTTCGCCCGTTCGTCAAATAGCGAACATTATGGGACATTCGTGGCAAATTCGAATGCAGCGGAACGCCCCATAATGCACTGCGAGATGGCAGTGCATTGACGTCTGATGATTGGCCAAAGCATGCACCTGACCTGCATGCTTTGGCCATTCACAGCCCGCTCTGCTAGGAGAGCCATAATTGGCCAAAGGCAGGGTGCCTTTGGTCAATCATGGCTCAGGGGGCTAAGTCTATGCCCCAGACTATATAAGGCTGCTTACACAGCGGCCGAATGTAGTGTGTTGAAGTGAACGGAGACAGAGAGAACTTGAGCTAGATTAGGCAGATTAGTTAGTGGCATGCAGGCAGTGTATTAATAAATATATATATATAGATATATATATTAATATATATCTATATCTATATCTATATCTATATCTATATATATATCTATATATATATATATATATATATATATATATATATATATATATATATACAGTCTAGTATATATATATATATTTATGGTCGAAGCCCTATGGCCGATACGGATATGAACAATTAGACTTACCATAAAACTTACAACATGAAATGGACCTGAAGTGTGCCCTGGTCTGATGGTCGGTATACCAAAATAAGAGGGCATACCCTAGATTAGAAATGAATATTTTGTGAAGAGAAATGAATTTGAGAAATGCCCTGAAAAGGGGATGGGAGGGTGGGTACCGCGCACAGGAAACCGACAAAGACCACAGGCGAGCGGGCTGGTTAAATACCCCCCGGGCTCCTCCCATAAATTCAGGCCACATACTGGCCTTCCTACTTATGGTCGAAGCCCTATGGCCGATACGGATATGAACAATTAGACTTACCATAAGACTTACAACATGAAATGGACCTGAAGTGTTCCCTGGTCTGATGGTCCGTATACCAAAATAAGGGGGCAAAAACATTCAGGTAGGGGTGTAATTTAATTAATTAGTTTAAGCTTTATTTATTGAGCAAGTTTGGTGAATGCTTGTGCCATTTCCACCTAAGGAGTGGGAACGTACCGGGTGAGGTAGGCAGAGTTTCACCTGCTAAGTCTCTTAATGACGTGGTCTGGGACCCATGCCGAAATGCTGCCAAGGCTGCCTCAATACTAAAGAGTGACCGGAGTACTGACTGGGGTCGAGGTGTAGGCTGCGTAGAAGCCGGTGTTTGATGAACTGGCAGGCACTCAAGTGTTTGCCCGAAAAGGTAATAGGGGACTAGATTTTGAGTGTTTCGGTAGGAGTGACAGTAGGCGGTCGAGTATGGTTACTGGACACCGGACGTTGTTTATTTTATAGAGATGGATGTCTATCCTGGAGCTTGATTGCTGGGTTTTAGACACTGCAAGGTGGAGGATGAAATGGTGTTGGCAGCGAGCCAACTACACAGAACTTGGCCTGCGGGATTGCTGCGAGTGAACTCGCTGGGCCGCCAGAACCCGTAGTAGGCTAAGTAAATGGCTGCTTGTATGAGCAAACTGGGGAGAAGGCCAAATGGCGAACTGGTTAAGATAGTAGACATGTCCCAGAAGATGGCAGCCTGGAATGAACGTACAGTGGACATTAAACTGGTGTTGCCAAGATAATTACACCAGCCTGCGCAGGAAGGACATAACTGAGCGATGCGGACCTGGCTTCATCAAGAAGATCGCCTTGGACCGTATGTCGGTGGCGAATACCACAGCCTGTCCTGTCCAGGTAAGACCCTAGAGTTTTAAGCGGCTGCCATGATCGGGTGTAGTTTGAAGAGGGAGGAAGTCCGGGTAAACCCGGGGTTTAGGAGTGTCTCTGGAGGCCATGTTCTTGTAAACCAATGGTGGCCAAAAATTGCAGCGATGCCTGTGGAGGCTGTGGCATCTGTCACTACCTGGGGTGATAAGGGCGACATAGATGGTATAATCATTGATATACCGATCCACATAGTACGAAACCTTCCGACATTGATAGGTCCGCATTCTCAAGAAAGACTGCAGCTACTTTTTAGTACACACCTGTGTATGGGTGAAGTCTTGGGGAACTGGCCTGATGCGGGTCAGCTTGTCAAGGGGGAGGCTGGCCTGCGTGGAGTTGTTAGTTCGGAGGAGGTTATTGTAGACCTCGGTTCCGGATTATTGAGATTTAGAGACTGCAAGCTGAAGGACGTAATGGTTTTATCAGCGAGTCAAGTGGTATCTACATAGTACCTGGCTGCCAGTGCCAGTAAAAGTGAATTTGTTAGGCCGTAGAAAACCACAGAGGGCCAGGTAGATGGCTGCTTGGATGACTAGACTGGGGAATGTCTGAGGTTTTTGAAATGTCCCTAAAGATGGCAGTTGTGATGGGCAAGCGTTTGCCGTTAGCTATGGGCTGATGCTTTTGGATGCCACGTAGAAGGGATCTTACTGTATGGGCCGTAAACACAGATGACTCTCTGGGGTCCTGTAAGGACAGGAAATGCTAATGCTGGCTAGGTATAGCCTGATAGTGTTAGGAGAAGGAGTCAGCTGTGTGTGGCAATACGATACCTGGTGCGGCATGGAACCTGAACTCAACTGACCTAAGCGGGAAATGATACAGAAAATGATGAGTGGCTGGTATGAAATGCCACTGGAGACAACTGGCCGATTAAGTGCCACTGAAGAATGATGTGTGACTGATTGTGTGCCACTGGGAATGTGTTTGTACTGATTGCAAGAAGTCATGCTAAGATGCGAGCCCTGCAATGATTGCAAAAGTTGTGCTTAAATACGTGCTTGCAACAATTGCCAGGGAGTTTGTGTCAATGGAGATGTATTTGCAGTGACTGCGAGAAGTCCGTATTACTGCATGTGTTTGCACGGACTGCAAGGAATTATGCTTGGATGCGTGTTTGTAACGATTACAAGAAGTTATGTTTGGATGTGTGCTTGCAACGATTGCAAGAAGTTATGCTTGGATGTGTCCTTGCAACAATTGCAAGAAGTTGTGACTGGATGCGTGCTTGCAATGATTGCAAGAAGTTATGCTTGGACGCATGCTTGCAACGTTTGCAAGAAGTTATGCTAAGATGCGTGTCTTGTAATGATTGTAAGAGTCGTGCTTAAATGTGTGCTTGCAACGATTGCAAGGGAGTTTATGTCGCTGGAGATGTGTTTGTAGTGACTGTGAAAAGTTCGTATTACTGCATGTGCTTGCAAACACTGCAAGAGTTATGCTTGGATGTGTGCTTGCAACGATTGCAAGAAGCAATTGGATGCGTACTTGCAACGATTGCAAGAAGTTATGCTTGAATGCATGCCTGCAACGTTTGCAAGAAGTTTATGATTGGATGCGTGTTTGCAATGATTGCAAGAAATTGTGCTTGGGTGTGCTTGCAACGATTGCAAAAAGTTATGTTTGGGTGCGTACTTGCAACGATTGCAAGAAGTTGTGCTTGGATGTGTGCTTGCAACGATTGCATGAAGTTATGTTTGGATGCGTTCTTGCAACGATTGCAAGAAGTTGTGATAGGATGTGTGCTTGCAACAATTGCAAGAAGTTATGTTTCGATGTGTGCTTGCAACAAATGCAAGAAGTTTATGCTTGGATGTGTACTTGCAACGATTGCGGGAAGTTGTGCTTGGATGTGTGCTTGCAACGATTGCAAGAAGTTATGTTTGGATGCATACTTGCAACGATTGCAAGAAGTTATGTTTGGACGCGTACTTGCCACGATTGCAAGAATTTGTGCTTGGATGTGTGCTTGCAACGATTGCAAGAAGTTATGTTTCGATGTGTGCTTGCAATGAATGCAAGAAGTTTATGCTTGAATGCGTGCTTGCAACGATTGCGGGAAGTTGTGCTTGGATGCATGCTTGCAATGATTGCAAGAAGCTGTGATTCGATGCGTGCTTGCAATGATTGCAAGAAGTTGTGCTTGAATGTGTATGAAATTTAATCCGATATGAATCGGTTGTAAAGTGTACGAAATGAATCCGATACGAATCGGTTGTATTAAATTAATCTGATACGAACCGATTGTAGAGTGTATGAAAATTAATCCAATATAAAATCAGACTGTGGAGAGTATGAATATGGATCCGATATGAATCGCTGTGCCACCGACGCGACTAGATTTGAATTGAACTGTAGCGTGTATGAAATTAAACCGATACAAATCATTCTTATGTTGTATACAATGAATCCTGATATGAATCGGTTTGTAAAGTGTATGAAATGAAACCAACATGAATCGGATTGTGTGACTATGAGGGGGGATAGTAGTGAGGCGAAGGTTTTAACGAATGAATCGGGACCATGACTGAACTTCGAAGGAAGACGGGGTGTGGCTTTTTTTTTTTTAACTTGACTGACCTAGAGGAAAATGACAGATAACAACCGGTGAAGGGTTTGACTACCTGACTTGAAAAGTAACTTGTAATGTGTTTAAGCGACAGGTGCTTGAAATTAAATAAAATGAGTGAAATGTTTATGCCATGATAGAGGCACGAATCGGTGTGCCGTGACTGCGCCAATGAGGCCAAGCCAACTGGGGCTTGCCGGGATGAATCGATGCCTGACAGATGCCCTAGACTTGAATCAGGGCGCGGCATGTGACAACGAAATTAATGAAATGTTTGCCTTAGAGTGAAATGAATGAAAATGTTTCGCCATGACAGAGGCACGAATCGCTTGTGCCGCAGCTGCGACTGACAGCGAACCAGACTCTGGAGCATGTACTGAAATGAGGCACAAGGAAAAACACTAGTTCACACCGGAACAAATCGGTGCATCACGGATGCGACTGGATTTGAATTGGAGTTCGGTATGTAACAGTGAAATGTTTGCCCTGACAGAGGCACAAATCGGTCATGCCGCGACTGCGACTGACAGCTAACCAAGCTCTGATGCAGGTGTTGGATGAGGCCAAAACATTTTATTTATTTATTTATTTATACTACTTTTTTTTTTCTTTTTTTTCTTTTTTTTTTTTTCGACTGCGACAAACGACGAATCGGACTGTGGAGCACAAAATGAAATGAGGCCAAGACAACTGGGGTGCGCCGGGACGAATCGGTGCATCTCGGATGCTACTGGATTCGAATCGGGGCGCGGTACGTGACAGTGAAATGAGTGAAATGATGAAATGAATGAAATGATTTGTCATGGTAGAGGCACGTGCCATGACAGAGGCATGAATCGGTCATGCCGCGACTGGGACTGACAATGAACGGGACTCTGGAGCATGTACTGAAATGTGGCCGAAAATACCCGGAGCACGCCGGAACGAATCGTTGCATCATGGATGCGACTGGATTCGAATTGAAACGTGATACGTGACAGTGAAATGATTTCCCATGATAGAGGCACGAGTCGGTGAGCTGCAAACTGCGACTGACAACGAACCGGACTATGGAGCACGTACTGAAATGAGGCCGAAAAAATAACTGGGGCACGCCGGAACGAATCGGTGCATCACGGATGCGACTGGATTCGAATCGGAACGTGACACGTGACAGTGAAATGATTTCCCATGGCAGAGGCACGAATCTGTGAGCCGCAAACTGCGACTGACAACGACCGGACTCTGGAGCATGTACTGAAATGAGGCCAAATAACAACTGGGGCACACCGGGACGAATCGGTGCATCACAGATGCGACTAGATTCGAAACGGAGCCCGGTACATGACGGTGAAATTAGTGAAATGAGAGAAATGAGTGAAATGATTGAACTGATAAGCCATGACAGAGGCACAAATCTGTGTGCCGTAATTGCGACTGATAACGAACAGGACTGTGGAGCATGAGAAAGGAACAAGTGAGATGCGGCTGGACAAACAGGTGCGAAGCGAACGCAACTGGATTCGAATCAGAGTGAGGTACGTAAAATGAATGAAAAAAATTTTTTTTGGAAATGATAGAGCCAAGAATGGGTGGCTGAGTGCTACGGCTACGTTCAGGGTTTCTTAACGAATGACTCGTAAGTTCCGTATCGGGGTTTGAGCGGCACGCGGTATCTAGCAAATTGTGATACATGAAGTGATGAAATGTCAACGAAACCCTACCTGCGACAGCCGAGCCAGACACGTTTGTACGAAAACCTACGAACAGGAACGGAAGCCTCTCAGAAACTGCGAACGGGAACCTAAAGCCGCTGAAATTTCTAACGCGCAACTTCATGAACGCCAACGGGTTGAAGAGTCGGCCTAGTGACGCAACGTACCGCGCACAGGAAACCGACAAAGACCACAGGCGAGCGGGCTGGTTAAATATCCCCCGGGCTCCTCCCATTAATTCAGGCCACCATACATACATATATATATATATATATATATATATATATATATTATATATATATATGCATTCAGTGTAGACTATATATACAGTGCATTTGGCGGTGTACAGTATATATAATACACTTCAGGCGGTGTATATATATATATATATATATATATATATATATATATATATATATATATATATATATATATATAGGGGATCAGAGGGGTGAACAGCCACCTTAGAGACAGTCCAGTGAAAATAAAAAATGGCTTTATTCAGCAAACCGGCAAAAACAAACAGAAGACACGACAGGCTGTCTTGTCACACAGTTGCTGCAAACAGGTAAAGCTCACAGTTCCGCAGCATACAGGCTTACAGGCAATAGTTCATGGTTCAAATCAGAGCTATAGACTGTTATGTGGTTAAGCTCATCCAGCAAGTACACAATCCAGCAATGGAAGTTTTCACACAGAATGCTGCTGTGTCTCTCTCTCTTACTCAAACAGCTCTCCTCTGACACTTTCAGCCCAGCTGACAATAAGCAGGTCTGAAGGGGAAGTACCTGCCCTCTTCGATTAACCCCTTCTTAACCCTTCCCCAGGCTGACCGTCTACAATATATATATATATATATATATATATATATATATATATATATATACACACTGCATTCAGTGTAGACTATATAGACAGTGCATTTGGTGGTGAAAAAGTATATAATACATTTCAGGCAGTGTATTAATATATATATATACACAGTCGACGTTAAAAAAAAATATCCCCATCATGTCTGGAAGGCCACTAAGGATAGGAAGATGCTCACAGACCACTAAAAGAGGGCAAGCAGCCTCTGTGTTTACAGTGCAAAGTAGTGGTGGCAGGCATGGTGCATCCTCTTCAGGCAGGTCACACTTGTCCTCTTTTTCTGCTGCTGGCCGTGTTATTGAGCCACAACATGCAGAAGAGTTGGTGGAGTGGATAACTAAGCCGTGCCCATTCTCCTCATCCTCTGTCACCCAGGCTCATACTGGTTTGCCTTCCAATGCAGCTACCAAAGTGGCCTATTCCACGGCTCCTTGCCCACAGTTACTCCTTCCGTAGCCCCACCATAATACACAGAGAAGTCACCAGAATTTTTCGCCCATAGTGTCGGTTACATGCTGATGGAGGGTGTGCAGCAATTTGAAGGCTCCAATGTTGGTTCCCAGGTTGAGGTAGGGAGTAACATGAGCCTAGAGAGAGGGGGTGCTACAGAAGGACAAGAAACTAGTAGTCATGTTTCCCAGCTGCAGAATACTGCCAAGTTTGCTCCAGTGATGAGGAGGGAGGGGATGATGAAGTCACTGACTGTACTTGGGTGCCTGTGAGAAGAGAGGAGGAAAGTGAGGAGGAGGAAGCACAACTCCAATGAGGCAGTATGTCCTCCAGTGGCCAGCTTAAGGGCAGACACCCTTTTGCATCACACCGCAGAGCTCCACAGGTGCAGGGTGCCACTGACTCCCCGCTGACTTTCAAAAGTTCAGTGGGCTTTTTTCAACACTTGTGCAGTCGACCACATCATTGCTGTTTGCAATCTATGTCTGAAGCGGATCAAGTGTGGCCAGAACAGCAGCCGCTTGGACACCACATGATTGATAAGACATATGACGACCTCCCATGCAGTCCGTTGGCAGCAGTACCTGAAAGACCCACATCATAAAGCAAGGCGGACTTCTCCTTGCTCCTTATCTGTGATCTCAACCCCTACTATACCTCCAGGCCTCACACATGCCTGCACTGAGAGGAATGAAGGTATAGCAATGGGTGTCACATAGTACAGTACAGTACAGTACAGTACACTGCCAGTTGATATCAGCAGATGTCATACAGTGCTTCGGTTGGTCTGTCTAAGGGACAGGAGCCACACTGGGCCAGAGATTCTGTCAGTTCTGTGGGGGCAGGTTCAGAGGTGGTTGACTCCAAGGCAGCCTGAGCCAGGAATGGTTGTATGTGACAATGGCACCAACCTTCTCCCTGCCCTTCAACAGGGACACTTGACACATGTCCCATGCTTGGCACACGTCCTGAATTTGGTGGTGCCACGTTTCTTGACCAGGTACCCAGGCTTACCAGATATTCTGAGGCAGGCCAGAAAAGTCTGTGGTCATTTCCGGCGGTCATACAATGCCAGTGCTCGGCTGGCTGACATTCAACAGGAATTTATCCTGCCCACCAATCGCCTCATTTGTGACATGTCCACCAGGTGGAACTCAACAATGGCAATGCTTCAGCGGCTGCACACACAGCAGAGGGCCATTAATGAGTACCTGTGTGAGTATGGCACCAGGACAGGCTCAGGGGAGCTTGGCTTCTTTTCACCACGCCAGTGGCTACTGATCAAGGATGCATGCACTGTCCTGTCACCATTTGAGGAGGCCACAAGAAGGGTGAGAAGTAACAATGCATGCATCAGTGACACTGTCCCTTTAGTCTTCCTGCTGGAGCACACACTTCGTGGAATTATGGACACAGGGTACTTGAGGTGGAACAGCGGGAGGAAGAGGAGGACTTCCTTTCCTCTCAAGGCCCCCTTTATGCAGATAGCATTCCGCCAAACATGCAGGAAGAAGAGGAGGAGGATTGTGTCAGCACTGATGTAGAGGATAACACGCAGCAGTCTTCAAGGAATGGTTTTCAGTCCCCAGAAACCCAAGGAGTTGTATGTGGCTGGGAGGAGGTAGTTCCTGACAATGTCATCCTCAGTGAACCAGAGGACTCAGAATATCATGCCACTGCAAACTTACGCTGCATGCAAAGCCTGCAAAAGGACCCTAGGATTCGTGGTTTCAAGGAGATTGTGATCATTACTGGCTGGCAACCCGTCTTGATCCACGTTACAAGGGTATTGTTGCAGAACTTCGCAGAGGGAACAGAGGATGAAATATCTTCAGAAGGTGTTGAAGAAAAGTTTGTGTAATGCCTTTCCAGACCCTGGGAGGTTACCATTTCCTGGTGCTGGACAATGTGTTTCTGAGGCTTCGTTCGGTCAGAGGAAGAGCGGTGGAGAAGGTGGCTGGCTGACCGATGCCGATACCAATTTTTCAGTCCTCAGCGCCAAGGTTCAAGCAACCATCACCAGCATCTACATTATATGGTGCAGGAATATCTAGGGGCAAGAGCAGACTTGGAGACCTTTCCAACAGAGCATCCACTTGGTTACTGGGTCTTTAGGGTGGACCACTGACCATAACTTGCTCAATATGCAATTGAGCTGCTGGTCTGTCCTGCATACAGTGTGCTTTCTGAATGGACATTCAGTGCTGCTGGAGGGTTTGTAACAGATCAAAGAGTGTGCCTGTCCACAAAAATGAATCAGTCCTGGATCAGCAGCTATCAATCCCCTGATGCTGATGTAACTGATTGAATTTGCTAGGGATCTTGGATCCCTTGAAGACTGCGCCCAACAAGAGTAACTATGAGTGGTCACAGTGTTCTGACACTAACAACACCTAAGGCCCAATTTTTCTGCAGAGTATATAGTGAAGTCCGTATAGTATATATACTGCAGTTCAGAGTATATAGTATTTAATATAGTGTATTGAAGTGGTTAAGGGGAACCCTATGACAGAATTAATAGAAAAAAAACGGTATGGGGTCCCCCCAAATTCCATACCGGGCCCTTTGGGTCTGGTATAGATTTTAAGGGGAACTCCGCGCCAAAATTTAAAAAAAAAACAGCGTGGGGGTCCCCCCCCCCCAAAATCCATACCAGACCCTTATCCGAGCAAGCAGCCTGGCAGGTCAGCAAAGGGGGGGGGGGGGTAAGTGAGCAATACATTACAGCCGCAAACAATTTTAAATGATTTTTTTCCTTTAGAAATGTCATTTTGCTGTGGCACTGTAATACACATCACACAGATGCACCACTTTACAGGCAAACTAAGGGGACCCTCCAGGCACGATATTTAAAGGACAATTTCATTTTTATTGCTTCATTTAAGCATTATTAAAATCACTGCTCCTGAAAAAAAAACGTTGTTTTAAAAACTTTTTTTTGCATTGATACATGTCCCCTGGGGCAGTATCTTGGTCCCCATACACTTTTTATGGCAATAACTGGCATATAAGGATTTAAAATGAGCACTTTTGATTTTTCATGTTCGTGTCCCATAGACTTTGATAGGGTTCTCACAAATTTTTTGCCTGTTCGCATGTTCTAGTGTGAACCGAACCGGGGGGGGGGGGGGGTGTTCGGCCCATCTCTAACAGACACGTTTACTAGGGAAGCAGTTTCAAGGACAATGTTTGAAGCACCTAAAGTTTTGCTGGCTCCAGTAGAATTGATCATGGATAGATTGCTAGGCTGACACCCACTTTTTCTGTGTTTACAGTGCCTTGAAAAAGTATTCATACCACATTTTGTCATGTTACAACCAAAAACATAAATGTATTTTATTGGGATTTTATGTGATGGATCAACACAAAGTGGCACATAATTGTGAAGTGGAAGGAAAATAATAAATGGTTTTCAATTTTTTTTACAAATTAATATGTGAAGAGTGTGGTGTGCATTTGTATTCAGCCCCCTTTACTCTGATACCCCTAACTAAAATTTAGTGCAACCAATTGCCTTCAGAAGTCACCCATTTTTTAAATAGAGTCCACCTGTGTGTAATTTCATCTCAGTATAAATACAGCTGTTCTGTGAAGCCCTCAGAGGTTTGTTAAATAACCTTAGTGAACAAACAACATCATAAAGGCCAAGGAACACACCAGACAGGTCAGGGATAACGTTGTGGAGAAGTTTAAAGCAGGGTTAGGTTATAAAAAAATATCCCAAGCTTTGAACATCTCACAAAACAATGTTCAATCTATCATCCAAAAATGGAAAGAGTATGGCACAACTGCAAACCTACCAAGACATGGCCCTCCACTTAAACTGACAGACCGGGCAAGGAGAGCATTAATCAGAGAAGTAGCCAAGCGGCCCATGGTAACTCTTGAGGAGCTGCAGAGAGCCACAGCTCATGTGGACGAATCTGTCCACAGGACAACTATTAGTCGTGCACTCCACAAATCCGGTCTTTATGGAAGAGTGGCAAGAAGAAGAAAGCCATTGTTGAAAGAAAACCATAAGAAGTACCGTTTGCAGTTTGCAAGAAACCATGTGAGGGACACAGCAAACATGTGGTCAGGTGAGCCCAAAATTTTACTTTTTGGCCTAAAAGCAAAATGCAAAGTGTGACAGAAAACTAACACTGCACATCATCCTGAACACACCATCCCCATCGTGAAACATGGTGGCAGCACCATGTTGTGGGGATGCTTACCTTCAGCAGCGACAGGGAAGTTGGTCAGAGTTGATGGGTAGGTGGCTGGAGCCGAATACAGGGCAATCTTAAAAGAAAACCTGTTATGCCCCGTACACACGGTCGGATTTTCCGACGGAAAATGTGTGATAGGACCTTGTTGTCAGAAATTCCGACCGTGTGTAGGCTCCATCACACATTTTCCATCGGATTTTCCGACACACAAAGTTTGAGAGCAGGCTATAAAATTTTCAGAGAACAAAATCCGTTGTCGGAATTTCCGATCGTGTGTACACAAATCCGACGCACAAAGTGCCACGCATGCTCAGAATAAATAAAGAGATGAAAGCTATTGGCTACTGCCCCATTTATAGTCCCAACGTACGTGTTTTACGTCACCACGTTCAGAATGATCGGATTTACCGACAACTTTGTGTGACCGTGTGTATGCAAGACAAGTTTGAGCCAACATCCCTTGGAAAAAATCCTAGGATTTTGTTGTCGGAATGTCCGATCAATGTCCGACCGTGTGTACGGGGCATTAGAGTCTGCTAAAGACTTGAGACTGGGGCAGAGGTTCACTTTCCATCAGGACAACAACCGTAAACATACAGCCAGAGCTACAATGGAATGGTTTACATCAAAGCATATTCATGTGTTAGAATGGCCCAGTCAAAGTCCCGACCTAAATCCAATTTAGAATCTGTGGCAAGACTTAAAAAACGGTGTTCACAGATGCTCTCCATCCAGCTTGAGCTATTTTGCAAAGAAGAATTGGCAAAAATTTCACTCTCTAGATGTGCAAAGCTGGTAGAGACATACCCCAAAAAGACTTACAGCTGTAATTCCAGTGAAAGGTGGTTCTACAAAGTATTGACGCCACACTTTTCACATATTTATTTGTAAAAAATTTTGAAAACCATTTATCATTTATTTTCCCTCCACTTCACAATTATATGCCACTTTGGGTTGGTCTATCACATAAAATCCCAATAAAATATTTTTTACGTTTTTGGTTGTAACATGACAAAATGTGGAAAATTTCAAGGGGTATGAATACTTTTTTAGGGCACTGTATAAAATACTGTTTGTGAACTGCAGCAGAGGGTGAATTTGATTCGTATATCTGTATGTAAATATATGCTGCAGCATATTTCTGGGACCCTTGGGCCCTAATGGGCTGGCGGAAGCTCTGGCTAAAATGACTGTTCTGCTCTTTGGTGTTAATTGTACTTATGTGAACTTACATACCAGTTTTTATTTTTGAAGCACTGGTAATTCTGGAACTTGTATGTTTGTAACTGTTTGATAAAGCTTTTTTGTTGACAAAAAAAGGACTATACTCTATTGTTCTTTTGTTAATTCACTTTTCTATTGTGTAACCTCTTTAACCACTTCAATACAGGGCACTTATACACCTTCCTGCCCAGACAGATCAGCTTTCAGCACTGTGGATCAAGAAGCTGTCAGTATGTCCTGATCGATCAATGGTGCAAACTAGGAGGGCTGAGTAGCACTGGAGTGGGACTCACAGGGACTTAGGACAGCAGGGTGAGTGGGGGATCCACTCAACAGCAGTGTGAGATGTAGGGCCGCTGGGCCAGGAGATGGAATGCCAGACCTTCAGGGGTACAGACCTCTGTCAGAGTGTGAGGCTTCCCTCTGGACTGTTGGAACAGACCAAAGTCAGTGGGCTGACGAACATGTTTCAGGGACCCGCCCCTTTGTCAATGTTATACCAGCAAACTATGTAAAATATAATTGACAGCTGCACAATCGATTGCTTTTGTTTAAAAAGGCTGACAAGGGAAAACGACAGGAGACTGTTATTAGCAATGTAAAGATAGGCTCAAGTACCAAAAAAGTTTAAAAGCACTAAATTAATGCACGTGAATAGAAATAGGTTAAATTAAGGGAATGGTGAAAAATAAAGTAAAAGTTAAAAAAGAAATGAAAAATAAAGAATAAAATAATACAATGATTGAAATTAATTGTGACTTCCGCCAGCCAGCTCAGGGTGCTATCACACCATAAATAATAACAATAAATTTTATATTGACCTAATGTTCAATAATGATCTGTTTTTTTAATTGTCTATCACTTTTGAGAGGAATACTTTCCTTCATCCCTAGCTGTAAAAAAAAAAAAAAAAAAAGGAATCACACATTTTCCTTTTCTTTCGTATGCAAGGTTTAACACTGTGTCACTAATTATATCCATAAATGGAGATGGATTAACTAAAGGGCCACACTGAATAAAGGACTTCATGAGATGATGTGAGTTTCAAGTTCTTTGTTAAGCCATCTGGGTGCAAGGGTATTGAGCGTAAAAAACAGAAGGTTTTGCACAAAGTCTCTGGAACCTCTCAGCAAAAGGGATGCCACTGGGAATATGCTTTATAACCCAGACCGGGAGTCCATTGGTAGACCTACCATGGTGGAGAGTGAAGTGTCTAGGGAAAGTATGGTCCGCATGCCATCCTCGATCAATCTCCGATGGTCCCAAAATGTGGCTCTCATGGTATGTTTAGTACGGCCCGTGTAAAGAAGGCCGCACTGACTGAGTCCATAAGTCACAAATTCAGTGCTGCATGTGAAAAATCTAGAGATGGAATACTCATTACCATTGAGGTTTATGAATGTTTTTTTGGTGGTGTTGTACATAAGGACACATCTTACATGATTTCCTTTTGCACCGAAACATCCTTTCCAGTTTACAGAAGGTTGCCATGGGATGGGATATGGGCTTGGGGGCCTTCTTGAGCTTACTTGGGGATATAATGTTTTTTTTAAGCTGGGGGCCTTTTTGTATACAAAACGGGGTCTGGGTGAGATCACCGGTTTAAGTTTGGGATCTTTAGTCAGAATGGACCAGTGTTTCAATATTATCTTTTCCATCTGCCTGAGTTTACAGTGAAAATAATAATGATAAACTTCAAGTCGTTTTGAAAAGGCTGCACAGTGCCATGATCTCTTTTGGACAAAGAACTAATCAGACATTCTGTTTGGGCTTTGACAATAACCACCTCATCACAACCTTTTTCCAAAAATGTTTGGAAAAACATCCTTGTATGTTGTAATCTGTATTAAAGGTACAGTTTCTCCTCAACCTGGTGTATTGCCCTTCGGGGGTGTTTTTTGATCCACTTCGGATGGTGACAGCTATCCGAGTGGAGATAGGAATTGCCAGATGTTAGCTTGAAATGCTTTTTTGGACAATTTAGACAATTTAACTAATTAATATTAGAGTTTTTAACATTTTCACCATAATGAGCAGCCTGTTGCCCAACAATAGCTGCCTGGTTAGCATGCTCAGTGGCTGTGTTCTAAATTGACTCTGTAGTTCCGTCTGCTGGGCACAAGATGTCGCTATTACTGCTGCAAGGAGAAGGAGAGGAATCTTTCCTAGGTCTTCTTCTCTTCCCAGAAGACAGACAGGGTGGACTGCTCATGTGCGCGTAGGTGTCCTCCATATTTGCTAGGTTTTCATAAGCAGGCTCGGAAACAGTGAGTGGGCCGGAGTATTCCTGGAGGCAGTGGCGCAGTCATTCTTCTCCTCCAGCACTTTCAGCTCTTTCTATTGAGCGGTGGAGTCGATATTCCATGCAGAGGTGAGCAAGATCAGACATAGTTTCGAACTGCAGTCCGGTCCAGGGAGCAGGGGCAGATTCTGCTGGTGAGCAGTGGGCTTAAATAGGCTCAAACATATGGGCCGAATGCCCGCCATTTTACACCAATGATAGCTTTGTGCTAGGGGAGAATCCTGGCTACAGTAACCCATAGCAAGAAATGAGATACTGAAAATGTAGCAATATACAATCAAACAGTAAGTTGAATAGTCCATAAGGTTCAACATGGAAATAAGTCCATGTGCCAATAGCAATGAAAGCATACAGTGGAATGAAGGTGTATCCAATTCTTCTTTTGCCACCCGGTGGAGTATATCATTATCTGGAGTAGAATTAGATACAAACAGTTCCTATTTTCTCCATTTCACTGCGGTGATAGATGATGACTAACTTTCAGGTAAAAACATTTTAGTTATAATAATAATTTTTAGATTGCATGTAAAAAAAATTACATCATAAGATATACAGTACTTCACAGGATAATTTACTGTCTCCTTAACAAAGTGTAAAAACCTCTTGATTGGCAGGGTTTATGGACTATAAGTGATTAATACATTATCTAGTGATGAAATCACTAACATTGTACATTATTAATGGGCAGGGGTGTCCAACCTTTTTTATCCTGGGATACATTGGAAGAAGTGATTGTGAATAATAATCCTCCTGTGAATTAACAAGCACTAAATGGATGAATAAACACAAATAAAACCCCCATAAGTTCTGCCAAAATTGTCCTGTGTATAGGAGTACAGGAGCACCAGAATCCAATAAGTAAGCCAAAAATACTGATAGGAAGTTCAAGTGATGAATAAGTCAAAAATTATATAAAAAAGGGGGCGTGGCCTGGGCATGGCTGAATAGAGACGTGCAGTCCTTGAGCTCCCGGCCGTCTCACCCCTATCCCAGCTAATTCAGCCTATATTGCAAGCTATGCAAGCTTCCAGAAAGAGAGCAGTGAAGAAGAGTGGTAAACTAACCAAATCTACTCCACAGCCGCCCTCCTCAAACGAACTAAGAAGGAGATTCCAGCTCTCACTTCTCGGCTCCCCGGAGCTCAAGATGGCGGCGCCACGAGGAGAACACTCAGGGAGACAGGCGGCGCGCGGTTCCTTATCACCACACAGAGACACACAGCAGACGGACTCTTATGCTGGATTCCCCCCGGATCTCCGCTCTGGTCACAGTGAGTTTGTTCAATCTCCCTCCCAAATCCCTGGAGGGGATGCGGAGCTGCGCTCTATACTATTAGCACTACCTACCAAAGCTGACATTACTGCTCTTAAAGCGACAGTGGAAGCAACCCACTGTAAAGAAATGAAGGCAGTGAGAGCAGATGTAAACGCATTAGCCACCAGAATAGAGAAGGGGAGAGCTCCTTAGCTGCACTGGAGCGCCGAGTGACGGCG
The DNA here is from genome assembly GCA_037952835.1 of Lithobates septentrionalis. NCBI lineage: Eukaryota > Metazoa > Chordata > Amphibia > Anura > Ranidae > Lithobates > Lithobates septentrionalis. The sequence goes on along the minus strand of JBBDGP010001268.1, from coordinate 256,761 downwards.
GTAGAAGGGAAACAGGACACACAAACAGAGGCACTACAAGAACAAGCGCTGCGTTTGGAGGAGATGGAAGACCGCAGTCGCAGAAACAATCTGCGCCTCAGAGGACTACCAGAAGCCACGGGGCCTGAAGACCTGGCGGATACAGCAGTAGCCATCTTCCACAGTCTGCCAGGTACAGATCTACCAGATCACATAGAAATTGACAGGATCCACCAAGCTCTGGGTCCTAAACCAACTGATCCTCTGAGACCCAGAGATGTTGTTTGTAGAATTCACCATTACATACAGAAAGAACAGATTCTGCGCAAAGCCTGGGAAGCAGAGGACCCGGAGCTAGATGGTGTTACAGTTAAGAACCTTCCAGATCTCTCTGGTGCAACTCTGCAGCGACATGCGATTTTGAAGCCACTCTTAGACCTGGCCAGGCGGAAAGGAGCTACATATCATTGGGGTTACCCCTTATCAGCTACATTCAGAAAAGACCAAAGGTCCTTCACCTTGCGCAAGCCAGACGCATTACCAGCCCTGTTCACTTTCCTAAATGCAGAACCCATCGATGTTTCGGACTGGTTGGGCCCTCTCCCGAAACCGACAGGACGACCGCTCATGCCAAGATTGGGGAACAATTCTCAATCAAGACAGCAACGAAGCCGCCGTCGATCCAGGGCACCCTCCTAGGAGGACGCACGTGAGTCATGAGACTTTTGTATCACTACTACACGAAGTTTGCCTTTTTTACTTTTTTCTTTTTGATTTTTTCCTCTGGCTTGCTCAGAGAAAAGTTGATCTAGTTGATTGTTTCTAACTGTTTAAGTTTGATCGATATTTCTCTACAATGGCGGTGACTCGCTTATCTCAGCCATACAGAAATCTGAAACCTTACAGACTTTGGCTGAGAGATGGATCTTTCAGACTGCCGGTTAGAGTAGACCAATCCCTCAGCACTACTCTTGATCTCTCTCAGCAATATATGGAACAAGCCGAAGTTTCCATACTTGAAGGGAGACAAAGTACTCTGCAGAAGCCACAACGACAGGGAACTGCCGTGTAAGACTCTGGGAACCTCGAGGCGATAAACTCAAACACTTTTACTCCTCATGGGTCTGTCTCTCACGACTATGTAGAACTGCCAGATAATACCTGGGATGCTTACATAGCCTACCAACTTACAGAGCCGATAACGGCACTAGAAAGGACGCATGTGAGGAGTGCCTATGTCCACTTACCCTTGCAGGATAAGGTAAAGAGTTGGTCGGCAGAGCCTATTCTTGGTGGCTCTAGGGGAAAACATCTCAACTCCTACTTAGTGGAGAAATGAGGTGTTTGGCCCAGCTGCCATACTACTGTACCTCATGAGGTGGCATTCCTTTCAGGGAAAGGTTGAATATATGCACAAAATAAGGTCCAAATATTGCCTGTAACCAAATACACCTAACCTTATATGACAAGATATCACAAACCAAGATAGATGGTATTAGATTGGTATACTTAACAGGTTACGGTATGGCGGTGAGATTGTCCTATTTGATGTTTAGCATTGCCGCAAAGAAGTAACTAAAATATCTATCTGTTTAGCATTATGGAGTTTATAGGTTTACATGTTTATAGAGATGCATAGTATTTTTACAATTTAATATGTCAGACACGCTGGGGTAGGGGGACGGGTGGGAAGCTCTCCTTCTGAGCCTTGTCCTTCCTCCCTCCCGATTAGGTTAACATATACTCCTGGGGAGTAGAATCTACGTCCTGCATGAGCTATATGCAAAATACAACCCCCGTAATTTAACCGGTTCAATACAGGGCAATTTCACCCCCTTCCTTCCCAGGCCAATTTTTAGTTTTCAGCGCTGTCGCACTTTAAACGTCAATTGCGCGGTCGTGCAACGTTGTACCCAAAAAAAATTGACGTCCTTTTTTCCCCACAATTAGAGCTTTCTTTTGGTGGTATTTGATCGCCTCTGCGGTTTTTATTTTTTGCGCTATAAACAAAAGAAGAGCGACAATTTTGAAAAAAACACAATATTTTTTACTTTTTGCTATAATAAATATCCCAATTTTTTTTTTAAAAAAATAATTTTTTCCTCAGTTTCGGCCGATACGTATTCTTCTACATATTTTTGGTAAAAAAAATCGCAATAAGCGTATATTGATTGGTTTACGCAAAAGTTATAGCGTCTACAAAATACGGGATAGATTCATGGCGTTTTAAAAATATATATATTTATTTATTTTTTTAGCGCCGATCGCGATTTTTTTCGTGACTGCGACATTATGGCGGACACATCGGACACTTTTGACACATTTTTGGGACCATTCAAATTTATACAGCGATCAATGCTATAAAATTGCATTGATTACTGTGTAAATGTGACAGGCAGTGAAGGGGTTAACCACTAGGGGGCGGGGAGGGGTTAATATGTTTCCTAGGGAGTGATTACTAACTGTAGGGGGAGGGGACAGATCGCTCTCCTCAGAGCTGACAGGCTGTGGATCTGTGTGTTTACACACACAGATCCACATGCCGGTCCGGTTAACCGGCAATCGCGGGTGCCCGGCGGACATCGCGGCCGCCGGGCACACGCACCGGGTCCCGAGGAACGCGGCGGGCGCGCATGCGCGCCCCCTAGGCGGCCGGGAATCCCAGGACGTCATATGACGCCCACCCAGGATGGAAGATCCCATCTGTGGACGTCATATGACTATGGGCGGGTATTGAAGTGGTTAAGGGGAACGTTACAGGCAAGACACTAGGCCTTGTCTGTCTCTTATAACTTTTTGTTTACTCCCTCTCTACTTTTCCTACTTTCTCTCTCCTATCTATACTTACCTTTCCCATCTTCCTTCTCCTCCTAACCCACACCTACCCCTCTCCCCCCTCCCTCCCCCGTCCGAGGATAATATGGCGGTCAGCAAAATTAATGTAATGTCTCTTAATGTGAAAGGGCCTAACATACCAGAGAAACGACGTATGTTGCTAGATGACTTAAAGAGGAACCATACAGATATAGCCTTCCTTCAAGAGACACACTTTAAGAATAATAGATTACCGTACTTACAAAATAGACATTTTCCTATAGCCTTTCATTCCATGATTCCAGACTCCAAATCCAAAGGAGTTTCCATTCTCATTTCAAGTAAGATTCCCTGGCAGCACCAAAGCTCTATGATAGACCCGACAGGAAGATATGTCTTCCTTAAAGGTACAATTGGAACTATAAAGGTAACACTAGCAACCATGTATGCCCCTAATGAACAACAAGCCACATTCTTACGGGAGACATTAGAGAAACTAAATGAATTCCAAGAAGGTCAACTGATCGTAGGAGGTGACTTCAACACCCCCTTGATCCCCTCTGTAGACACGTCGTCGGGTAAAACATCGATCCCACCGAATCAACTTAAACGAATAGCAAAAACACTCCATAAATCGCAGTTAATAGATGTATGGCGCTTACAACACTCAGGGGAAAGAGACTTTACATTCTACTCCAACGTACACCAATTATTCACCAGAATTGATTATTTCATGATTCCACACTCACAGCTACACGCTGTTGAACAGACTTCGATTGGCAACAGGACTTGGTCAGACCATGCTCCAATATTATTAAGCTACCGCTTATCGGACACTTCCTCGCCCAGACACCGGTTCTGGCGGCTTAATGAAAGCCTCTTGCAAACTCCGGAAGTACTGACAGACGTGACAAAGGCACTAAATCTTTATTTCCAAGAGAATGACCAACCTGACTGTGACCCAGGGATACTATGGGAGGCCCACAAAGTAGTTCTAAGGGGGATCCTCATTTCTCATGGTGCCCGTATCAAAAAAGAGAGAAATAAAATACTGACACAGCTTTTGCAGGAACTCGCCACTTTAGAAGCCAAACATAAACACGCCCCTACTCAGTCATCTGAAACACAACTGTCAACCCCCCGAAGGCAGATCACTGATCTCCTACACTATAGGGCAAAAGCAGACCTACAACGCTGCCGCAAGACGACATATGAGTCAGGGGATAAATGTGAGAAACTACTGGCTAACACGGTGAGAAGTCAAAAATCGGCGACCTATATTCCACACATCACCACGTCAGGAGGAAAAAAAGTAACCCTACCTGCGCATATAACTGACGAATTTAAACAGTTTTATTCTAAGTTATACAATCTACCGCAGGGAACCCCCTCCAACAATATGATAGAGGAATACATTATGTCCTCCCAAATGTCAACCCTCGCCCAGGAGATTAGAACAGAACTAGACGCACCCATTACCCTGACAGAAATACAGAGCGCCATAGGGACAATGAAACCAGGTAAAGCCCCAGGTCCGGATGGCTACACGCTACAATAATATAAAACTCTTCTTCCAATACTGGGACCCCGTATGGTTACACTGTTTAACAAGATTGGAGCAGGTGCAGTGTTTGCTAGGGAGACATTGAGTGCTCATATTTCAGTAATCCATAAAGAGGGAAAGGATCCGGCGGCATGTGGTAGCTACAGACCCATATCCCTGTTAAATCTGGACCTTAAAATATTCACTAAGGCTCTGGCTGTCCGGTTGGCGCAGCACCTCCAACAACTTATTCACCTGGACCAAGTTGGGTTTATCCCTTCTAGAGAAGCTAGAGATAGCACCACGAAAGTGCTGAATCTGTTACATATCACTAGATCCAGGAAAACCCCATGTGTCTTTCTCAATACTGACACAGAAAAGGCCTTCGACCGAGTCAGCTGGCCATTCATGAACGCGGTACTCAGACACATAGGCCTAGGAGAGGTGACGCTCAACCAGATAGCTAGTATTTACTCCACTCCCACAGCACAGGTAAAAGCGAACAGAGTTCTGTCAGATCCCTTCCAGATTACTAACGGGACAAGACAGGGCTGTCCCCTATCTCCTCTCCTATTTGCCCTTTCTCTCGAGCCATTTCTATCCAAAATTAGATTAAACCCTGACATACACGGAATCTCACTGGGCCCCATGCAACATAAGTTATCTGCTTATGCGGACTACTTACTTTTCTCACTGACCAACCCAGTAGTGTCCCTACCCAACTTCCTAAAGGAATTTGAACTATACGGGAAGTTGTCAAATCTAAAAATTAATTTCTCAAAATCGGAGGCTATGGGTATTTCTATACCAGCTAATGATCTCACAAATTTACAATCAAACTTCCGGTTTAAGTGGACCACCTCCGCCTTGACCTATTTAGGCACAAGGATACCAACAGATCCGACACTATTATATGACAGCAATTTCCCCCCCCTACTAATTAAAACCAGACTACTACTGGAGGATTGGAACACAGGCCTACACTCCTGGTTTGGGAGGTGTAACCTAATCAAAATGTGTATATTACCCAAATTCTTGTACCTTTTTCAAGCCCTGCCAATCAAAATTCCCCCCACATACTTCAAACAAGTGCAAACTCTTTTTACTCGTTTTGTCTGGGCACATAAGAAACCCCGAATCCCCAGATCACAACTATCCAAGCCTAAGCACTACGAATCACCTTTGACCCCGATTCTAGGAAACCCTAAATTTCCCCCTGGGATAGCATCAGGACAATTTCAGACATTGAGAGACTCTAGCTGTGTTAGGGCTTCGCAGTTTGTAAGACAAGACAGATGGCCCTCCATTACAGAACTAATAGACCCAACAGGTCCGTTTGCACTGGTATTCTGGAATGCAGTTCAAATCCATCATTTCCTCCAAACAATTCCGAGCCCTCAATTATATACTAGACCCCTGACTGCGTTCGAAGAAATATGTTCAGATACAGAACCGATAACACAAGTATTATCCAGGATGTATACTTTATTAAACCCACCTACGCAGCCACCTTGCCTGCCATGCATCACGAAATGGGAAACAGACCTTCATTGTACTTTCACTGCAGTCCAGAAGCAAAACATGATCGTTCTCTCCCTTAAATCCTCCATCTGTACTAGAATACAGGAGACAAATTTCAAAATTCTGACGAGGTGGTATTTAACGCCTAGTCTCTTACATACTATGTTTACTGATTCCTCTAAACATTGCTGGCGCTGTCAAAAGGAGGTGGGAACGATTCTACACATGTTCTGGTCTTGTCCCCGGCTGACAAGTTTCTGGACTGCAGTCCGATCCATCTCTCAGAAATTTACAGACTTTCAGATCCCAAATGACCCAGCATTTTTCTTACTACACATATCTTCCATACCGCTCAAAACCTATAAAAAATCCATATTAAGACACCTAACAAATGCAGCCAAGTCCTGTATACCCATGTTGTGGAAGCAACAATCCCCACCAACTATATCAATGTGGCTACGGAAAGTAGAAGACATAAATAAAATGGAGGATTTAATAATGACAGCCCAAAACAGACAGGCAATTTATCAGAAAAATATAAAAAAGCAGTACAGCGCTGACAATGTCCCTAAAGATATTCAATTAATTGAAATGTCCATAAAAAGAGAACAATATAATGTCCATAGAGAAAAAAGAAATTCCAGATGAAGATCCCAATGTGCAAGTGATATCCAATAATGAGTGACTCATATAGTGATAACAATCCACCACCAGTATCGCTAGCCGCTCACCTCAGCGAGTGGACCCCTGAATGTAATCAGTCAGGTCTCAAACAGCCTTTCCCACACTGGGAGATGTACAGGAGTCGGTAACTGGAACCAGGTGGCTTGCGGTCTCGAGGAACGATCACATGCAATAGAATAAATAACATCTAGTGCTCTCTGTCTCTAGCTTAAAAGTGTTTATTAAAAAAGCAGTAGGTCAACTTACAAGGCAAGCACTGTACCCCAGTGCGAAGGATGCAAGCGTGTAAGATACTCCACGAGAATCAATGAGCAAGGCGCGGGTGACGTCACGAGTCACGTGGTATAGTTCCGTACGCGTTACGTCCCTTGTGATGGGCGGGACTTGCTAAATGGGATGTTGAAACAGACCTGCCGGCGTCTACAAAACCCGGCAGGTCTGTTTCAACATCCCATTTAGCAAGTCCCGTCCATCACAAGGGACGTAACGCGTACGGAACTATACCACGTGACTCGTGACGTCACCCGCGCCTTGCTCATTGATTCTCGTGGAGTATCTTACACGCTTGCATCCTTCGCACTGGGGTACAGTGCCTGCCTTGTAAGTTGACCTACTGCTTTTTTAATAAACACTTTTAAGCTAGAGACAGAGAGCACTAGATGTTATTTATTCTATTGCATGTGATCGTTCCTCGAGACCGCAAGCCACCTGGTTCCAGTTACCGGCTCCTGTACATCTCCCAGTGTGGGAAAGGCTGTTTGAGACCTGACTGATTACATTCAGGGGTCCACTCGCTGAGGTGAGCGGCTAGCGATACTGGTGGTGGATTGTTATCACTATATGAGTCACTCATTATTGGATATCACTTGCACATTGGGATCTTCATCTGGAATTTCTTTTTTCTCTATGGACATTATATTGTTCTCTTTTTATGGACATTTCAATTAATTGAATATCTTTAGGGACATTGTCAGCGCTGTACTGCTTTTTTATATTTTGCTCTGTTGGATTTGATAAATTTTATCCTCAGTATTCAGCTGCTTTAGTATATTGCATTAGTGATTAGCGCTGGTTGAATTTCTTCTTTTGTATTGGCCAATTTATCAGAAAACTTGGACACTCTGGAATATGTTCAAATATTCAGAAGAAGGTAAAACCCTTTTTGGGAACCCGAATTAATAGACCCAGTGTAAGGAGGCCAGCTTAAGGAACGGAAGATTCCAGCTTATCCCCATAATCCCCCAATGATCCTTCCCTTCCCCCCTGTCCCCCCCCCCCCCAACTTTCCCTTCCCCATTTCTCTCTCTCTTTCCTTTTCTTTCTTCCTCTATTTACTTTTCTATTCTTCTGTGCTGTACTTAGGTTGCTGTTTTCTGGGTGGAATATTTAAGTTTGTTTACTGATGCATCGACAGACGATGGAAATTCTTGACTGCGGATTGATTTATATATTCACAGCAATTGAAATTCTGAGATGTAATAATTTGGGAACTATGTATATGCTGATAATATTATCCTAGAACAACATTTCTATGTTAAGTTTTCAAGATGTATTATGTATTATTATGATGCAATATCGGGAGGCGGCAACCCACCCCCCCCTACTGTTTTGTATTTTCCGGGCTTTGCCCTATTCCTTTGAAAATAATAAAATATATATTTGAAAAAAAAAATTATATAAAAAAATATAAATAAAAATAAAAATTGGAGGTTCACTGATGAATAAGCTTTGAAATAAATGGCAACAAGTTCAATAAAAATTTCACCATTAAGCAATTTCACCGCTAAGCTGCCGTTAGTATTAGGTAGGATATTTTAGTTTTTCAGCAGATTTCCCCGACATGCAAGATAAGCACAAAAAACAGATCCATTGCGCAGAGATTAAAACAGAGTGATACTAAATATTTAAGATGCTAATCTCACTCACATATCCCCATTCATTAGATCGCATAAGAAAGAAAAATGATCAGCTGCATTCAGCTATGCGCTGGAGGCTGCTCATCCACCGCCAGTGCTCACACACAGACACTGCTGGAAAGCGTCACAGGCTCCTCCTCCCGACGCGTTGCGTCATCAGACACGTGACTTTTTCAAGGGTGCCCATATGATCAGCCTGCGAGATACTTATAGTGTGTGTACTGGTAGCCATGGTAACCCCGGGAGTCAATGCATCATCACATCATTTGAGCGATCTCAAATACATTCAAATATCCGATCTAACCTACATAATGCAGCATGATTTAGATTCCCTAATACATTAACAACATTTAATATAAAACTCACTTAAATAAACAAAATTAGATATATAAAAAAAACTGAGATAACATTCGCTACATGGATATTACAATCTAGACAAGAGTATAAAGCTCCCTCCGGAGGACATAATTAGAATTACACCCTCCCTATGCTTGATAATAATCCCCTGCATGAAAGGTAATACACTGTAGCTTGATTAATTGCTAAAATACATTTAAAAACTTGCACGTATAGTTTACAATAAATACAGTAAACATATACAAATAAAAACAGAATAAAATATATATGACTGAGGATATAATAACAATTCAATACGACCATGTTCCATTATTAAAAATCCAATATAAAACAGTTCACATCAAAATCTATATTTAAACCCATTGCCGTGAGTGTACGCATATTATATTATATATCAGCTGAGAGCAGAAAAAGTCAGCAGATCACAAGTTAATGATCACTGATTAGAATATTGTACCTATCTGAGTAACAAAACTTCATTTTTGTAATATTTTTTATTAAAAAAGTAAAAGAGATCAACATACAACCAGTGCGATATTTGACACTGTTTTTGACAAACTAAGGCATCAATATCTGGTTTGATAGTTGTAGTAACAATTCTCAATGAATTCTCATCAGATATTCTGGTTTTACAAATAATTCCAGAACAAAATCACATTTTTTGAGTAAGTTTATGATTTTGTGTTGGGCCGCATTCATAGCCATCTTGGGCTGCAGGTTGGACATCCCTGGTTTAACCCAGGGATGTTCCTGTGGCATTGTACTGCACAGTTCAACGAGAAGAGAACAGTTATGGTCCATTCACATGGCAATGTGTGTATTGACATCTATTTGCATGCTGTATTGTGTTTTAAAATGCGATTCTTTATTTGTAAAGAAAAGTTCAACTAACTGTTTTAACTCTTGCATTTATATGCATTAGAATACAGTTTCAATACGCTGAAAAAAGGAGAGCAAGTTCTACTTTTTTCAGCACAGGGCAACACACATCAGCACAAAACACTGATGTGAACTGCGCCTATTGAAATATGTTGCTTTTACAATGTATATGCACTGACTAATGCATGTCGGCATATCTGGTGTTATTGAACCCTATTGAAAAAGATCTAATGAAGATACAACAGGGCACTGTTCCATAAGATCCCATCAAAAATTCAAACTTTGCATTCCAAATCCTTCTAAATGTCTTCACGATCAACTCAGAAGCAAAAAACAAACATCTGTGTACACAAGCCATAATCATCTGTAGTAAAAAGGCAGATTGTTACTTTCTGGTTCTAGTTCAAGAGCAATCTGTCCACAGTGGTGAGTCTAGCTAATATAACAGCATGTTTCAACTAATTGCAGAATTTGTTCACTCTATATTACCCCCCCCCCCCCCCCATGCGTTGGCAGTGTTTATGGTCTATGTCGTTCTCCACGGGTACTACTCACACTGTTGTAACATTCAGGGTTACAATCCATCAATAACTTAAAGTCACCACACTTGGGTCTTGTATTGAAAAAAAACATAAAGTAGCTTTATCTTACATCTATAAAATCAGCAGAGCAAGTGACATAAATCATAGCATTTACCATAGAAGCTATGTTTTTGATCCAAATCCTGTCCTTCATCAAGCTTGAAATTCAATACACACATATTCTGCTTCTGCTTAAGTAATCTCATCAATTCTACATGCTCCAATCACAATGCTAAGCAGCTATGGACCAACAGATTTCCACATACAAACATATACATGCTACTACGTCATAATTACCCATGCTCCTGATTAACCACTTCTCACCCAGATTCCCCTTAAAAGGGTCTTTACCAACGAGGGATGGGGCAGACTTCCCTATCATGTGACCACTGCTTACAAGTCTACTCCTATTAATTTGAATGATCTTGAAGTTGGAAAAGGTACTTTGTGAAGATCCCCCACACATTTACTTTCTTGAATTCTGTGACATGCATTTGCTATGCACTGTGAGTAGGCACTGCTGTGGCACACATTTCACAGAGCCTGCCTTCTGAACTTCAGAGGTGCTGAGAGGAGGAGTTTCAGGAGGAGGGGTCAGTACAGAAATCGCTGCTTAGAGGCAGCAAGGTACCATGGGATATGTAGTCCTTACAAATTGAAGCTAAACCGTCAAGGAGAAGCCGTAAAGCAGGCAGGGAATCAAGGAAGTTCTGGAAAGAGATGGCCAGCAGAAAGGCAGCACTGACAATATGAAAGGAGATTTTTAGTAAGCTTTTATTAGATTGTGAAAACAACTATTGTTTGTATTGCTATTGTAATGCTGACTTTATATAATTAAAATGTATGCTGTGATTAAAGGACTTCTTTAAGGCAGTGAATGTGACTTTCACAAACTATTCACTAATGGTGAATCAATTGTTTTAATTTAAAACAAATGCACTAGAAACATACACCTGCAGTTGATGTTTTGTGAATGTTAGATTCACTGCTTTTTAAATATATCCTCAACATGAAACATTCCACATGCACAAGTCAACAACCTATCCCTAAAATGACCCCATTTATGAACAAGAGCTGCTATTGTTGCTAATGGCTATACATGCTTCTCTATATCAGAGACTACACAACAAAGCTGGGATTGGCTATCCCAAATACAGATGCCATATTGAACAGCGAAAAAAAAATTTGTTACCGAACTTTGAAAAGAAATGGGTCATTGCCCGAGTATTAGGAACCATGAATCAGACAGAGACAGAAGTATAGTTAAATCACACTTGTTTAATAATAATAATAATAAAGTACACAGAGTAAACGTAGTCAAAACAAGCCAGAGTTCAGTAACCGGATCAGGTAGTCAGCCAAGCAAATGTCAGAGAGCCAGAGATAAACTTAGTAGTACAGCAAGCAGGATCAGGAGCCAGAAGGAACGTCAGCTGAGCAAGTGTTCAACAGGAAGAAAGTCTCTGTGATGTTGACAAAGGCAAAGGCAGAGATCAAGTGAGCTGGATGGCTTTAAGTAGGCGGGACTGACGAGCAGAATCAACAACAGCTGGGTAACTGTGGAGAGAGATGGGAGCTGGCAATTAGCCAACAGCTGAGCGGCCAGCTCAGAGAAGGAAGGGCTAAGTCCAGCCCTGACAGTACCCCCTCCTCAACAACCTATCCCCCTTGGAGGACCACCGGGCTTGAGGGGAAAACGTCTATGGAAATCACGGAGGAGGACGGGGGCATGTATGTCCGAGGATGAGACCCAAGTGCGTTCCTCTGGACCGTACCCCTTCCAATGCACCAGGTACTGTATGCACCCACTGAACCTACGGGAGTCAACAATGGTTTGTACTTCATACTCCTCATGGTTCTCAACCTGTATAGGGTGAGGACGTGGTACTGAGGTGGTAAAGCGGTTGCAGACCAAAGGTTTCAATAAGGAGACATGAAACACATTTGAGATGCGCATACTAGGAGGAAGGTCCAAGGCGTAAGCCACTGGGTTAATCCTGTGAAGGATACGGAAAGGCCCAATAAACCGAGGTGCGAACTTCAAAGAAGGAACATGAAGTTGGAGGTTGCGAGACGACAGCCAGACTCTGTCCCCAATTTGGTAGGAAGGTGCAGGCAGGCGTCTGCGGTCAGCATGGAGTCTGTACCTATTGTTAGCATGTTGCAAAGCCTCCTGAACTTGTGCCCAAGTGGAACGAAGACCACGGTGATGCTCCCCTAAAGCAGGAATACTCTGCGGAACAAATGAGTCAGGCAACATGAAAGGTTGGAAACCATAATTCGCCATAAACGGGGACAATCGGGAAGCAGAATTCAAGGCACTGTTGTGAGCAATCTCTGCCCAAGGTAATAGGTCTGAGCAGTTGTTATGATGGTCAGAAATATAGCAACGTAGGAATTGCTCCAAGGACTGCTTGGCTTGTTCTGCGGCCCCATTAGACTGCGGGTGATACGCAGAGGAAAAAGCAAGATGAATTCCCAACTGTGCACAAAAGGCTCGCCAGAACCGGGAGACAAACTGACTACCCCTGTCCGAGACACTCACCTTGGGTAACCCATGTAAGCGAAAGATCTCCCGAGCAAAAATGTAAGCCAGTTCCTTAGAAGTGGGCAACTTCTTAAGTGGAATACAATGACACATCTTTGAGAACTGGTCAACCACCATAAGGATAACAGTGTTGCCTTGGGAGTTGGGTAACTCCACAATGAAATCCATAGACATGTGGGTCCAGGGCCTCTCTCCATTGGGTATGGGTTGTAGGAAGCCCACTGGAAGGTGCCGTGGAGTCTTACTCTGAGCACACATGGAACAGGCAGCTACGAAGGCAGTTACATCAGCCCATAGACTAGGCCACCAGAATTGTTGGCAAATGGCCAAATGAGTTGATTCTTCCCAGGGTGGCTAGCTGCCTTGGGGGAATGGTAAGTCTGGAGCATGGCAATAAGAGACTCTCTGGGACAAAGCAGCGGTCACAAGGTTTCTCAGGAGGAGCATGGACCTGAGCAGCAAGAATTTTGTCACCTAAAGGAGAAGTAAGACTGGTGCGAACCGTAGCCAGAATATGATCAGGAGGAATCACAGGAACTGGAACCGACTCCAACTTGGAAGTGGAGGAAAATTGTTGTGACAAGGCATCAGCCCTTACATTCTTAGTACCGGGTAAGAATGAAAACAATGTAATTAAAACTCAACTTCTGGGAGAGAGGCGCTTAGCCTCAGACAAGAATGTGAGATTCTTATGGTCAGTAAGAATGAGAACCGACACAGTGGTACTTTCAAGGAGATGTCTCCATTCTTTCAAGGCTAAAATGATCGCCAACAGCTCTCTGTCACCAATCTCTTAGTTGCACTCTGCAGGTGACAATTTCTTGGAAAAGTAGCCACATGGATGCATAGCGCTCTCAGAGTTAGGACGTTGAGACAGAAGGGTGCCAACTCCAGTCTCAGAAGAATCAACTTCTAGGATAAAAGGCAACGTAGGATCAAGATGTGCCAACAAAAGGAGCAGAAACAAAGGCAGCCTTGAGACTCTCAAAAGCCTTAATGGACTCCGGAGACCAACTTTGTGGGTTACCGTCCTTTCTGGTCATATCAGTCAGAGGCTTGACCAGAGACGAGAAGTTACAAATAAACTTCTGATAATAGTTGGCAAAGCCCAGGAAACGCTGCAGAGGACGTAAATCCACGGGTCGGGGCCACTGTAGGACTGCCAAACGTTTCTCTGGGTCCATCGAAAAACCAGCAGTGAAAATGACATAGCCCAGGAATTTAACCTGTTCACGATGGAACTCGCACTTCTCCAGTTTACAATAGAGATTGTTTTCTTTTAGTTTCTGAAGCACACGACAGACATCAGTGTGGTGGCTCTCCAGGGACTTGGAAAATATGAGGACATCATCCAGATAGGCCACCACACATAACTGCAACAAATCTCGGAGGACATCGTTAATAAATTCCTGGAAAACTGCCGGGGCATTTCAAAGGCCAAAAGGCATTACGAGGTACTCATAATGGCCTGTTCTGGTATTAAACACAGTTTTCCACTTGTCGCCCTCCTTAATCCGCATGAAACTGTATGCCCCTCTCAAATCAAGCTTCGTGAAAACCGTTGCTCCCTTGAGGCGGTCAAATAACTCTGTAGGCATTCTTAATTGTGAAACGATTGAGACCCCTATAATCAATACAAGGTCTCAATTCACCGCTCTTCTTCTTCACAAAGAAGAAACCAGCACCAGCAGGAGACAAGGATTTGTTGATGAAACCTCGAGAAAGTGCATCTGCAACATACTCCTCCATGGCCTTATCCTCCACGACCGACAAAGGGTAAACCCGGCCACGAGGGGGTATGGCACCAGGTTGAAGGTCAATTGCGCAATCATAAGGCCGGTGTGGAGGCAAACTACCAGCTAAACCTTTGTCAAAGAAATCGCTAAAATCGCGGTACTCCTCCCTCGGCAGGGAGGAGAGTGAAGAGGTGCACAGGACCTTGGCTACCTTCAGGAAGCATGTCTCACTGCATTGTGGTGACCAGGAGAGAAACTCAGCATGGAGCCAATCAAAAGAGTGGTTGTGCCTCTGTAGCCAAGGATAACCAATAACCAGCGGAAACTTAGGTGAGAAAATAACTTGCAATTGGATTATCTCATGGTGAAGAGCCCCTACGGCCATGGACAATGGAACTGTCTACAAAGGCAGCATCAATGAACAGGCATGCAGCCCCAGAGTCGATTAAAGCCTGTATCTCGATGGACGACTCAGCCCAAGAAAGGGTGACTGAAACCAGGGGCTTATCCTTTTGGATAACTGGGGACGAAACAATGCCACCTAAGTAAAAATTTAATTTGTGTTGAATGCGCTACTCTAATTTAAATACACCACTTTCTTGAAAATCATACCTGTGCAAACATTATAAAACAAAGATCATATGTCTCATGCAATGGTACCTAATTTTCCAAACAACTAAATGTGCCCTAAGTACATTTCAACATGAAATTAATATAAAATTGATATTAAACATTAACATCCAAAATATCGAAGCTATAATGTCCAAATTCTTGTGCAATGTGCAATAGATGCAGAGGTTTCTGTTAAGACTGTCCTCTATAAATTTATAACGTATATCATCCATGATTTACTAATTTACATATAGGGTCCTCATTTCCCACTCTACCCCATCCTGCCATTTGTTGCAACTGTGATGCCAAGAAATATAACCTGGGTTGAGGTATTGACAACCCTCCTTTATCTTTTTCATGTTGCAGTGTTTCCAAGCTAATTCTAGGCACCTTTTTTTTCCATATCAGTTCTCTCATTAATGTATCTATTTGCCTAAACCACTTCTTTGAGATCCATATTGGTGAATTGTGAAGGATGAACAGTTGCTGTGGGGACCAGACCATCTTTATTAGGTTTGCCCGTCCTACGACTGACAATGGGAGCCTACACCAACTGTTACATTTTTCTTTCTGTCTGGTAAGCAATGGCCCCTAAATTCAGTCGAAGATACTCGGCTGGCTCTGGGGACACCATCACTCCCAAATATTTAAAGCGATTAACAATAGCTATTTGTTCCGCCCCCTCTGGGAGTCCATCCTTCGGCTGATCTAGTAGCATTATAGTTGATTTCGACCAATTGATTGCAAAGCCCGAAAAGCTGCCAAAGTTTCCTACTATCTCCATCACTGCCCGCAAAGACGAGGCCATGTCCCCTAGGTATATAAGTGCATCATCTGCGTATAGAGATATTTTTTCCTCTCTCTGATATCTACGGAACCCCACTACCTCAGATGAGTTCCGGATTAGTATGGCCAGAGGTTCAATCGCCAAGGCGAACAGTAATGGAGACAGCGGGCAACCCTGTCTAGTCCCCCTATGTAATCCGAATGAAGAGGAGAGGACCCCATTAATGCGCAACCTGGCTCTAGGTTTGAAATACAGTACTCTTACCCAAGATATGAATTTACCTCCCACTCCGAATCTTTCCAATATTTCCATGAGGTAGGGCCACTCCACTCTAAACGCCTTAGTCGCGTCAAGTGACAGAATGGCCCTACCCCCCGGATTGTCCACTGGCATCTGCAAATTCATATATAACCTCCTTATATTATCAGACGTAGAGCGCGTTGGTATAAAGCCGGATTGGTCGCAATGAACCAGCTTGCCAATTACCTGAGAAAGCCTCTTAGCCAAAACACTGGCCAGCAACTTAACGTCCGCATTCAATAACGAAATTGGACGGTATGAATCCATTAGAAGTCTATCCTTTCCTGGCTTCAAAAGAACTGTAATTATTGCTTCTTGCATACTATCTGGTAACCTTCCCACTTCCCCAGCCTCCTCTATTGTCTGCAACAATGACGGTAAGAGAACCTCCCTATAATGGGAGTATACCTCTACTATTAATCCATCTGGGCCTGGGGATTTATGATGCGTTGCCCCCTCTACTGCTTCCGTTAGTTCAGTCAGTGAAATCGGGGAGTTCAGAGTTTCCCTCTACTCCTCTGTTAACCGCGGAAAAGGACAGGTTTGTAGGAACTGTTCCAGGTCCGATGATTTATACCTAGTTTTACTAGAGTACAAGTCCCTGTAAAACTGCTGAAACCTATTTACTATGTCTGAGCTGAGAGTTAACTTCTCTCCAGTTTCAGTCCCTATAGCTAGGATGTTTGAAGATTCACGTTGCTCTCTAGCTATTAGAGCTAAAAGGCGACCAGTATTTTCCCCCTCTTCAAAATAACTCTGTTGCTGAAAATATCTTCTCTTCTCTGCTGCAGATAGCCACGCCACATTGTGTACTGCCTGCGCCTCTCTCCATAGCTCTTGATTGGATTGTGATGGATCAATTATTAAGGCCTGCTCCCTTTCTTTCAGTTCTTCCCGTACCCTGGTTTCCCACTCTCTGGATCGGGATTTAACTCCCGCAATTTCTTTAATAAGGCAACCCCTCAAGAATGCCTTGAGTGTGTCCCAGATTACCGCTTTACTGGCTGAACCCCCATTTAATTGTAAAAATTCCCGTAGGACCTCTCCTGTTCTATCCGACTGTGGAAACAGGGTTGGTTAACCAATATGGGTTCATTTTCCATAGTGGTTGTCTCAAAGTACCAATAGTGCCTAGCCGTACCCAAAATGGGGAGTGGTCAGACAGGAGGCGTGGCTCTTATGCTGAGTCCTCTACCCACTGTAAAAGTGACTCATTCGCTAGGCCCAAATCGATACGTGAGAGGCCATCATGTGTTGCAGAATAACAAGAGTAACATCTATCCTTATCATGACTCTCCCTCTATACATCCCTAAGTCCCAGTTCCTCAAGCAGGGCGGCAAAAGCCGTCCTTCCAGAAGTATAGGGATGGTGAACCCGCGCAGTGGAAGTAAAGGCTTATTTGGTGAAGTTTGGAACTGCTGCCTCCCAACAAGCAGTCACCCTAAATGGGGACAGCTGAGATATATTGAGAATGATAGAAGGGTTTGGCGCTGTTCCTTTTAGTTGGATAATTCCCTACCTTCATATAGGTTTACTAGATGCAAATCAAAATATAGATTCCTAGGTGTACCGTGCATGTGTCAAATAGATAATATACTACAGTTTTGTACAATCATAGGTGATACATAGACTTTGAATATATGAAAAACTTTAAATGTATAAGAAACTTAAATATATAAATTAAACAACAAATCTCATATGTGGTATCGCTGGTAGGTATTCCAAAAAACCTGGAGGGAGGGGGGGGGGGAGGAAGGGGGGGGGGAAGGAGGGGGAGAGGGGGTGGAAGTGGGGGGAGGGGAGTGGCAGGGAGGGGGAAAGGGAGAGGTGTGGGAGATCTGCTCCTGATGGAGAAATTGACAATATCAGGATAAAGTGCAATCGTGTTAGTGAAATTCAAGAAAAGTCCTTATGTGTGATACACTTGTTATCAGATTCTTAGTATATCTCTTGTGCAGTTTCTTGTGCTGTTGTGGTAATAACCCTTCACTTTTTATATATCCTTGCTCTGAAAGTGCAGCCACTCACCAGATCACTTCACCCCTGCGGGGGTATCAGGCAGTTACAGTTTTGCGCCACTGTACGGCGATCGCTGGCGAGCTCAGGATCGTGGTATATCATATGTAAAGAGAGAGGGAGTGCCTATAGCGTAAAATTGCTTTTAAAAGTTTTATTAAACAAAATAGAAGGGTACTCACAATTTTGCAATGAAAATCAAGCGAGATAATAAAAAACGTCACAAATGTCCTTCAGCGCTGGTACAGGAGGTGATGTTTGGGAAGCACAGATTAGGCCACATACTAAGAAGTATGTCTCATATTTTTTTTTGGTATCAAAGACATTCTATCCAGGGAATTATCCAAGATATTATTGTAATCTCCTAATGCTAACACCGGGACCCCCGGATGTAAAGCCATGAATTGCGAGAGGCACCCAAGGGGAACTGCTGAAAAAGGCGGGGGGATATATATAGAAGCTATTATACACGTTAGTCCATTAAGCTTACATAGTAAAAAAAACAAACTTTCCCTCCTTATCCACTCTGTTGCAAGCACTCAAAGGAGATATCCGAGGAGATCACAATACTAACCCCCCTTGAATGTGAGGTATGCATAGAATGAAACTGTATCGGGTATCTCCTTGAGCGCAATAAATGCACAGAATCGGGGCGCATATGTGTTTCTTGCAGACATATTATCTGGGGTTTCATTTTATCAAAATATTTAAACATTGCACTTCTCTTATCCCTATCCCCCAGCCCCCTTACATTCCATGTCATTAATAAAATACCCTTCCCCCCCTTGCTCATATATAAGAGCACTCTATTTTCTGCACTCATAGAATCGAAAGCAGCGACATAAATAAATCATATTACCGTTGTCCTTCTGGATTTTAACTAGTCCAAGGACCCTGCCAACATACAATACATTTCTACATAGCATTACTTTTTCCCCCCATTTGTCAATTGTGCGATACAAAAAACTTATATTTGTGATAACTTCCCTTTCTCATTTGCATAAATCCACCCCTTCTCGTGCCTTCCCTTCCCCCCCCTCCCCTCCCTCCTCTCCACCCCACTCCCTCCCAGACCTTCCCACCCTTCTTCCCCCCCCTCCCTTCCCCACCCGCCCAACTGGGCCTACCCTAGGGGCTTTTATCTTGACCTCCCACCTATATTCACTCCCCAACATACTCCCTCCCACCTTATCCATACCATACATCTCTGTATCTCCCTACTCCTCGGGATCTTACCTCCCCCCTCCCCCCCTCTCCAACCTTTTTTAGTGCTGTTCCTGTGCAATGATTTTTGTGTTTGTGGAGATAGATACTCATATCAACCTCATTTTATTCTAATTAATATAACAGTGTTCTACTATTTGATTTATATTCTAATCCCCCTCTGCCTCCTAACCCGTGTTTTACTTGCCAACACTAAACATTTATTTTATTTTTTAATAATTATTAGCTATGATCCCCTTCTTCCCCTTTCCTTCCCACTACCCCTATATTCTAAAAAAAAAAAAAAAAAAAGGGGGAAGAAAGAAATCTAAATAGTCTCTGGTCTCTCATCTTCTATATTCCGTGCAGTTTTTGCATTGTCCTTCAACCACTCTTCAACACTCCGTGGGGAATCAAAAAAGTGTATACCATTTACATTGGTTACTCTCAATCGGGCTCGGTATAGCAGTGCATAGTCCATCTTGATTTGCTGTAGCGTACGTTTGATTGGTATGTATGCCGCTCTGCGCTTTTGCAGCTCTGGAGAAAAGTCCTGAAATAATAAAATTTTTGCCCCCTTGTATAGAATCTCTCTCATTTCTCTTGCCTTTCGGAGCAAAGATATTTTATCTCTAAAGTTGAACAATTTTATGATTATGGGCCTTGGATATTCTTTTCCCTGACGAGGTCTAGAGGGGATTCGATGTGCACGCTCAATGCCAAAAAAAGGGGAAAAAGTCGCAGCCCCAAATATTTCTTTGGCCCATTCCTCCAAAAATTCTATGGGGTTAGAACCCTCACTCCGCTCAGGCATGCCAATTATTCTTACATTGTTTCTTCGATTTCTATTTTCTAATTCGTCTATTTTGGCTGCTTGATCTTTTATGCATTTCTTCATCTCAATGACTTCCTGTTTGAGTGGAAATAACGTGTCTTCTTCTGCACTTAATCTTTCTTCTAAAACCGTTGTTCTTTCCTCCGTCTCTTTCAGCTTGCCACCTATCACTGCGATTTCCTCCTTTATGCCTTTCAATTGGACATCCAACCCTGCAATTGATTCCTTGCATGCGGTTATCGCATATAGGAGGTCCCTCATTGTGGGTTCTTCTGCTCTTCCCCTTTGCTCTCCCTCCATCTCTGCCTCTGTTATATTAGAGAGCTTTCTAGTTGCTCTGTCACCACTTGAAATATCCACTTTCCCTGCTTCTTGTTCCCTTATAGGCAGAGCAGTCGTCGGGCTTGACACCACCGGCATTGGTCCACTGCATAAACTTTTCCTAGTCCCTGACGGTCCTGTATGAGTTAATTGAGAAGATTTAGCTGGTGAAAGAGATGTCCTAGTAAATCGCTCTAACTTAGTTGCTGCTGCAACTGCAGTTGCTGCTGCAACTTTTGCTTGATTTGTCTGATTTTTTGCAGAGCGTGTGACTTGGGATCCTTCTTGTTGTGACTGATGTTGTGGCTGGTGCTGGTTTGCTTTCTCCTCAGCAGCTCGCTTCCCAACCATGTTGTTTTCCTCCCTTCTCCTTTCTCCTTCTCCTTTAAGGATTAACCAGTTTTCACATTGTTTCAAAGCATTGCACAGTGTTACAGCGTCACTTTAAATTGAATTAGGCCTTCAAATCACAGCCCACCTTTAAACAAATTGAACTATAATTCACGTTATTTCGCCCTATTGATTCCTGTTGGGCTCAAAAAAAAAAAAAAAGAAACACTGTCCCTTTGCACACGTCCAGCGTTACAATATCATCCCGCTCAGCTGAGCCTAAAATTAAGTAGTAGGCTGTGAAATATGGCTCTTCAAATTGCCACTTTAGTAGCTTTTAAACACCGTTCCTCTATTTATATTGATTTATGCTAATGCTGTTTGGTTTAGTTGGCCTCCCCAGCCTGCTCCCCTTCTGTCTCTCACCCCGGACTAGGGTTGCATCTTTCTAAATCGCAGGTATAAAGTCTTTAGCAGCAGGGGGTAAAAAAAAAAAAAAGAAAAAAACAACAATGGATTCGGCTCGGCCCAAGTTTCAACTAAATGTTCAATTAATTTATGTTCCTTCAGTTATAAATTCAGGATAAACGAACATACAGTGGCTTGCGAAAGTATTCGGCCCCCTTGAACTTTTCAACCTTTTGCCACATTTCAGGCTTCAAACATAAAGATATAAAATTTTTATTTTTTGTGAAGAATCACCAACAAGTGGGACACAATTGTGAAGTGGAACGAAATCTATTGGATATTTTAAACTTTTTTAGCAATTAAAAAACTGAAAAGTGGTGCGTGCAAAATTATTCGTCCCCTTTACTTTCAGTGCAGCAAACTCACTCCAGAAGTTCAGCGAGGATCTCTGAATGATCCAATGTTGTCCTAAATGACTGATGGTGATAAATAGAATCCACCTGTGTGTAATCAAGTCTCTGTATAAATGCACCTGCTCTGTGATAGTCACAGGGTTCTGTTGAAAGCGCAGAGAGCATCATGAAGACCAAGGAACACACCAGGCAGGTCCGTAATAATGTTGTGGAGAAGTTTAAAGCCGGATTTGGATACAAAAAAATTTCCCAAGCTTTAAACATCCCAAGGAGCACTGTGCAAGCGATCATTTTGAAATGGAAGG
The DNA here is from genome assembly GCA_037952835.1 of Lithobates septentrionalis. Lineage (NCBI taxonomy): Eukaryota > Metazoa > Chordata > Amphibia > Anura > Ranidae > Lithobates > Lithobates septentrionalis. The sequence goes on along the minus strand of JBBDGP010001268.1, from coordinate 234,672 downwards.
AGTATCAGACCACTGCAAATCTACCAAGACCTGGCTGTCCCTCTAAACTTTCAGCTCAGACAAGGAGAAGACTGATCAGAGATGCAGCCAAGAGGCCCATGATCACTCTGGATGAACTGCAGAGAACTACAGCTGAGGTGGGAGAGTCTGTCCATAGGACAACAATCAGTCGTACACTGCACAAATCTGCCCTTTATGGAAGAGTGGCAAGAAGAAAGCCATTTCTCAAAGATATCCATAAAAAGTCTCGTCTAAAGTTTGCCACAAGCCACCTGGGAGACACACCAAACATGTGGAAGAAGGTGCTCTGGTCCGATGAAACCAAAATCGAACTTTTTGGCCACAATGCAAAACGATATGTTTGGCGTAAAAGCAACACAGCTCATCACACTCAACACACCATCCCCACTGTGAAACATGGTGGTGGCAGCATCATGGTTTGGGCCTGCTTTTCTTTAGCAGGGACAGGGAAGATGGTTAAAATTGAGGGGAAGATGGATGCAGCCAAATACAGGACCATTCTGGATGAAAACCTGTTGGAGTCTGCAAAAGACCTGAAACTGGGACGGAGATTTATCTTCCAACAAGACAATGATCCCAAACATACAGCAAAATCTACAAAGGAATGGTTCACAAATAAACGTATCCAGGTGTTAGAATGGCCAAGTCAAAGTCCAGACCTGAATCCAATCGAGAATCTGTGGAAAGAGCTGAAAACTGCTGTTCACAAACGCTCTCCATCCAACCTCACTGAGCTCGAGATGTTTTGCAAGGAAGAATGGGCAAGAATTTCAGTCTCTCGATGTGCAAAACTGATAGAGACATACCCCAAGCGACTTGCAGCTGTAATCGCAGCAAAAAGTGACTCTACAAAGTATTAACGCAAGGGGGCCGAATAATTTTGCACGCCCCACTTTTCATTTTTTTATTAGTTAAAAAAGTTTCAAAAGTCCAAAAGATTTCGTTCCACTTCACAATTGTGTCCCACTTGTTGGTGATTCTTCACAAAAAAATAATGTTATATCTTTATGTTTGAAGCCTGAAATGTGGCAAAAGGTTGAAAAGTTCAAGGGGGCCGAATACTTTCGCAAGCCACTGTATATGGCAGATATGTAGATAGAGAACAGTAGGAAGAGCTTTCACCTGCATCAGGCGTTCACACATACCAGTTAATCTCCAGCGTTACCTTATAGATTTTATAGGTATAGAGTCTTTAATAATGACTGCTAAGCAGTAAATTCAGCTCAGTCAAAATTTCAAATAAAAGTTCAATTAATTTATATTTCTTCTGCTATGGGCTAAGAATAAACGAGCATATGTGACAGATATGTGATTCGAGAACAAATAGGAAGAGCTTTCACCTGCATCAGATGTCTTCACACATGTCTGTTAGTTTCCAGCGTTACCTTATGTCCTTAACAGCCGCTCACCGCTTCACTCCCCACAGCCCCTGTTAGGCCCCTTTCACACTGGGGCGGTGGGGGCGTCAGCGGTACAACAGCGCTATTTTTAGCGCTGCTGTACCGTCGTTCTTGCAGCTGTATTCGGCCGCTAGCGGTGCGGTTTTACCCCCCGCTGGCGGCCGGAAAAGGGTTAAAATCCCTCGTACAGCGCGGCTATAGCCGCGTTATTGCCGCGGTATAGCCGCGCTGTCCCATTGATTTCAATGGGCAGGAGCGGGGAAGGAGCGGGGAAGGAGCGGTGAATACACCGCTCCTTCCCCGCTCCAAAGAAGCAGTTTGCAGGACTTTTTTCACCGTCCTGTCAGCGCACCGCTTCAGTGTGAAAGCCCTCAGGCTTTCACACTGAACAAACAGCGGAGGCTGTTTAGGGGCGGTTTGCAGGCGGTATTTTTAGCGCAATACCGCCTGCAAACCGCCCCAGTGTGAAAGGGGTCTTACTGAGGCCGGTTCGTTTACTCAGCTGCTGATGTCTCAGATGGGAGCCTTTCACGCTACCCCTCTGGTTCCTCTCACCGAGCACTCACTCCGTCCCTCACGCCGGCGCTGTTGTTACTCTTAAAGCCGGTTTTCTCGCCGAGCACCGGCAAGTCAGGGAGACCTCTCACGCCTCCCTCCCTGCTACGCTCTCTGCTGTCCTCCGGAACCCCGCTCTCACCGGGACTAGGTATGGGCATGTGTTGGTGGGGATATCTGTCTCTAGGGCTGAAGTCAGCTGCCTTCTCCCGCTGCCGGACCGGCTAGCATTTTCACGGCTCTGTGCTTGTTGGCTAGAGCAGGGGGAGAGGAGATCACACGCACACCCTCTCACTCCCACATCCGGTCACGCCCCCACACATATGTCCATTTGAAATGCCACCTAAGGTCTGTCCATGACAGGACCTCAAGGTTCGGGCGTTCCCTGGACGGGTAGGACAAGACTTCAAAAAGTGACCTGCCTGGCCACAATAAAGGCACAATCTCTCCCTCCTCCTAAAGGCTTTCTCATCCGCAGAGAGAAGCGTGAAGCCCAAGTGCATGGGTTCATCTTCACTGACCGACTCGGTACCAGGAGGCATGGGAGGTGAGGGAGGCACAGATGGGACTGCAAAGCTCAGAGGCAAACGTACAGGAGGCTTCCGCAAGCACTCCTTAAAAGAGAGTCTTTCTCTGAGCCTTGAGTCAATGAGGATGGCAACCTCTCCAGCTCAGTGGGTATATCTCGGGCTGCTATCTCATCCTTGATGGAACGCGGGAGACCATGAGAAAAAGCAGCCACGAGGGCCTCATTGTTCCAATCAACCTCTGCTGCCAGAGTACAGAATTCAATGGCGTAGTCAGCAACAGTTCTCGTACTTTGTTTGATGGACATGAGGCACTTGGCAGCAGAAGCGGAACGTGCGGGAATGTCAAATAACCTTTTAAAGGAGGCCACAAACTCAGGGTAACTCAAGACAACAGGTTTTTGCATCTCCCATAGAGGGTTTGCCCAGGCCAAGGCTCTCTCAGAAAGCAAAGATATCATGAAACCGACTTTGCTTCTGTCCGTGGGAAATGCCTGGGGCAGCATCTCAAAGTAAATCTCAACCTGGTTGAGAAACCCTCTGCATCGAACTGGATTGCCCCCAAATCGCTGGGGAAGTGGAGCAGAACCAGACATACTTCTTATAGAGGTAATACTCGAGGCGGGTGCCTGTACAGAGACTGGGGCAGCAGCAGGGATGGCCTCCAACTCAGGTTGTACCGGAGCAGCCACAGTGGGAGTTTCCAGATCAGCCGTGCGACTCAGGAGCGTTTGTAACACTATGGCAAACTGATCCATGTGGTGATCTTGCTCATCCAATCTGGAGAAAAATATTACCAGCAAGTGGATTGACTCTATCTTCTGAATTCATGGCCTTCGCCTACTATCAGGAACCATGAATCAGACCGAGACAGAAGTATAGTTAAATCACACTTGTTTAATAATAATAATAATAAGGTAAACAGAGTAAACGTAGTCAAAACAAGCCAGAGTTCAGTAACCGGATCGAGTAGTCAGCCAAGCAAATGTCAGAGAGCCAAAGATAAATGTAGTAGTACAGCAAGCAGGATCAGGAGCCAGAAGGAACGCCAGCCGAGAAAGTCTTCAACAGAAACGCAGGGGAAAGTTTCTGTGATGTTGACAAAGGTGAAGGCAGACATAAAATGAGCTGGATGGCTTTAAGTAGGCCGGACTGACGAGCAGAATCAACAACAGCTGGGTAACTGTGGAGAGAGATGGGAGCTGGCAATTAGCCGACAGCTGAGCGGCCAGCTCAGAGAAGGAAGGGCTGAGCCCAGCCCTGACACAGAGCCAGTTATATTACAGGAGTTTGCATATATATTTTAAATAATAATTATTCTAGGAAATCAATGGTGATCACCACATCTCTATTTACTGGTCATATTTGCAAAGAAGCTTTAGTTCTAACATTATGATCGAAAAGAAAATGCCTGAAAGGATCAATACACTATTAGGTTGATTTACTAAAACTGGAAGGTGCAAAACCTGGTGCTACTGTGCATGGTGGCCAATCAACTTCTAACTTCTGCTTGTTCAATTAAGCTTTGACAAAAAACATGGAAGCTGATTGGTTTCTATTTAGAGTTGCACCAGATTTAGCCCTCCCCAGTTTTAGTAAATCAAACCCTATGTATTCTCCTAATGTGTTCACATAAAAATACTTTGTGCAAAAATTACTTGTTTACAATTTTAAATGTTCTATTTCAGTTTCCTGTGTTCTGTGCATCATTATTTTCTTTTTGGTTTGTTAAAACCGCTTCAATTTTTTTCTCTAACTTTAGACCTCAAGGCCCACTTCCTTTTCCTATACTTTCTTCCCATAAAAGCTACTTAGCACAAGCCTCATTTTTAAAAGTGTCTAAATGAAAAGCCTTGTTAACAGCTATTGCTAATGCCTGATTATTCACTTTTTTTCTATACTGTATTAGACACCCATAAGGATGAATGATTGTTATTTGAAAAATATGTATTGTTTCTTTAGATACTTCAGTCACAGGGATCATGTGGATTGATTTTTTAAAGAATAAAGTAAGGTAAAGTTAATTGAAGTGCATCTCTCTGGAAAAAAGTATGCTAATCTACAATACCCCAATTACCATACAATTAACTGTTTTACATAGGAACTAAACTACAGAATGTGTATACTATTTTCCAACATAAACTTTCTATGGTAGACAACACTCAGTGGAAAGAACAATGCCACTGCATAATCTTACCTCTACTAACCATCGGGGAACATTCTCCTCCCACTGACCACCAATACAATGGGACATTATTTTCACCACTGACCACCAGGGGAAAGGGGGCATTCTTCCTCAAACTGGACAACAATGTAAGCGGGCCTTTTTTGATGAAATGACCACCAATGGAAGGGGAAATTCTTTTCACCACTGACCACCAGTGGAAAGGGGGCATTCTTCCTCAAACTGGACAACAATGTAAAGGGACATGCTTCCTCCCACTAACAATTGTAAGGGAACACTTCCTCCCACTGACCAACAATGTAAAGGGGCATTCTTCTTCCCACGTACCACCAAGCCTCTTATATTCTCAGTTGGAAGAAGGACACCCCTAGCATTAGTGGTTCATTATTGTTATTATTATATAGCAATTATATAGCACCGACAGTTTGCGCAGTGCTTTACAAAATGATGGCAGACATTACAGTTTCAATACAATTCAATACAAGGGGAATCAGAGGACCTGCTCGATTAGAGCTTACCATTAAGAGGGAGGATCAAGTGATACAAAAGGTAATAACTGTGGGGAAAGAGCTAATGGAGAAAGTAAAAACACAAAAAAAAAAAAATCAGCTTCCATTTTTTTGTTTTTTTTTGTCAAAGTTTAATTTAACAAGCAGAAGTTAGAAGCTTAATGGCTACCATGCACAACGGCACCAGATTTTGCACTGGGTTTTAGTAAATCATCTTCACAGTGTCTTAGTTAGAAGCAGGATAGACTTCTTTAAGGCCAGGTTCACATCTATGCGAATTAGATGCAGGTTTCCCCGCATCCAATTTGCATAGCAGGAGAATGTGACTGGCTCCCTATGGAGCCCGTTCACGTATCTCCATTGCGGCTGCGGAGCGCACTGCACAGAAACGCTGTGCGTCTTTGGCTCTGATTCAGGGCTGAATTCAGGCATAGATTCTGCCCTGATTCATCCCTGAAACGGGGAACAGGGACACGTAGCGCTCCTGTGCGATCCGCAGTGGATTCCAGTGTGAACCCGGCCTAAAGAGATGAGTTTTCAGGGATCGCCTAAAGATGGATAGATTAGGAGATAGTTGGACACATTGGGGTAAGGGTTTCCAGAGGATGGGAGAGGCTCTGGAGAAATCCTGAAGGTGAGCATGGGAAGAGGTAATGAGGGAGCTAGAGAGTAGGAGGTCTTAAGAGGACCAAAGAGAGCAGTTTGGTTGGTAATTTGAGACCAGGTTAGTGATGTAGCTGGGGACAGAGTTGTGGATGGCTTTGTAAGTTGTTAGAATTTTGAATTTTATTTGTTGGGTGAGCGAAAGTCAAAGGAAAGATTTGCAGAGAGGGGTAGCAGACACTGCATGGTTGTAAGGTGGATGAGTCTTGCAGCGGCATTCATGATAGACTAAAGGGGGATAGCCTGTAAAGGTAAGCCAATAAGGAGGGAGTTGCCGTAGTCAAGGCGAGAGTTAACCAGGGAGTGAATTAGAAAGCTTTGTGGTGTCATTGGTTAAAAATGGGGATATTTTGTTGCTATTGCGGGTTAATGGGAAGAATGCCCCCAACGCGATGGCATTAAGTGATAAGGAAGAAGATATTATACGAATTACTGCTAGCTGTTAGTGAGCACTAGCAATTAGCAAATGCAGTGGCTGTCTGTGAATAGGAAGAATGTGGATGGTAATATTATTCCACTGACATTGCATGGGCCAGTGTAGACTAGTGATACCCAAACATTATAGTAATTACAGTGCATTGTCAAGTCATTATAGCAAATTTGGCAGGAATTGATTGATATACATGCTTAATAAACCAATATAAAAGTAAACAGCAAAAAATAAATAAATAAATAAATATTTAAAGCAGAACTTTTGTGACTTGTGGTTTGTACAAAGAAGCTATCTCTAATTATGGTATTGTAGACCTGGATCACTGTTGTGTAGTTTCATTTATGCTAGAAAGTACAGCTAGAACTGTACTTCTGACACTGCGAGTATAAGAGCTGCTGCTCTCATACAAGTGAACAGAAAAAAAGAGGAATTTTGTGAATGGACAGAGGGTGGGGGGTGAGTAAATGACAGGATCTTGTAACTGTATGAGAGCTACAGCTCTTATCTATTCACATAATTCCTAATTAAACCCTGTTTGCTTATTTCAGTTTAAAAGTCCCAAGCTTTTCTTTCTAATAAGGGGGTTTGACACCTCTTCAAATGTAAACTCCTGTAAGCCCGGCTCTGCATCTATGTGTTGTGGGAATGCACAATACAGCAGTTGGCAACATATTTGCATTGCAGCACACCATAATGTACATGTAATGCGTTATGGTGCACTGCATTACAAAAATGGTGCAAGTTCAATAAAACCTAATTTGCATTGGCAGCCTTTTCAAAATGAATTAGCTGTATTACCACAGCACAATACTATACCCCACATTAAAATAGATAGAAAAGTTAAAAAATAATACACTCTTTAAATGTTGCCTGTATGCAATGCATACATTTTCTAATAAATCACAATGTAAATAGCTTTTTTTTACATGCAGTCTTTGGAACACAATGCTCCTATGAATGTGTCTGTCTATGTGGCTGGTGGGCAGACAATGCCTTATAACTATGGATATCAGGGGGGTGCTCTAAAGATTTAGGAGCTTTGTTGTCCCTCCACAAATAGACACACCCTGGTATTTCTATATCCTTCTCTTTCAGTAACAGTGATCACCAGGAGCAGGTGAATCTACCCTGCATGGACACAAAAAACAATGAAAATCCTTCTTTACACTATGTAAAATTAAGCTAAAAAGTTTTGGCTGTGCATACATGTTATGCAGCGTCCGTGTTCTATTGGTACTTTGGTGTTCACTCAGATGTAATTGTACCAAGTGGGACGTTTGTCCTTTAAAATAAACCCTTGAAGACACTTAATGCAACTCAACAAAGCAGCGCTCTATAAACCCAGTGCCAGGACAAGCTCATCCAGTGCCCAGGGCAAAGATGCCAAACTGCACCCCCCTCTCCCATTCATGATGTGCAAGCATAGGGGCTCCTACACCCAGCAGTCACTCACTTGTTAAAATCACTGCCGCTGTCTCTACTCCTGACAGCCTTGCAACAGAAGGAAGGCACCCCTATCCTTACAGTAAACCATTGCGCCCAGGGCAACCACATCCCCCGCCCAACCTTTTTCCTGGCCCTGTATAAACATCATTGTTAATACATGTCCAGTGGGAAGACTCCAATATTTTCTTTCTTTAAAAGCTATGGCCGCTGCTGGCATCCAACACTTGCTTGTATATTGCATGTCCACCAGTAAGGTGGGGGAACCACAGAACACACCAGAGACAAGACAGTTGACACTCACCAGACAGGTATTATCCATCTTCTTTCATAGGCTGTTGATAGAATTTTTTATTTTATGGCAACAAGGTCACTTTAAAAAAATGCCATACTGCTTACAGATATTGCCACAAAAGGTTCCTATACTTGTTAAAGGTAGCTTGTGTACTTGGAAATTGAGAACATGAAACATCTTTAAAAAAAATGGTGTTACTGGCAGGAAATAATTATCTTGTAAACCAGTGAATCACAAAGTATCTTAGTACTGCATCTCTAAGAAGTTGTCTTCCTTTATTGCACTACATGATACATGACCACTGGTGTCTATGTCTAATTTTGGGTTAAAAGGTACAGACATTACAGACTATATATGACTTAAAGCATTCTTTTTGGATCCTATAACAGACAGAGCATACAGACTAAATACTAATGACTAAGCCATTTCCTTCTACATCAGTGCGCAGCTATTCTGTGTCATCTGAAAAAGAGTTAAACAAGGACTGGCGTGAGTCATTACATTGCCTGTCTGCTGCCTTGCCACACTTTCTCTTTAAACCTTTGCCCCTGTTGCATGTTTCCCTTATAAAGATTATATCCAAATAGGGGGCTAAGTCAGACATTAATAGTGAGAACAAACTGTTTATATTTGGAAGATCTGAACATTCAAGGGAACATAAATCACAGAAATCTCTTTCTGAATGACTCCTGGGCCTGGTACAGCCAATCCAAGACAAGCACCGCATCAGCATCATGCCATGATCAGGCTGAATTCTTTTTAGTATGGGAATTTTGAATATTCTAGAACAAACTGTGCAACGTTATTATGTGTCATCCAGTCATGATCTGTTGCTGTTTCCAAAATGAAGTGTGGCAAGAAGATAAAGGTTGTGTTTGTATGCTTGATACAGATGTCATACTAAAAATATTTCCAAGGGCATTCTGCTGTGAACAGGGGCACAGTCACTAGATAATTTTGGCAGTGCTTTCTCTATTGAAATATGCTAAAAAAGGAGTCGTGCACCTTAAAAAGACAACTGTGGACATCAAATAAAATGTAACCGTGACTACAGCTATCTGGGAAGCAATGCAGTTGTTGTATAGTTAGAACGTCTGGTAAATTATTTTTTAAAATGTGTTCTGCAAATTCTTGGTTAAGGGTGCCCTTTGTTTCAGAGACAGTGTGGTAGTCAAACCAATGAACATGTTTGTTTCAATTTTCCCACGCTCAGAATCAGGGTCATTTCAGAAGGTGAGGGATTTATTTATTATTTGTCATTCATATGCACAATTTTCCTGTTAGACTGGAATGTACCTTTATGGTGCTCATGCATGGTTTGATTATACAGAAAGGAATCCAGAGGCCGTCCTGAATCAACCAGGGCTTACCGATATCCTCCCTATTCCTATCCCCCACCCCCTCTTTGGTTTTCCCTACTTTGGGGGCCCCCTGCTCCTCCCCCCGCCCCTGGCGTGGGAGTTCCACCCGGGTGGGGGTGGCCGGAGGGAGAGGAGACGAAAGAAAAACAAGGTTTTCCAACCTTCACCACCTCAGACTAGAGTCTTACTGATGGAGAGGGCCCTAGGCCCCACAATGACAATTTATGAGGTACTTATCACTGGGAATACAATAACATGTTGGAAAATGTATATGAACCCTGTAATACTCTCCCTCCATGTGTTGCTGTTGATTATGTTGACCCCCTTCCTTTTCAATGTTTATATGTACGTTTGTATCTATTGTCTTCGCCCATGTTGGGCATTAATAAAAATGTATATTTGATTATACAGAAAGGTAAAGCCCAACTCCAGGGCTGGGCATTCCTATCTTGGAGTACCTTTATTTATTTATTTTTTATAGTGTATGCATACCTATTTCCAGAAGTCTTCAGACAGGTCACATAACATTATGGGTCTTCTTTTTCCTCAGATGGTGAACTGGTCCTGAATGCTGTTATCAGGAGTCTGTAATGCTCCTGTTCCATGGCAGCTGCTGGTCTCAAACCAGCATCCCGATGATTTATCTAGACAAAGCCTCTGAGTGGAGACCAAACCTGTTTTAAGCCTGCCAAGTCCTTAGTGTCATCCTTTTAAAAGTGTTTGCAACACATGCTTCAAGCTCCCTGTTAACTTGCCTTGTTCCCATGCCTTGACCTGTATCTTCACCCAATTCCCGTCCTGCCAGCTAGTTTGGATTTCCTTATCAACCTCAGATTGGACTTTGCACTATTCACTGAACTCTGCCTGCCTTTTGACCACAGATTTGACCCTCCCTACTTCGAACGTTGCCTTCCCTGAACCCAGACTGCCTTTAGACCACTCTGCCTGTTTGCCAACCACAAGTACCTGTTTGCTGTGCTTAGGCCGCGCCTGCCCCAGCGTGGTATAGCATTGTATATAAGACCTGGGTGCAACCGAGTACTGGTAGGCCTGCCTTCCTTATGGGAAGAGGGGTTGCTATAGGTGAGGAACACAGAGCCAGCTATAGTGCCTGACCACTGATGCTAGGAGTAAGCATGACAGCTGCACGGAATATTGCCACCAAATATTGTGCCCAAGTATGTCCTTGAAGCCCTAGACTCACAGGATTTAGGTTGAATGACTCGACTCTCTGAACCCTGAACAGAACCAGTGCTGAACTATGGAGGAAGATGTGTGGAACAGCACTAGAACTTGAAGAGAATGAGTAATGTTTGGAGACCTTTCTTTTTGTATTGTGTGCTATTTGGTAGAGATGGGCCAGATGTTCGAGTCAAACGGAAGTTTGACTCGAACATCGGGTGTTTCTATGTTCGTAGAACAAACGAACATATGGGGCGCTCATGGGACGTTCACCTGCCGCGGAGCGCCCCATAATGCACTGCAAGATCCCAGTACATTGACGGCTGCTGATTGGCCTAAGCATGCACCTGACCTGTATGCTTTGGCCAATCACAGCGTAATGTGCTGTGAGAGCCATGATTGGCCAAAGGCAGGGTGCCTTTGGCCAATCATGGCTCAGGGGCTAAGTCCACGCCCCACACTATATAAGGCTGCTTACACGGCGGCCGTATATAGTGTGATATAGTGGAGATAGATTAGGCAGGTTAGTTAGTGGATTGAGCATGCGGGCATTGTAGAATATATAATACACAGTGCAGTCAGTGTAGTTTATGTAATACAATGCAGTCAGTGTAGAATATATTATACAGTGCAGGCAGTGTAGTGTATATAATACAATGCAGGAAGTGTAGTGTATATAATAGAGTGCAGGCAGTGTAGAATATATAATACAGTACAGTCAGAGTATATAGTGCAGTGCAGAGTATATAGTGCAGTGCATAGTATATAATACAGTGCAGTGAAGAGTATATAGTGCAGTGCAGAGTATATAATACAGTGCAGTGCAGAGTATATAATGCAGTGCAGAGTATATAATACAGTGCAGTGCAGAGTATATAATACAGTGTATCAAAGTGGTTACCTATGACAGAATTAAGGAAAAAAATGGCATGAGGTCAGCCCCAAAATCCATACCAGGCCCTTTGGGTCTGGTATAGATTTTAAGGAGAAATCCACGCCAAAATGTAAAAATAAACGACGTGGGGTCCCCCTCAAAATCCATACGGGCGGCCGCGGAGAGGCTGGATGAGCGGCACAAGCTCAAGCCGTTGGGCCATGCAAGGACTTGCAGCCTGGCGGCCCCAGCGGCCGCGGCCCACCGGGCAAATGCCCGGTTTGCCCTATGGCCAATCCGGGCCTGGTTATCAGTGTAAATTCTTCATAACATTGGTGATCAGTGTACAGTTCCCTTTACATTGGTGGTAGGTGCAGAATTGCCCTTACACTGGTGGTCAGTGTAAATCCCCCTTTACATTGGTGGTCAGTGTAAATCCCCCCTAACATTGTTGGTCGGTGTAGAAGTGTCACCTTACATTGGTGGTCAGTACAATCTCCTTGACAATGGTTGTCATTGTAAATTCCCTCTTACATGGAGGTGATTGTATATCCCCCCTTACACTGTTGGTTGGTGTAAATGCTCCTATTACATTGGTGTCAGTGTAGAAATCCCTCTTTTCTATTGGTGGGTGGCGTAAAATCCCCTGTTACATGGTGGTCAGTGCAAATTTCCCCTCACATTGATGATCAGTGTAAATCCCCCCTCACATTGGTAGTCATTGTAAATTCCCCATTACTTTGGTAGAATCCCCCACTATATACTTGCCAAAGATTTCCAGCTTTGCTCTACATGATTCAGAATTTGGCACAGTGTTCTGCTTCCTAACTAATCCCTAACTATCCCATCCCCCCACCACTGCCACTGATCCCATCAACCCCCCAGCATTGCCACTGATCACACACCCCCACCTACCTCCTCCCCCAGCATTGCAACTGATCCCAGGAGTCCTAGGATTCCAAGGAGCTTTCTGTCTATTGATGGGACCCCTCACCTCCCCAGCCCCAGTCTGTGGTGTGCAGGCAGTGAGGAGATGATGTGCTGTAACCTTTAGCAACCAATCAGTAAGCAGTAAGGCTGTGCACTAACCTCTTGCAAACAATCATTGAGCGGTAAGGATATGCAGTAACTTCTAGGAACCAATCAGTGAGCAGTAATAATGTGCGGTAACCTCTAAAAACCAATTAGTGAGTGGTATAGATGTCCAGTGAACTCTAGAAATCAATCAGTGAGCAGTATTGATGTACAGTAATCTCTAGAAACCAATCAACAAGCAGAAGTCATGTGTTGTAACCTCTAGCAGCCAGTCAGTGTGCGGTAATGATACACTGTAACCTCTGGAAATCGCAGTCGCTGCCTGATTTGATTCAGTAAACTGATTTTGAGTCTAGCTGCTATTTATTGTATGTCTCAAAGCAGGTGGATAGCGAAACTACATGGAAGAGGGGGCCCAAGAAAATGTTTGCCCAGGGAAACTGTATATAGTACAGTGCTTGCCAGAGTACCTACAGTGTACAAAATTGTATCATAAACTGTGATCATTTTCCGTACTAAAAAGGACATTTGTTTAAATGATCAGTTATCAGATAGTAATAAAAATTGTTTACTGATACAAATGGTATAAGATAAAAATGAATGGACAAGGGTGTGACAACATGCTCTTTTGGAGCTTACCATTTCCTACAAAGAAATACCGTATATACTCGAGTATAAGTCGTTCCGAGTATAAGTCGAGGCCCTAATTTACCACAAAAAAAATGGGAAAAACGTATTGCCCCGAGTATAAGACGAGGGTGAGAAATGCACAGCTACTGTAAGTGGAAAAGAGGGTCAACAATGCCCATTTGCAGCATCACTGTGCCCATTTGCAGCCATAGGTCCCCTGAACTTCAAACTCGGTAGTTAAGGGTTCCTAGATGCCCCCTAGCTGCAGCCAAAATTTGGGGTCTCTGAACCCAAAGGGTCCCGAAATGACATTGCTGCAGATAGACACAGTTGACCGAATTTGGGGCCCCGTATCTCTGGGCCACTTAGTGCTAAGAACCCCAAATTTGGTGTGCAAACCCAGTGGAACTAGCACCATAAAATTTCCAAAGCTGGGGTTTCTAGGACCAAGTGGCCCCGAGATACAGGGCCCCAAAAACCGGTTTTGGGGCCCCGTATCTCAGGGTCACTTGGTGCTAGGAACCCCAACTTTGGATATGTTATGGTACCAGTTCCACTGGGTTTGCCCCAAAAATCAGTTCAGAAAATGTCAAGCACTTTTCTGCAGCAGAGAATGACATTTTCCAAACTGGTTTTGGGGCCCCGTATCTCAGGGTCACTTGGTGCTAGGAACCCCAACTTTGGATATGTTATGGTACCAGTTCCACTGGGTTTGCCCCAAAAATCAGTTCAGAAAATGTCAAGCACTTTTCTGCAGCAGAGAATGACATTTTCCAAACCGGTTTTGGGGCCCCGTATCTCAGGGTCACTTGGTGCTAGGAACCCCAACTTTGGATATGTTATGGTACCAGTTCCACTGGGTTTGCCCCAAAAATCAGTTCAGAAAATGTCAAGCAATTTTCTGCAGCAGAAAATGACATTTTCCGAACCGATTTTGGGGCCCTGTATCTCGGGGCCACTTAGTGCTAGGAACTTAAGCTTTGGATATGTTGTGGTAGCAGTTCCACCGGGTTTGTACACCAAAATTGGGGTTCCTAGCACCAAGTGGCCCTGAGATACGGGGCCCCAAATTCGGTTCGGAAAATGAAATTTTTTGCTGCAGAAAAGTGCTTGACTCGAGTATAAGTCGAGGGGGGCACTTTCAGCACAAAAAAATGTGCTGAAAAATTCGACTTATACTCGAGTATATACGGTACTCTAATCCTTTTGATCCAATTTTTTGCCAAGCATTATAGATGTTTCCAAGTATTCCAGCATTTAAAATTAACATAAAAGAAGGACGCTTTGGGAGACACTCAACATGACTTGAGCACTCTGCAGATTTGTGGCAAATTAATTCCTCTTATCATATCAGCTGCCAGGCAGTGGCACAAAACAAGCCTTCTGCTCAAGTGCTAGTAGGAAGATACTTTATCGGCATCAAAGAACATGTGTCTATGGCCAGTTCCAAAAGAAACAAAATTAAAATGGTTTGTGAATCTCTGCTTAGTGTTAAAGAATACATATAATTGGATTTAAAACTAGAACGTGCTAGAGAGGCCTGAAAGTTTAAAAAAAAAATCATAATTATAACTAAATTATAACAAAATTGTATGACTCGATATTACCTCTAATTCTTTATTCTCCAGTGACTCTATAATAGAATATCTTCAAATCATAAATATGTGTCTTTTGTGTGTCACTCTTGAAATGTATCAAATACAATTTTTGCGAATTGCAAAAACCTAATGTGTGTTGTAACTTTCTATCTGCTTTATATCTTCCAAAACACCTCCAAGCCCCAGGATACCCCATGTTCAGCAGATAAACTTACTGAAGATCTGCTTTTATGATGTGCCTTTTCATCTGTTATGTGTCCATCTGATCCTCTTTTTCTCTCAAGCAATGCAAAAATAACTGAAAAGCCACAACTGTTAAACTGCTAAAAACACCCAATTTTATTGAAATTGATGCTCAAGGAAATAATGTGTTTTTATAAATAACAAACACGTTATACATACAAACTGTGCAATAGTTTTGCATAGAGAAGCCCCAATCCTCTTGTTTTTGGGTCCCTGACGGCAGTCCTGGCTGCTTTCCCCTGCTGCGTGCCCCCAATAACAAGCCTCTTGCTATGCGGGACTCGAGCGGGCTCACTCCCGAGCAGTGCTCTGTGTGTTGATTCACATACAGAGTGCGGCTCGGCCTTGCTCTCTCCTCATTGGCTAACTGGTTCACTGCTCTCATGCACATCGCTGGATGGAGATGGGGCTCAAGTAAGTATAAGGGGGGGGGGGCTGGGGAGGAGCTGCAACCAGAAGGTTTTTTTCACCATAATGCATAGAATGTCTGTGTCTGTGGATCCTGTATCTTTCTCCTTTCCTCCACCTGTCAACATGTGGCACCCAGTTAGCTAATGATCTTGCTCCATTGATGTGGCTGTAATTCTCCATTTAACATCTAAGTGGATGTTTTTTTTTTAGATTGAATAAAGTCACTAAACTGCTGCCATCGCTCTGCACTGTGCTTTCTTTGTTTTTCCAAATGTAAAGTCAAGGCCCCCATGTAGGGCCAGCCTTTTCCCATTAGGTGTTCCTCCCATGCCTACAATGGGGCAGATCTAGCCACCATCAGGAAATGTGGCAAAGGGGTTCTTTGTATGCTCCCTCTTGGATTATCACAGATTATCCCCACAGATCAGTGATAGACTAAATGTCCCCTCTAAAGTAGACACGTGCATGACGAAAAAAATTGTTTAGTTTTGTTTCGTTTTTAATTCGTCAATCTAATTATTTTGTTTAGTTAAATTCATTTGATTCGTTCAATTCTATTTTGGAATTTGTTTTCGGAATTCATATCCTAATTCGTATTTGGGAATTTTAGAATTTTCTTTGAATTTACCGATTTTTACTCTTTAAATCACCTTTGGCTTAACAAAAATAGCATTATTTCATAATGATACTCTAATAACACACACAGTCTTTGATTTCAGCAAAATGTGTAGTGAGAATTCGACAGGAGTTCAATGTAAAATTTGATTCTAATTTTAGTCCGAATTTCCGAAATTCGGACGAATTTCATTATGTTATTCGGAACATTCGGTAAAATTTGTTTGTATTGTAATTCGAGTATTCGGATATATCTTGTGACGGGAGTCACTAATAGGGGCACAGGGTGAATGAGAACCCCGCTATGATCTGTGCTAGTCAAACTCAATGCTGTATATATGTATATATAATGTGTGCTGTCTCATCCTGTTGTGGACTCTTTGCTGTGATGGTTGGGGTGTGACTGTATTCTATTGTCTATTGTGGCTGTCTGCCTCAACTATTATGGTCTTGCTGTGAGGAAAGAGGGAGGGGGGATTCCTCCAGCAGCCCCCTGTTAAGACTGTTTACTGATGAGAAGTTAATCACACCTGGCCTGTGTGGCCATTGTTATTGGACAGTTTAACCTAACCTGCCCTGTTTTCCAAGGGTGGGGGGGGGGGAAATTTTTCGAAGTGGGATCTGTATAACGTGTTTGAATAAAGATTAATTCCTGCTCCGAATAACAAAAAATTCATCAGAATAATAATTTGGAACGAACTGCACATGTCTACCCACTTCAGCCCCGGAAGGATTTGCCCCCTTCCTGACCAGGCAATTTTTTGCGATAAGGCACTGCAACACTTTAACTGACAATTGCGCGGTTGTGCAATGTTTTACCCCAACAAACTTTATGTCCTTTTTTCTCCACAAATAGAGATTTCTTTTGGTGGTATTTGATCACCTATGTGGTTTTTATTTTTTGCGCTATAAACAAGAAAAGACAGACAATTTTGAAGAAAAACACAATATTTTGTACTTTTTGCTATAAATAATAAAAAATACCCCCAAAAAAAAATTTCTTCATCAGTTTAGGTCGATATATATTCTTCTACATATTTTTGGTAAAAATTTTTTTACTAGTAATGGCGGCGATCTGCGATTTTTATCAGGACTGCGACATTGCGGCTGACAGATCCAACACTTTTGACACTATTTTGGGACCATTGACATTATACAGCGATCAGAGCTAAAAATATCCACTGATTACTGTGTAAATGTCACTGGCAGGGAAGGAGTTAACACTAGGGGGTGATCAAGGGGTTAACTGTGTTCCCTAGGTGTGTTCTAACTGCTAACTGTAGGAGGGATGGGACTGACTAGGGGAGGAGACAGATCGGTGTTCATACTTAATATGAACACACGATCTGTCTCCTCTCCCCTGAGAGAACCGGGATTTGTGTGTTTACACACAGAGATCCCGGTTCTCGCTCTGTCACAAGCAATCGCTGGTGCCCACCGGTCATCGCGCCCAACGGGCATGCAACTCGGCTCCGGAGACACGTGGTGGGCGTGTGCACGCCGGCTGTGACGTCCTTAAAGGAGCGACGTACAGCTACGGCGATTTGCGCAGCCGTGCCAACCTGCCGCAGTATAACTGCGGCAGCTGGTCGGCTAGTGGCTACTCTAAAGCCACCCCAAATCTCCTGCTCCTTCCACCACCAGCACCCTAAGTCTCCTCCTCTTTACTGTAAGCATGCTAACCCCCCTCCTCCTTGTACCCCTCCTCTGCCTCTCTTCCTCACAAGGATGCTGGTAAAGGTTCCAGACAGGTAAAGGATCCTGCTGGCCTTGAGACAGTGGAAAGTCCTCCTCTTTCTTCTGTTACATCACCTCCAGTGCCCAATCTATTACATCATGCAGTGTGTGCTCTAGCAGAAACACCAAAGAAGCTCACAGCTCACCATTCTAGTTGCCTGTTCATATGGTGACAATATAATGAATGCATCTGAATAAAAAACGAGTGACATGGTGAAAATAACTCCAGCTCCCCAGAGCCTGTCCCTGTCCTGTGCCAACACCTATACTTGATGGCAGATGCTGCAGTGTGGCAATTGTCAAGTTCCAGTGTGTGGGTGTAACTCATATCACATGGTTGCTAGGCAGCTTTTGTTACCACCCCATTTTAACCAGGTGAACACTTGATTGGTATGACCACCTAAAGTGGCTGCAAGACATTTTGAAAGCCAGGATACCTAACCAGGAACCAATGCACCACCAGGTTCAGGACATATTCTAGACAAGGTGCAGTATGTGAGTGAACTTTCCCTGCCAAAGGGCAGTCACCAAATTGCTGCAGTTGTCACACAAAGCCTTGCCTGATGATGGTGTGGACTTAGCCACCTTTCAGCTTACTTCTGAAGATCTGCAAGAATCTTATGCCCCGTGTGGCTACTGTTTCCCAAGCATACCAGCTGCAAAACAACAGGCATGTCCGGTGTCTGAGAGAATGGTACTGTTCTGTAATACTGCAAAAAGCTTAAAGTGTTACTAAACCCAGGACCCTGCATTCACTGTACCTGGTCTCCCACAGTACACAGAACATGGAAATGCAATTATTTTAGTAAATATAAACTGCTAAATACCTTTTCTCATCAGCAGTATATAGCAGTCTTGTGGCTTCTATCAGTGTCTGGTTAAAGCTTGTAGGAGGAGTTTTCATTCTCCTGTGACTGTCCTATGAGGCTGCATGACTCCTGACCCTCTGTCTGGACAGTGCTGATTGTCCCTGTGCCGATCACATGCACCCTCCCAAGAAAAAAAAAAGAGCACTCCAGCAATACACACCAAACTGAGCATGTGCAGAGTGACTCCAAAGGCTCTGTCTTGGGGACAGTGGAAGAAGGGGAGTAGCAGAGAAGACAGGCTTTTTACACAATGAGGAGGATTAACTCCTTAGGTTCCACAGTGAGTATAACAAGCATGCTTTACTGCATATACAGAATGATTTTACTGTTGTGGGTTTTGTAACACTTTAAAGAGGAATTCCGCCTGGGGAAAAAAATATTAAAGTCTGCTGACTTTTAATATATGGACACTTACCTGTCCAGGGAGCTCGCAATGTCGGCACCCCAGCCAATTCTCAGATTAGCTGTTGGATGCTGCCGCCGCCATCTCCACTGAGGGTAACCGGCAGTGAAGCCTCTCGGGAAGAAGCAAATAAGTGGAGGTTCCACTTTTGGATGGAACTCCACTTTAAGGGAATTTCCCAAGCATGTAATTAAAAGAATTGGTGTTTCTCCCATTTGGCCCTCAAAGTCACATAAAAAGGTTGGCAGAAGAAGCTTCAATGACAGGTTCATTAGAAGCTGTCACCCCACAAAAGCATATTTAGAATTCACAGGCCCTGTAGTGATCGTTGCATTTCTGATCCATGTAGCTATGCCACGGAATATAAACTTTTCTTGGCCCCTGACATTTTCTGAACTCAATGCCCAGCTCCTGAATTCAGTATTATTTTGGCCACTTTTACTCTACACCACCCCATCTAACAATATGCGATTGCTTTATTCTTTTTTATTTAAAAGAATTAAGCAGCGAGGCAGCGCTTAATCAGGACATTTATGGTGAACTAAACAGTGACTCTTTTGTTTGTTCATCTTTTATCTATTTCTTTTCTATCTTTATTACTACATGACGTGTTATCCTTCAGAAGTTAAAAGAACAAGTGATGAAGAATGTACACTAAAGCAAACATTTCTGACTGACTATTTGCTTTGGTCACAGTGCCTAATGTGTTCTACAAACAAACGGATGCTAAGGAACGACATCACTGGTTCTTCCCTTCCTAGTATGTGTGATGGAGCATTTCCTAACTGTCTTGTGAGGCAGGCTTTGTCAAAACATTATTTTACAAGGCAGCTCCTGCTTAACATGTAACTGGTCAAATAGAGTGTGCTTTCTGGTATATGTTTTATTGTAAGATGTATCTCCAATGTCTTTATAGTATAGTCTTTTCAGTACAAAAATTAGAACATGTTAGGAATAAGCAGAACTAGTAAAAATTAAAAAAAAGCTGGATCTTTTTAAATACATCTTTTCTGACTTTATGCAGTTAATAATGTGGCTGCTGTCTTTAGGGTGTGCTGGGGAAATCTCCCACACTCCAGCTGTGTGGGATGCGTCCAGCTGCTGGCCCCAAACGTACACTATTCTTCCTTACCAAATGGATCCAGAGAGGAAGGATACATGTTTTTGACAGGAGGCCAACATCTATCTGCTGAGACAATGACCTCACTGATCTGACTTTTGCCACGGATGTTGACCTGTGACAAACATTTTTCCTCTGTACATACAGTACATTATTTAAAAAAAAAGTAAAGCACAGCAACAGATGTATGTACATATTTCCTTTATGTGAATTGTTTCATCATGACAGTAGCATTACAGCAAAACTTTAAAATATTTGTTCTTAAATGAGCTAAACCAAATCTGTAAAAAAAAAAAAAAAAAAAAAAAAAAAATCATTGGTACTGAGCCTGGAGAATTATCTGAACTTTATCTTTTGTGGAATTTTGAATGTTCATTTGCCTGATCAGTAAGGAATGACAAAGTGTTTAAATTCAAGTAATCAGAGTTAATGAATTCTGCAAATTAGAAAATAGTTTTCTACCAAAAAATGTGTCTTTTGCTTAAATAATTGGCAAATCTCTATATGGGAGTATACACAGTGCTAAGGGACCACCTCTAGGTGCACTTCCATATTCTGTAAACTGCACAGTGTAAAGAATGATGACAGTGAAAACAATGATACAGAACTAGGCTTATATGTAGAATTGATTTCATTGGAAACATTTTCATGTTTCAGGGGAATTCATAAAGAGAGTCTAAAGCTGGCCATACACTGTTATGCCGTGTACACATGAGCGGACTTTTGACGGACTAAACTCCGAAAGACTTTTTGACGGACTTTGGACTGAGTTCCAACGGAGTTCCGACGCAACTGACTTGCCTACATGCGATCACACCAAAGTTCGACTGATTCGAACGTGATGATGTACGACCGGACTAGAATAAGAAAGTTCATATCCAGTAGCCAATAGCTGCCCTTGCGTCGTTGTTCGTCCGTCGGACTAGCATACAGACGAACAGATTTTTCGACCAAACTCGAGTCCGTCGTAAAGATTTAAAACATGTTCTATTTCTAAAGTCTGTCTGATTTTTCAACAGCAAAGGTCCGATGAAGCCCACACAAGATCGAATTGTCCGGCGAATTCGTTCCATCGGACCTTTGCTGTCGAAAAGTCCGGTCGTGTGTACACGGCATTAGAAATTCAGCCATTTCTGCAGGGACCGGAAAAATTTGATCTGTTTGTCTCCGCTTGACAGAAGTCGAAGATTGATTGACCTCTGTTGAAAAGGAATATTGGAAACATTTTATCGATCAGTGTATTCTATTTTCAGAATACAATGTCCCAGCAAGGGGGATTCCTCTATCCACCTTTTTGTGTGGATCTTTCCATTTTTTTTTCATTTAGTCCACTGGTTGAATGTAAAAAAGAAAAAAAAATGTATGGCCCATTTAAGATACTCTTTAGAATTCCAATATGCCTCCAGAAGACAAATGTTAGTGCGGGTGACAATTTCATGTACATGTTGTAAGCCATGGATCTGGGGCACACAACACTAGTTGAGGAACACTAAGACTGAAGTGTTAATATGGACAGTCCATCCTCAGTGCAGCTGAACTATCTCCATGCTGCTGCAGCTGTCACACAGACAACACAGTGAACAAGGAGTGATCTCCTAATGGTTAATCAGTGAATCATGTGCAAATAATCAAATGGAGCCTATTATAAATAACATAACATCCTTCACCATAACAAAATGCTATAACTAAATATCAATGTGATAATAAATTATTAAACACAATAAAAAAGAGATAAAAGAAAGATGAGATATATTAATGTGATGAACCACAGTGCACAGATATCTCAATAGGACAGCATACTGCTGTGAAGAAATAGAACGTCTTTGGTGATTTGATGGATATAGACAGGTTTCAATGAGTAATCCCCAGTGATAGATGGCTTGCTCATATATTCAGCTGCTCATTAGCATGAGCTGGCTTCTGGCTTTCAAAGAACTTCCGCAGTATGAAACAACAAAAAAAGAGACCATTGCACAGGTAGTGTAATATGTAATTCCTATAAACTAAGGGTAAAACTTCACTCACACTTTTCAGCAGAATAAATTGCATATGGTAAGGTCAGTTGCATACAGCTAACAGCTGGGATCTCCTCACACGCCAACAGTGTACACACAGCACTGCTCATCACTGGCTCCTCCTGACCGGTTTCATCACTTGACACGTGACTTTTTCAAAGGTCTAATGATGAAACCGGACCCCGGTCTTAAGTCTTTTGCTGACTCTAACAAGTTTTCTTCTAAGATTGCCCTGTATTTGGCTCCATCCATCTTCCCATCAACTCTGACCAGCTTCCCTGTCCTGTCGGTTTCATCACTAGACACGTGACTTTTTCAAAGGTCTAGTGATGAAACCGGTCCCCAGTCTCAAGTCTTTTGCAGATTCTAACAAGTTTTCTTCTAAGATTGCCCTGTATATGGCTCCATCCATCTTCCCATCAACTCTGACCAGCTTCCCTGTCCCTGCTGAAGAAAAGCACCCCCACAACATGATTCTGCCACCACCATGTTTCACGGCGGGGATGGTGTGTTCAGTGTGATGTGCAGTGTTCGTTTTCCGCCACACATAGCATTTTTCTTTAGGCCAAAAAGTTCAACTTTGGTCTCATCTTCCGCATGTTTGCTGTGTTCCCCCACATGACTTCTCGCAAACTGCAAATGGGACTTCTTATGGCTTTCTTTCAACAATGGCTTTCTTCTTGCCACTTTTCCATAAAGGCCAGTTGTGGAGTGCATGACTAGTAGTCACATAATTGTGAAGTGGAAGGACAATGATAGAAATGGTTTTAAAATTTTTTTACAAATAAATATCTGAAAAGTGTGGCGTGCATTTGTATTCGGCCCCCTATACTCTGATACCCCTAACTAAAATCTAGTGGAACCACTTGCCTTCAGAAGTCACCTAATTAGTAAATCAAGTCCACCTGTGTGTCATTTAATCTCAGTATAAATATAGCTGTTCTGTGAAGCCCTCAGAGGTTTGTTGGAGAACCTTAGTGAACAAACAGCATCATGAAGGCCAAGGAACACATCAGACAGGTCAGGGATAAAGATGTGGAGGAGTTTAAAGCAGGGTTAGGTTGTAAGAAAATATTCCAGGCTTTGAACATCTCATGGAGCACTGTTTAACCCCTCATCGGAAAATGGTACAACTGTAAACGTACCAAGATATGGCCGTCCATCTAAATTGACAGGCCAGGCAGGGAGAGCATTAATCAAAGAAGCAGCCAAGAGGCCCATGGTAACTCTGGAGGTGTTGCAAAGATCCACAGCTCCCCCCTGAGGCTCCATCCATCTTCCCATCAACCTGGAGGGAGGAGGTTCACCTTCCAGCAGGAATACCACCCTAAACAGCCAGAGCTACAATGGAATGGTTTAGATCAAGGCATATACATGTGTTAGAACGGCCCAGTCAAAGTCCAGACCTAAATCCAATTGAGAATCAGTGTCAAGACTTGAAAATTGCTGTTCACAGACACTCTCCATCCAATCTGACATAGCTTGAGCGATTTTGCAAAGAAGAATGGTAAAGACATACCCAAAAAGACTTGCAGTTGTAATTGCAGCAAAAGGTGGTTTCTACAAAGTATTGACTCAGGGGGGCTGAATACAAATGCATGCCACACTTTTAAGATATTTATTTTTAAATAATTTGAAAAACCATTTATCATTTTTCTTCCGTTTCACAATTATGGGCAACTTTGTGTTGGTCTATCACACAAAATCCCAATAAAATACAGTTATGTTTTTGGTTGTAACATGACAAAATGTGGAAAATGTCAAGGGGTATGAATACTTTTTCAAGGCACTGTATCAATCTACATGTTCATTATCTATGATCTAAAGGTAATTATTTCTGGATTTAGGCAGTAATAGCGCCACTTTTGTGAATTGCCCTGTATGTGTGTTGGGGCCAATGTTGGCAGATTTTTATTTGTGTCAGAGCTAATTCTCTTCCCATACAAGTCAATGGGAACTCAAAAGTAGCTTGAACCACATTAATGAAAATTAGAACGAGCTCACATGCAGATCAAATTTTTTTTTTCAAGTAAATCGTTTTTTGGTGAATTTTTTGCAAAGTTTTTTACATGGAGATCTTGCTAGTAACAAGGCTTTCTGGCAGTGCCAAGCCACCATTGCACAAATAGGAGAAGCTGTGTGAGTTGCCAAGTGTGCACTTTTAGTTGGTCATTTGGCTGCCTACCTAATTAATCTGATAATCAACCCAATGGCTGACTAAAGGAGCTCACATACAGGCTGACAACACCAATGCTAAGTGCAAGATTAGCATGTGATTTTTGTCAGGCCAAAACGGTGCAAATTTCTTTCGTGCAACCACAGGTAGCGGGAAAGAGTTCGCACGATGCCCCCATCAACACAGATATTGCTGAAAGAACAATTCCTCCCAACGAGCAATTGTCTGCTCCCAGGGGGGCAGGCAAAGCCATCCCTGCCCGGAGAAGACAGTGATTATCGCTAGCAGCTATAGCAGCCGATAATGATAATTGTAAGAGAACCTGGAAGACTGGCTGTGCCCATTTTGATCGATCAACTTGGTACATTCAGCCTGCCCATTAACGGTTCGAATCTCAGCTGGTTCCTGCTGAACCGGCCGAGATTTGAACCATGTGTGGCCGGCCTTAATGTCGGATTGAGCTCCTAACTAGTTTTAACGTTTTATTCTCCATTGACTAAACCTTCACATAATTTAGAGCCTGTGTAGATAGGCTTCCATTTGCTTCAACTAGGTTTGCTTTCCAATACAAGCATATGAGAGTGCAAAACCCCCTTGAATCAGGTTAAATGTGGCTCAGAAGGAGGTCAATTGCAGGTCAAATGCACCTGTCAATGAATTCTATATGATTGCAGAAGCATATCAAACTGATGCCATTAAAAAAAGCCCAAAGTCTTTCAACACAAGTCCTTAAGAACACTTTATACTTTACCACTCTTAACTTGATAGCAATCCAATAAGCCTAGCCCTGTTTATTGTTTGGCAGATCATCATTTGCCACTATACCATCAATGAAAGATTAAACGATGGCCATGCATGAACTTAGTGTATAGGGACCTTGCCAGCATGTTATAAATATCCTTTTTGGGACCAAAGGACCCTTTTACCAGTTCACCTAGCCCATGGGTTTGCCTAGTGTCAAATATCCAGCTTCTGGATGACCCCAACTTGGGGCAAATTCTAGTTTGAAGTAATCAAAGGTTTCATTATAAACCATAACAGTCTTAGCTTTTTAAATTTAAAAAGCTAGAAACCTTGTGCAAGAGAAATAAATATATTTGGTATAACCAATTTTTTTAAACTAAAGTTACTTAAGCCAGACTAGAGGAATTCAATGTGTGAAGTTTGTGCCACACTTTGTGTATATTAATGTAAGTTTTCCTTTAAAAAAATGCAATGGTCACTAGGCAATTTGTGTTTTTTTTTACCACAGCCTTTCCTTGTAATTGGGTTCATTCACTTCTTAGACTAGTTTGAAAAAAAATTACAAAAACACACTATTAGGAAAATATACTGGTGATATCGTTACTGTTATTCAGACTTACCAGTAAATGTATAGCCTTGGTTTAGCTTTGTCAAAACTGAGTCAAGGGGTAAAGGTCACTGCTAAGCCTACTCTCATATTTTTTACTTGTTCTCCTTTGAGGGTTGTGGTTATATGCAGCCTCAAACCAGCTGAGGCAAGAGTTCATAGAAAAAGATACTTTGATTTTACTTTCTTCCAGATGATGCAGCACAAAGCTGTAACATATTGGCCAACATTCCTTATTAAAGTCCAAGGATTCAATAATAAAAAAAAATATATATATATCAGTTAGTGTAAACCATAGCAAAACACCCATTTAGTTGGATTACCATGTCTTTGGGCACATACATTTGGTGCCTCTTGGCTTAACATATATTCCTGCTATTTAGGCTTGTCTGTAAAATGATTTTTCTTCCAACCTCAAATTATACAGAGAAATGAAGCTTCAAAACGTCTTTAGCTGTGTCATGGAAATGATGATGTCAAGAGAATATATACTGAAAAGAACAGCCTTGGTGGACAGTGGCAACACTAATTAGTGTCACCAAATGACAGATAAAGTTATCTTTCAGTTCTGATGGGGGAATAAACCTATAATTCTACTTTATAGTATGTTACCTTTATCCTTTTTATAGCAACAGTCCAAAACAGGATTGCCTGTTCTGGCTAGTGGCTACTGATTTAAGACAGAGTAATGTCTCATAAAACTGGAATGGCCTAAAGTCACAGATTTTCTTGAAGGCTAGTACCGAATGAGGTGCACATACAGTCACAGACGGCAGTTCCTATTGCTTATCTTAGTCAATACCTTCTAAGGCTCCATGCACACTAGCAGTTTTTTATAAGCTCAAGAAAAAAAACTGGATGAAAAATGCTGAGAATAGCATTTTTGTGCTGGCTTGTAGTGGCGTTTTAGCAGCTTTTACGAGCGTTTGCATTTCATTAGCATTTTTACAGTATACGTGAAGAAAATAAAATTCTTGCAAAAAGTTGTTAGGAGTGTTTTAATAGCGTTTAGAAGCATTTAGTGTTTTTTTTCTGCTGGGTAAACACTCCAAAAAACTCTACTCTTTTTTTCTGTTCCTAGACACTGAAGCTCAAAAAACTGCTGATAGCCTGTAGTGTGCATGGACACATAAGATAATCACAAAAAATGCCAATAACAGCTTCTATGAGCTTAAAAAGATGATAGTGTGCATGGAGCCTAATGGAAGATTACGGATTTGATGTTTGTTGTGTACACACTGTACACTCATATTTCCTATATGCCACCAATTTTTATATAACAGATTAGCATGGAGTTGCCCATAATGCATATCTATTGGTTAAAAAGTTCAATAAGTGGGCAATAATTACAGATAAGTAGCTCACTTATGTTCACATAACTAAAGGTAATGCTCTAAACTTGTATAACATTTTCAGCAATACAAATGATATATTAACAATTACTGGTAATTAAAGTGATACTAAAGTCTCATTTTTTTTTGTGTCAAAAATAACAAACATGTCATACTTACCCCGGGGACGAAGACCGCTGAAATATTGGCCAGATTTTTCTGAGCCCAGGACATGATGGGCTCGACTTCTTGGAGCAGAGTACAGCTCCGAGTACCGCCTTGCTTCTTTATATAGGAAACCGCTGTAGTGTTGTCCATCCTCAGCAAAACTGACTCCCCCTACGAGAGATGAGTGAAGGATTGCCCCTAACTCCAGGACATTCGAGCCCAGGTGTGAAGACGGGCATCCCACTTGCCTTGAGCAAGTTCTGACCTGCAGAGTGCTCCCCAACCAGTACTGCTGGTATCGGTCGTGACCGTGACCCATGAGACAGGAGCAATGGAGTGGCAGGTCAGCAGATTTCTGCGCTGGAGCCACCAGAAGAGGCTGTTCCTCATCACTGAAGTTATGTGAATGGATTGATTGTCGTCCACCGAATTCCATTGATGAAGAAACCCTGTCTGAAAAGGGTGTAACCTCCACATAGACCACTTGACCATGGGGGTCGTCGTGACCATCGTGCCGATAATCTTTAGGCATTGCAAGGCCTTTGGGTGTGAGGAGCTCAGAGCTTGTGAGATTCTTCCTCGAATGACTGGGAACTTTTCCACTGGGAGAGAGATGGTACTTTTTACCGTGTCAAACTGGGCCTCTAAGTATAGCAGACGCTGGACTGGTTGCAGATGTCTTTTTTTTCAGGTTTAGGAGCCACCCAAATTCTATCAGTGTGTAGATAACCAGCTCCCTGTGGACTAACAGTTGCTCCCTGTCTTGAGACAGTAACAGGAGGTCGTCGAGGTAATGGTACAGACGTATCCCTTTTGTTCGGATGAGGGTCACCGCGGCCAGAAGAACTTTCGAGAAGACTCAAGGTGAGGGTGTCAGCCCAAAAGGGAGGCAGATGAACTGTAGATGTTTTCACCCGACTTGAAAACTGAGGTATTTGTGGAATTCCTTTGCCACAGGCACGTGGAAATAAGCGTCTTTTAAGTCAACTGAGATTAGCCAATTGCCTGGCTGCACAGTTTGCTGGATGGTCAAAAGAGTCTCCATTTTGAATCTCTCGTACTTTATAAACTTGTTTAAGTACGTTAAATCTATCACGGGCGCCATGAACCATTTTTCTTCTGCACCAGGAAGAGAGGGGAATACAACCCTTGAAACTCTTCGCCTTTTGGGACAGGCACCCCGGCCTCCTCTACTATCAGTGACTCCACGTAGGACAGTAACACCTGTTTCCTTTCTTCTGACTGTGGAAGCAGAGTGTAAATAAATCTGGGGGGAGGGGTACTGGTGAAGGACCATGTACGGCCTGTGGAGACCATCTCGATGGTCCAGTAATCCGAGATTGAGGCCACCCAGACGTGCCAGAAGAGAAGCAGACACGCCCCCTCTCGACCCGCCTGGGCGGGCCCAATCTCAAAATGGCTTGGCCGACTCTCGTCCACTGGATGCCTGGCTCTTAGCGGGCTTCTGCAAGAATGCCTGTGTTCTGCTCCAATTCCTTCTGACATCTCGGCCGGGCCTGTAAGAGTGTGCTTCCCTTGAACACTCAGTACTATGTTTTCTGTGCTGGGGCCTCTTCTGACCGGCCTATCCTGAGGCAGGAAACCTGACTTTCTACCCGTGGCCCAGGCTATGGCGCTATCCAGCTTGTCCCCAAACAGCAAGGACCCTTCAAAGGGGATCCTACAGCAGGCCTGCTTGGATGCTGGATCAGCGAGCCAGGGGCGCAACCACAAGGCCCGTTTGGCCATGACCGAGGACAGCATAGTCCAGGCCAACAGACGAATAAGGTCGATTGAAGCCTCCCCCAGGAAGGCCACTGCCAACTTCAGCTCCTGGATTACCGAACCCCTGGCCAATTCTTCTGAGACTTCTCTGAGCACGGAGTCTATGTTCTCTGTCCAGACCTCCATGGCCTTGGACTTGTTCGCAAGGGCCAAAGCGGGTTTGCAAGCCATCTCGCCTGACCCGTAAATCCTTTTCAGGTCTTGGTCTATTCTACTCTCGAGTCCATCTTTGAAGGATACTGCATTGTCGAGGGGAAGAGTGACGTGTTTAGCTAGTCGCATCAAAGCTACGTCTACGAGGGGAGCGTTTTCCAGATATTTTACTTCCTCTGCCCTGAAGGGGTATAACCTGGAGGTTTTACTTGACATAGAGGTCTTCTTATCTACCTTTCTCCATTACTCGTCAATAATATCCTTTAATTCAGAAAGGAGTGGAAAATTGGAATGTTCTTTCCCCAGATGCTTAAAGAATTTTCTCTGCTTAGCCAGGGAGTAGAAGAATCTTCCCACTTAAGGGCCTCTTTAAACGCTTTAATTAGTGGGGAAACCGAGGCAAAGTCGAAGCCTCCAACAAACTCATCTCCCTGTGCAAGGAATCAGGGGAGGAATCATGAGGCTGGGATGGGTCTGGATCCTCCTGGGCCAGGGAGCCAGACAATGTGGTGGACTGGCTCTGCATGTGAGATGTACCCCACTCCTTGAGCGATTGTTGCACCACTCGCTTGACTAGTGACTCCATTTGCTGGCTTTCAGCTTCTTTTTCCCCGACCGCCTTGGCATAACAAGGGTCGCATAAGGATTTGCCTTCCGTGACTCGGGTCCCACAACCCCAGCAGGATCTGCGGTCAGAGCGGCTGTCGTGGCGGTGGGTGTGGTGTTTGGAGGAATGGGAACATCTCTTCTGTTGGGAGGAGGAATGGGAGCATCTCCTCTACTGTTGGGTCCTAGACGGAGAGTCACGTCTGGACCGGGATGAAGAAGGTGTGCGTTGCGGCCTGGCAAGGTCCCTGTCGTCTTGGACAGTAAACTGATGGTCTGACCTGGAAGGGCTAAAAAGGGAAAAGGGGAAAACATGACGTGGACCTTGCCCCTCCTTCTCATGCCCCACGTACCTAGAGCGTGAGGGCTGGCCGCACTGAGGCGGTGATCTGTCCATGGCACCCTGGCGGACGAAGCGGTTGACAATTCTGCAACTTTGTAGTAGCACTCATGCTTCCTGGAACAAAGAAGTACAGATGGCTGTGCAGCTGCCACTTTAAGAGGCATTCCCCCCTCCCATTGAACCATGGCCCCAGGCCGAAACCTTCTTTGACCTGGGAGCCTGGCACCTGGAGGGCTGATGCAAGCTGCCCACAGCATTCCTCGGCTTGACAGGGCACACAGGGATTCAAATAACCCCGCCGGAATTATGTCACTGCGCCTGCACAGAGGTGACCCACCCTAGAGCACCTGCGCGGCCGCCGAGTCCCTGGTCGCACCACTCATTTGCAAAACCAAGCCTCGGCTTCGCCCAAGGGTCGCGCAGTCGCAGTAGCTCAACGGAGCCACGACCCGGAAGAGGCAGCCAAAGCATTCCAGACACCGAAAAGTCACAAAAACAAAACAAAGGAGAAAGAAGGCACATGAGGGGGAGACAAAAACAGGGGCATGTACATACAGAAACTGCTGTCATGGAGGACCTTCAGACCTGCCAGCCGATCCTCCGCATCTGGGCATATGAAGGCCATACCCACCACAGGACACAGGGGCCTGGAGCCACACTCCCGCCCATGGCTGGGTCCTGGGATATCTCAATACTGCTAGAAGGTATGCCCAACATCAATCCTTGGTTGACTTGGACGTCGGCAAACGTAAGTGCATAGCTTGTAGGTCCGATGAGGAGGAAAAAAGGAACGCAGTCTCTAGTGGTGAACTTAAATGTATGGGAATGGGGTCCTATAGCATTGGAGAGGAGGCGGGGTTAACCCACACATAGTCTGCCATGGAGTATGTCAGGAAAACAGTTTTATAGTTTGTTATAAAATTTTGCAAACAGGTAATTTTTCTCCTTTATTGATGTGCGCTGATGAGGCTGCACTGATGGGCGCTGATAGGCTGCACTGATGGGCACTGATAAGGTGGCACTGATGGACACTGATAGGTGGCACTGGTGGGCACTGATGAGGTGGCACTGGTGGGCACTGATGAGGCGGCACTGTTGAACACTGATGAGGGGGCACTGATGGTTGGCACTGATGGTGAGGCACTGATGGGCGCTGATTGGCATCACTGATGAGCATTGATAGGTGGCACTGAAGGGCACTAATAGGTGGCACCAAAAAGATCTAAAAAATTTCACGACACGTTTGAAAACAAACGGAACAAACAAATGGAATGGTCTCTATTATTATAATATAATTAGAGCGATCAAGTTCTCCCGAGATCACGCACAAGTCTCACGTTACGAAAGGAACCAATGTATGACAGACTGACAGAGATTACATTATTTTAACTTTTGCGACATTGATTTACCATTGAATTTTTTTGTTCCTATGGCACACCTGCAAATCGGCACACAGTTTGAGAATCACTGCACTAAGCAATCTTTTGTCGATGAACATTGAGTCTGGGGTAGCACTGGTGGGTGTTGGCCATGAAGACTATGTTTTACTGAATCAATCTTTTGTGAAATGAATTTCACACAATTCTTCAATTAACTTTAGTAAAGTGAACACCCCCAAGGAAAGGGGGTACAAAGCAAAGCACCTGCATGAGAAAGTTCTGATGGAAAAAACAATCCCCATGTTCTGGAGCAGGGAAACTGAACTTGTATTCCATGTTACCTGTATAAAAGGCGCTTCCGTTGGAGCCTTCTCACAACAGTGTTTTGTGTCATGACCTCCTAGGACAAATGTTACCATTAATTGAAAGTATGTAACATTACTGAGAACTTCCGTTATGAAGAGATGTGGCTACTTAGTTTACTAAACAGAGATTAGTCAGATGACTTGCTATTTTGCAGATGTTTCTGGTGCATATTGCAACATTGTAACAGTACAGAATAAACTCAGTAGATACACAAATACTTTGTAGCATTTGTTGATAAGTATATTACAGTTTTTTTCCCAAAGAATATGGTGATGTTCCTGAGTTGCACCATTTATCCATAGTTTACCCTGAGACAGAGATAAGCAGTATACTCCTTGCATAAGCCAAAGCAATTTCATAAAAATCCATTGCTGTCCGTTCTTGGAAATTATCTATCATGTACCTTATCAGTGGCGGTGCATCCATAAGGAAAGTTTCCCTTTTTTTTAACTATCACATCTCTTAACCAATTCATTTAAAGTTTGACCAGAATGTGGAAAGCTAAAAACCCTTGTTAGTTTTAGCTATTAAAATGGCTTTTGGTGATTACCAACCCCCCCCAATTAATTTTCTTTAATCATTTTAATTTTGTGCTGGAGGGCCCATATATCTTACTTTATGGCTTATAAATTTAGCTATAGGCACATTTCATGGATAAATGCCCAGGCCTCAACATTCTGTATTCTAGGTTTGCATTGTGCCTTTGTCCCTGTTAGGGAGAATATAGTGATCAGAAATTCAAAAAGTTTGTTGTTACAGAAACAGGAAATGTTAGGAAACTTTTCCAATGGGTACATTGCTTCCAGTGACATCTATCTAAGAGTTTCTCATCATTTTGGATAGCTTTCCTGTCTTGTCCTGATGTGCTTTTGAGGCAGGAAGTGGTCTCCAATGGAACGCAATTAAATCCACATAGCAAAAAAACCCTTGTCCACTTTGTTCAAAACTGTAAAAGGTTTGTTTAATATTTATCTTTATTCTTATGGAAAATACAGTAATATACAAAATACTCTATTTACCATCAGGATACTGATGCTCTAGCTTTGAATAAGAATTTATATGTTAGGAAAGAACTCAATACTTTTAAATTCGGGGAGTGACCAGAAGGAATATTATGTTTGAAAGGAATATTATGCTCGCATGTACCTCCCCTAACTATTAATTGGGATGATGATGGATGTTTGGATTTTCCTGGCTTATTACGAGCATTTTCCCATGATGAGGCATGCATTAAAAGTGTCTGTACATTGTATATTGGTTAAATATGCCAGGCCAAATTAAGAAATCTTCCCATTGGGGCCCAACTACCTTAATGCTTTACTGCCCGCCAGTGTTATCCCATACTTAGCAGTTAAATCAATGAATGGCAAAATCTGGTTCTGCACCATTCAATGGCTAGTGAACTGCACAGGTAGCAAAGATGAACTGGAAACTCAATGCTGAAAGAAAGTGTCTGCATTTGCACATTTGGTTTCCAGTTATCAAAGTCTGTATATCAATGTGATGCAGTGCTTTCCCCAGTGCAAAGCAGAATCACACAGAAAACTGGCTCCACGTTTAAAGCAGACAGAAAGTGTCTATGGTCATTTTGGAAAAGATTGCATCTTAATGCAAATGCAAAGCTTTCCTTAGCACAGCAGCAATAGCTATTTCCTGACACCAAGATGGCAGCATACATATGATACAGCTCCGCCCCTATATCCACCCACAGGACCTGTTTAGCTCTATAAAAGTCTGACTGAGAGCTACCTCCCCCATTCTCCTTTTTGTCCTGAAAGATAATCACCTACAGACCGTTACACTCAGGATAAGCTCTTACCTGCCTACTATGTCGGAGTCTGTCTGGGTTCAAGCCTCTCCCAGAACGCAGTCCCACATCTTAGGATGCTAAATGCACCAACAAGGGAGGAGCCCCTTCTGGTGGTCTTTAGGGGCCGAGGTGTTCTCTAATCAGAGACGATATTCCTCTTGTGGCATGCCTGCTGTGGGGTCCAGATCCAGCAGCTGGGACTGCATGATGTCTTCTCTCCCATGGAACTCTTTCCAGGTCTGTCAGTGTTCTATAAAACATTTTTTCTTTTTCTTGCTCTCATGTCTCTAAGACCCCATACACACTGTGCAGCTTTTGTTGTCTGATTTCCTTTAGATTTGCCTGGACCATGTAGTGCAGGGGCCTGCCTGATTGCATACAAATTGAGTCTCTTAAAGTGGATGTAAACCCAATGTAATCCTTTCTAAACTACTGCCATAGGGGGTTATCTATAAGGATATACATTCCCCCTGCATGTATCTTTACCTGTCAAATGTCTCCCCTCTGTCTGTTATGAGAGCCAAAAAACTGCAGATTCTGTGGGTGGGTCTGTTGTCTGGAGCTCGGTGGGTGGAGTCGTGATGTCAGTAGACTCCCCGCCCACCTCTACACTCCCCTTGTCAATATGCGTTTTCTCCTGTGTATTTCTTACACTGAAATTATGCTATGATCTCTAACATCCAGTGAAAAGACAGGAAAGTAACCACATGACTTCAGCATGCCAAATCATGTTGAGATGTGGAACAGCCAATCCTTGCAGAGCTGCTGAAGAAAGGAGTGGGGGTGGGAATTAAAAAATAATGCATGTCTTAGGCTAGTGCATGAGATATGTAAATCACCTGTCACTCACAGCAAGGGGGAGGATTTGACAAAGTTTTTCTCAGTTTGTCAAGTTTTATCTCATTGAACAATAAAAGACAATTGCTCAGAGATGGATTAACTCTTTGTGGCAAGACTGGGCTAAAATGATAGGAAATCTTATACTCTACATTATGACATCAAATAAAAAAAAAAATTGGGTTTACATCCACTTTAAAGTTTGACTTCGTATTGTATGGTTTTGGTAAATCTGAGGGAAAAAACCTGCAGAGGTTTGTGTGATGTGTAGCCAGCTTAAAAGTGTCCTTTTGTGTGGATGGGCGTTGGCTTCCCTCCATTTGTACTGGCCCTTTTTTTATTAAGTCAGAGACGGGGGAGAGCTGAGTCTCTCTCTCAGGTGCTCTATTTAAAGGGCACAAATGGCCAGGTAATAAATGGATTTGCGATTCAGGCATCATCTCATTCTGAGGAACAGTCAATGACAGGTAAGTCTTGCTATTCTAGTAATGGGGATAGAAGGGGGAGGGGGGTGCCATGAAGAATGGATTACTAGGGGATGGGGGGGGGGGGGGTTGCTCAGATTTATTTTATTTCAATTTGTTTCTCCTTGGGGTATATATGTATTTTTCCCCTCTCTCGCCTCCCTTATTTCTCCCTTATTTCTCTCTGTTGCCATGCAGTCCCCTTTGCATTTTTCGGTTCTTCCGCCAGCATGAGCCTAACACCACATAACTAAGACCATCACAATACCAGGTAAGGGCCAACTTCGGGTATGCAAGAAGAAGGAAAAGAATGCGTTATGCCCTGATGAGTGTGCCTTCTTGTCTATTGCAGCCCCGGCTGCTCACACTCCCGCTCTAGAAGGTCCAGAGGCCTTCTGGATCATCAGGATTTTTCCAGGGCAGAAAGTGACTCCTCCAGTCCTGACAGACCCCAGTACAAAGGGTGCAAAAGTACGCTTAAGAGAAGGCACACAGCTTCTCTGAGGGCTTAGCGCCTGAAAGGCAAATGGTGGTCATGTGGAGATGACCCTATACCAGGAAAGCTACCGCAGCAGCAACTGCTTCAGGCAGCTTGCCAAAGACCAGGAGTACGAGAGTCAGCAGGTGTCAACCTTGCTCAAGAAAGTAGTCCGCGACTCCCTGGCAGAATTTTTGGGTCGTCTCGGACAACCGGGGACAGAAGTGGACAAACAGAGTGTGGGTCCTGCACCAGGTCTAAACCAAGCCATTCAACCCTCTCTAACTAGAAAGGTACAAGGCAGTTCAGGGGTGACTCCAGCCCAGCTGATTAGGCAGGCTGATTCCCCAGACCCAGTATTACAGCCAATCTTCCAGGCAGAGGGAGAAGATGCTGTATCTTTCTCGGCAGAGGATCCTGAAGGTTCAGGCTTTGATTTTGCGATGATACCACCATTCATTAAGGCAGTAAAAGCTGCACTGGAATGGGAGGATCCGGAACCTCCTCCAAAGAAGGAGAAAACTTATTATCATACACACCATACAATCTGATTTTAAATTGTGTGGCGATCGCTGCACAACACGCATTAGGTGCCTTTACCCTTTCAGGGCACCCCAAATGCGATGCGATTCGGCTGTGTTTGTCACATGGGAGAACGCGCCTTTAAAAACATTGTGCGAAGCTTGTCGTCCCTAGGAGGAGCAGGGGCTTATTTTTGCACGCGAAGGACAGCCAAGTGAATGGGCTGCCCCCATGCAAGTTGCAACATTGTATGCAATTAGCTCTTTGAAAATCAATTAGTGGGAACACTTGTCCCCTCTACATCATAATATCAAATGCCTCTGAAAAGTGACCTAAGCACAGCTCGCTTTTCAGTGCAATAGTAGAGTCTGCTGCAAGTGTGAACAAGCCTTTGGGTTCCATAGGAGGAACCTAAAGAAACAGGTAGCTATATTGATATTTCCTCTCTCCAGTGAATGGGTGCTTCCAGCTTTCCCAGCGGAGTCAGATGCTGATATGCACAAGTTGGACATTTCAAAAGTCCTCAAAGCCTATCTCCAGGCTACTTCTACATTCAGACGTTCTGACAGACTTTTTTCATCATACCTACCGGAAAATTTAAAGGAAAAGAGGCCTCTGCCAGAACCATCTTGGTCGTGATAGTAAAAACTATTCACTGAGCATATAAAGTGGCCGGGAAGGATCCTCCGGAGGTGGTTAGTGCTCACTCAACCAGGGCAATGTCCTCTTCTTGGGCAGAACAGGCAGGAGTGCCTCTGGAGACAGTCTGCAAAGCGGATAGCTGGTCATCACATCATACGTTCTTAAAACACTACAGGGTGGATCCAGAAGCTCTTACTACAGTAGCGTTTGGGAGCCAAGCTTCTATGTCTATTGTCAAATAAAGACTAAGTTTGCAGCATCAAACCCTCCCTCTTAAAAGCTCATTATGTATCATATGTATGCTGCCATGTTGGAGTCAGGAAAATGGAAAATTGTATCAAATACTTACTGTAATTTTACTTTCCTGACGCCAATACATGGCAGCATACAAACCCTCCCTCTGATCTTTGTGCTTTATACTGAGAATGGGGGCAATAGCTCTCAGTCAGACTTTTATAGAGGTAAACAGGTCCTGTGGGTGGATATAGGGGCGGAGCTATATTATATGTATGCTGCCATGTATTGGCGTCAGGAAAGGAAAACTACAGTATTTGATACAATTTTCCATTTTCTACAGCACAAGCCCTGTAAAGAACCAATAAGGTGTACAAAAAACACTTTACTAGTTCACATTTGTTTTCCCCCTCTGAAGGTCTTTTTGGCTCCAGGCATCACTATCTACATGTACCTAATGGAAAAACTGGCCCTGGAACATTCACATCTGGGCAATAAAAATGTGTTAAATTTTAAAAGAAAATAATTCATCTGTAAATGGAATGTGTGAGTGAAAATCACTATTGATAATGAATATAGTCAAGGGCCTATGATATTTCTAATCTTTCTAATCTAATCGGAATCATGTTAGAAATATTTTTTCATATTATGAGTATACATTATAAATAATGTTTTATTTATTTGCAGTTTGTCAATTGAGGCTTTGTTTTTTTTTTAAATGTTTTCTCTTTTTATTAAAAAAAATCCCTGTTCGCAGAATCTCGTACAGGTACGTGACTCTGCACTTCCAGGTCTGGGGCGCGCACGCGCATCACCGGTGACCCACTCCCGCTGTGATTGGACACAGCGGGAGCCAATCAGCAGATCCAGTGGACCCGATGTCTACCGGGACCCGCCAATCGTTCCTGAGAGAGACAGAACAGCGGTCTGCCTAATCAGGCAGATCTCCGTTCTGTTAGTAGGGAAGATAGAGATCCTGTGTTTCTACTAAGCAGGAACATGGATCTCTGTCTTCCCACAGTTAAAGCACCCCCACGCAGTTTGCAAGTGC
Organism: Lithobates septentrionalis; assembly: GCA_037952835.1. NCBI lineage: Eukaryota > Metazoa > Chordata > Amphibia > Anura > Ranidae > Lithobates > Lithobates septentrionalis. The sequence continues at coordinate 196,852 of JBBDGP010001268.1, read as the reverse complement.
TCCCTAGGGACACATTTAACCCTTTGATCGCTCCTGGTGTTAACCCCTTCCCTGCCAGTGTCATTAGTACAGTGATAGTACATGTTTTTTAGCACTGATCACTGTATTAGAGTCACTGGTCCCCAAAAAAGTGTCAAAAGTGTCACTTAGTGTCCGATTTGTCCACCGCAATGTTGCAGTCCCACTATAAGTCTCTGATTGCCACCTACTAGTAAAATAAACAAATACGAATTCCATAAATTCCATAAAAATATCCCATAGTTTGTGCATGCTATAACTTTTGTGCAAACCAATCAATATATGCTTATTGGGAATTTTTTTTACCAAAAACATGTAGCAGAATACATATTGGCCTAAACTGATAAAGAAATTTGATTTTTTTTTACATTTTTTTATTGGATATGTTTTATAACAGAAAGTAAAAAATATTTTTTTTTCAAAATTGTCGTTTTTTTTTTTTGTTTATAGCACAAAAAATTAAAACTGCAGAGGTGATCAAATACCACCAAAAGAAAGCTCTATTTGTGGGGAAAAAAAAGAACATCAATTTTATTTGGGTACAACGTCACTTGTCACTTAAAGTAACGCAGTGCCATATCCCAAACAATGCCTGGTCATCAAGGGGAGTAAACTTTCCAGGGCTGAAGAGGTTAAACAAGCCTAACCCTTAGGAACTATTTAATGCCCATTGCACCCTTGAAAACCACCTTAATATCACCGTAAACATTAGAGCATGTGAGGTCTACCAATTTGAGAGGAAGAGGAAGAACAAGGCAATGGACCATCAATATTAGAAATACATTTAATAAAGCATGAAACATGAATGATGAGAAAAAACAGAGGAATTGTGGGTGCAGAGTACTAAATTAAGCAATGACAGCTCGAAGGCTTACCCCTCCTGTAAGGCAGAGACAGCTGGTAACCCGCACACAGGGAAATATTCAGGCAATTTGAACCACTTTTAACCTACTGTACATTCAATTGCAAAAATAATTAAAAGGACAGAAGAATATAAACATAAACCAATAGGTTTAGTTGTTTCTGGTTGTAATATAAAATGTTCGCAGCACTTACATTTTACATGTGTTTCCAAGGTGGAAGGGCATCTACATGCTTTTTCCATGTAGTACTATTCATCTTTATTAAAGATATGATGTGTTTTATTGGTGCCTATGCTTTCCTGTCCTGATGATAAACTCGTCCCCTATTTCTTGTATGGATGTCACAAGATCAGAAAGTTAAGGGATATCTCTCCACTGGCTGACAGGCTGGCAATTTTTTTTAAAGAATGATGCATTATTCTTTTTCCAAAGTTAAATACAGACAGGTAAAGAGCATATACCATTGCTTAACAATTCCAGATAACATTCCCAGAAAATAGGCAGAGATAACCCCTCCATAGTATATAAATACAAACCAATAGGAGGAAGAGAATATCTCAGTGTTGGTTGGAGCAAAAGTACTCCATGTATAGTACATCTGTCAAGTACTCAAAGAGGGTGTGTAGGTTAGAACAGACGGTCCAAGATTTAGCGTGTCGTCAAGATCCACTCGGGTTTTGGAGTGTAAAAGGTGTCAAAAGAAAAAAACCTAGCAATGCATGGCTGATATAAATGTTACTTCTTCCCTACTTTATCAAAAACATTAAAAAAAAAAAAAAAAGTTTCACAAAAATTGGGCTTTACGAAAATTTAAAACTAAAACACTTTATTTTCAACTTCTCAGTGCTAGCACATTTTTGTGAAAACAAGAGAAAGTAGCCTGGTGTTGATTACCATCTTGTTAATCTCCAAACTGCCCTTGAATTGAGCTTGAAAAAAATCCTTGAGCTTTCCCTTGTAGGCATATGATTTCATAAACATTTGCTTAATCTTCTGGTAAATCTGAAAATAAAGTACATCTAAATGCTTCATTAGTTTTCTGACCAATTCTCACTACAGTTTGCAAATTGATGTCTTTTTTTGGTCATCTTTACCGAAATGCCATTTAACCACTTCGCATCCAGGCCATTTCTGACACTTCACTCCTACATGTCAAAAATCATCATTTCTTTGCTATAAAATTACATAGAACCCCCAAACATTATATATGTTTTTTTTAGCAGAGACCCTAGAGAATACCATGGCGGTCATTGCAACTTTTTATCTTGCACGGTATTTGCGCAGCAATTTTTCAAATGCGTTTTAAAAAAAAAAAAAAAAAATAGTTTCATGCTTTAAAAAAAAACAAAACAGCAAAGTTAGCCAAATTGTTTTGCATAGTGTGAAAGATGAAGTTACGCTGAGTAAATAGATACCTAACATGTCATGCTTCAAAATTGCACACGCTCGTGGAATGGCGCCAAACTTTGGTACTTAAAAATCCCCATAGGCGACGCTTTAAAATTTTTTACTGGTTACATGTTTTGAGTTACAGAGGAGGTCTAGGGCCAAAATTATTGCTCTCGCTCTAGCGTTCGCGGCGATACCTCACATGTGTGGTTTGAACACCGTTTTCATATGTGGGCGGGACTTACGTATGCGTTCGCTTCTGCGTGCGAGCTCATGGGGACAGGGGCGCTTTAAAATTTTTTTTTTTTTATTATTATTGTTAATTTTACCTAATTTTTATTTTGACACTTTAAAAAAAAATTTTTTTTTTTGATCACTTTTATTCCTATTACAAGGAATGTAAACATCCCTTGTAATAGGAATATGACATGATCGGTCCTCTTTACAGTGAGATATGGGGTCAATAAGACCCCACATCTCACCTCTAGGCTGGGAAGCCTAAAATAAAAAAAAATAAAAAAACGATCACCGCTTCCCAGCCGAAGCGGCGCCGTTTTTTTTAATGCAGAGGCCGGGCGTGACGTCATAACTTAGCGCCCGGCCTCCGAACGATCATAGAGACTCCGGTGACCATCTGGTCCGCCGGAAATCTCTATGGTGAACATCCGGCGCCGGCGGATCCGCTATCCGACTCACCGATCGCTGAGGTGAGTCGGTAGAAGCACCGGAGGGCGGCGGGAGGGGGGGGGGGACGTCCCCTCTCGCCGCCCGTAAGAACGATCAATCGGCGGAACAGCTGCTATGATCATTCTTATGGTGTACGGAATCGCCGGCTGAAAATGCCGGTATCTGAATGATGTCTGTAGCCTCAGGCATCATTCAGATATAACCCCCGAAAGTCGAGGCCGTCATATGACGGCCTCCGGATGTCAAGTGGTTAAATTACACATAATAAGTAATAATTGTGTTGAATAGTAATTCATTAATTAACCACAGTTGAGCAATATAGATGAAAGCAATGGCTGTGACAAAGAGAACTACGTCAGTTTGAATGGTACCAATTATCATATGCCCCATGATGCGAATAGGAAGATGATGTGATGATGTGGTGACATGGACTGTGATGAAGACAGAGTTTTAAAAACGGGTTAGAGTACATATACACGTACACCAAGCATGGTTTCACTTCCTATTAACTTCTTAGAAAGGCATCTGTTAAAAATAATTGTTGAGTAATGTACGAAATGTCAAAACCAGGTTTGTAGATCATGAAACTCAATGATTTCCTCACTAGGGTTCTTGAGAGCTCTCTCAGGATATCTAAACTCCCCTACAATCTTGCAGTTAAAAAAGGCTCAAAGTTGAAAAAGATGCATGGGCTACTGTACCTTGCCGCATTTGTTGGTATAATGTGCATACAGCATAAAAGTCTCATTAGGTCTATTCATTTTGTTGTTTATGACTGCACTTGGTCATTGCTCTGCATTGATTCTCTGCGAGTATCCCCACTAGGAGTGTTTAGAGGAGCAGCTCACGGTACATTAGTGGTATGGTCACTGGAAAAGATGGTGCCTTATATTTGTGGTCTGTTTTTTGAAACTGGTAAATCATTGGGTTTACTTCCGCTTTAATGTGATGTCAGTGGGAATAATGCTCATTAAACTTGTGGTCATTGGGAAGAATTTCCAGATAGACTTACAGATAGCTAAATGGACCAATGATGTCAGTGGTTACTTGTCTAAGAGGCAGAAATTGTTCATTGATCCAGGAACTTCTAGCAACCTCTGGAGGAACCCTAGGGCTTCACATTACCCTGATTGAGAAAAACTGGTTTAGACCAGTGGCGGCTGGTGCTCCATTTATTTGGGGGGGGTGGCAAACAAACCCTCCTGCCGCCGGGTCTGCACTTACCCCATCCACAATCGCGGCTTCCCCTCCTTCTCGGCCACTGTAAAGTCCATGCACAGCAGATGGACAAAGCAGTAAGAGAGCAGCCTGGTGGACAGAGACAGGCCGCGGCACAGAAATCACCATCTTTCTTCTCCCAGCTCAAGCTGCACGGCAACTCTGCCTCTGCACATCACCGCCAGAGACTGCACGCTCATTGGCTGCCGCCAACTCCCCTGCCTCCTTCTCCTCCTCCGCTCCTCTACTCCTCGTCTCTGCTCCAGCCACTGCCGCACACATCACACAAGTGGGTGGGCTCAGGCACACCCTTTTTTAAGCCAATTAGAGGCCCAGACTCTAATCATGTGCTTCTAAAAAAAACAAAAAACCTTTATTGAAATCCATGCGTCCGGCACCCTGCATGTATATTAGGTGCTGAGCACATGGATCGTGGGGGGGTGCCCCTAATGAGCTACCACTGGTTTAGAGCATATGCAGCCCAAACAGCTTGGGTGCTGGAAGCACCAATGCATATTTTGCTAACCTGAATATAGATAAATGGTAAAAAATTAAATCTCTTTTAGTCAAGGTGTAAGAGAAAAATAACTGCAGATGAATGTGGCAGGTTTGGCAATCTGCTTGGATCAAGACAGAAATGACCCTGATTATCAATACTTTGGATTCTATCTGAGCCTAATTACCGTATATACTCGAGTATAAGTCGATCCGAGTATAAGTCAAGGCCCTAATTTACCACAAAAAAATGGGAAAAACTTATTGAATCGAGTATAAGACGAGGGTGAGAAATGCAGCAGCTACTGTAAGTGGAAAAAGAGGGTAAACAATGCCCATCTGCAACTGTATACCTCCCGGTGTCCTGTGCATGTGTCCTGTGCATATGTGCATGTGTCCTGTGTATATCTGCATGTGTATATGTGTATATGTGCATGTGTCATGTGTCCTGTGTATATGTGCATGTGTCCTGTGTATATGTGCATGTGTCCTGTGTCCTGCGTATATGTGCATGTGTCCTGTGTATATGTGCATGTGTCATGTACCTGTGTCCTATGTATAGTTGCATGTGTCATGTACCTGTGTCCTGTGTATATGTGCATGTGTCATGTGTATATGTACCTGTGTGCATGTGTCTGTGTGCATCCTCCGTGTGCCGCTCTGCACCGATCAGCGTGTGCAGCGGCCATTCACTGTTCATAAGCCACGCCTCCTCCTTGTCCATGATAGGCAGAAAACTCCATTTCCCAGCAGTCAGCGGTCAGCCTATCACGGACATTCTCTCATCCTCATACCACGGACGAGGATGAGAGAATGTCCGTGATAGGCTGTACACTGATTGCCTATCGCAGACGAGGAGGCGCAGCTTTTGAACAGTGAGAGGCTGCCAAGTGCTATGTAGCACACGCTGGCCGCCGTCTGCCTGCATGACATGCTGATCATGTAGGCAGATGGCGGTGACTCAAGTATAAGTAGAGGGGGGCACTTTCAGCCCCAAAAAAGGGGCTGAAAATTTCGACTTATACTCAAGTATATACGGTATATTCAAATTTCATTATACTTTTGTCTGAATTTTGCAGATGGTAAAAAAAGATTGTAACATATGTAGCACTACCCCCGCAAGAGCCCCTGAATTTGTGTCCCAGATTCTTTTCCCTCTGTGTAGCACCAGCCAGGCAAACAGCAACATTCACTCCTTTGGCTTGGAAAATAAAAGTTGCCTTTTTCAAAGATTATTGCAGAGTAATTGGATGGGCTAAGGCCCGGTTCACACTGATGCACTGTGATTTTGTTCCGTTTTTTGTCCTTTGTGAGGTGTGAATTTACCGCAATTTTACCGTGAATTTACCGTGATTTTACCGCTAATTTCAGGAGTTGGACATAGCTGCTATTGATATTCTAGCCAATGGAATCATAATGTAAAAAATAAAAGGTGTTAACTTCCTGTGTACTTCCTGGTTTTTGTGGAGAGTAGTGTGGTGGAATTCGTACATATGTGAACCATCAATGCGATTCAAGAACGATTTACATTAATGTCTATGTAGACTAAATTCGCAACGCAGTAAACTCGCACAAGACCCTTTTTTTAATCGCATTCTTAGAGGAATTGCAACGCATGTATGTGAACGACCGTCATTGAAAACAATGACTTTAGGGATGACATGTGAATTTAAAGTGTTTTTGACGCATCACATTCGTCATAAACTCGCATCAGTGTGAACCGGGCATTAAGGAAGCTGTGGGATACTTCAGAACACTAACAGGAGTATGAGGACATTTGTCTCTTTCTAGCTGCTTCTCAGAACAGTCCCTTGAGCAGTAGGACATAAAGTGGACAGCACTGGGACACCATAAGCAATGTCCCAGGCCAGGCAAGCCTTAAAGTGGTTGTAAACCTCAGACATGAAATATGAACAAAGCATATGTTGTGTACTTGTCTCAATTAAGAGAACTAAGTGTCATTTCTGTCTGCTGATTTGTTCCTATGCTATCAACATGAATCCCTTCTGACACATTTTCCTGACACCAAGGGAAAAAAGGTGACAGGTGAGGGAGCTCCAGCTGATTGACAGCCTCAGCTGTTCTTGTGTGCTGTGTGAAGGGGGTGTGTACCTTCCCTCCAATCAGCTCTTAGAGTTCTCCTCAGTGAGCTCTGCAGAGTGTAATTTCAGCTTTCTGCCCCCTTTTTTTGGCAGCTCAAACTAGCTTTATAAATTCTGCACTTTGAATGGATGTAGAGAAGAGAAGAGTGCAGATAAACAGGTATCACTTATGTAGGAAAATTTGTTTCCTCTCTGTGTATCACCTGAGGCCAGTCACTTCACTAAGTATATGTACGGGTTTACAATGACTTTAATACTGGTGCAAAAGGGGTTAACAGTAGCAACAGTCAAACTGATCCATCCCTCTCTCTGTACTCACAATGTCCCTTGGGGCTTGGGGCTTGGATGTCCCCCTCCAGACTTTTAGCTCCTTCTCTACTTGCAGCAGAATAGCCCCCCCAGCTATGCACAGCTGGGGCCTCAATGAAACAGAATCTTCAACTGGACTGCCAGGAAAGGGCTGGCAGCCCTTCTGGCTTTGAACCCCTTCTCCTGGGGGAAAAAGCCTGCTCTCTGAGGCTCCAACCACCATCTGAGCACGCCTCCACAAGAATTGGCTACTCATTTGACTCTCCCATACACTATATTCTGGAAATCTCCAGAAGACAGGGGGAGCAATCAAACTTGCAGCCTGCGGAGCCTAGAGCAGCCTAAAGCAATCACATGCTGCTTACAGGAGAGCCACAGAACTAAATTTAAATGTGCCTACCCTTACTAGCAGCCTATCTGGGAGTGTGCTACACATAACTAACATTATATAACATTGCATAAAACATAAGTAAAGTAGACCTTCACCCTCATTACCAACTTTCCATAATTGTACTCCTCATCCCTCCTTTTACACAATTGTGCGTTTATTTGTTTTATTATTTTTTTAAAAGCCTTTTGTTTTGGTATCTATCCCCTTCTATATTTCTCACTAGAAAAAAAATGACATCCCCAGCTGCGTGCAGCCTCGTGGGATACTCATGTCACACATCCAAGGAGGCTAAGAGCATCGTGGGATACTCACGCCACAGTCACATATCCAAGGAGGCTAAGAGCAATCTACATGTGTCTACATGCTGTGGCATTGTATCAGGAGGCTAGTTGTCTCTTCCTGATTCTTGCAGCTGGCCCACTTATGACACAGTTCCTGCACCTTTTCAGGGGGCTGAGTGCAAGGGCCAGGAAGAGAAAGCTGGCTCCCGATATTATCAGAAAATAGAATGTCAGTTCAAGAAATGGCGTGTTGCAGCATAACGGCAGATCACCACAGATTATCGCAAGGGGTCAAATTGCTCTTTAAAATAACATTACTTTCAAAGCTTCCAGGAAAAGACAAATGGCAGTTTATCTCTTTGGTTGAAGACTAGAGATAAAGTTTAGATTCGCTGCACGATTGGTTTGCAGCAAATCTGGGGAGGTCAATGTTTGTAGTTCTGGTGAATTTATGATAAAATTCACTGGACTGAATTCTAAAGGACCCATAATGCCCTAATTGACCATTCAACTGTGGTCAGCAGGGTTATGCCCCGTACACACGATCGGACATTGATCGGACATTCGGACAACAAAATCCATGGATTTTTTCCGACCGATGTTGGCTCAAACTTGTTTTGCATACACACGGTCGCACAAAGTTGTCGGAATTTCCGAACGCCAAGAACGCGGTGAAGTACACCACGTACGACGAGACTATAAAAGGGCAGTTCAGTTACCAAGCGCGGCACCCTTTGGGCTCCTTTTGCTAATCTTGTGTTAGTAAAAGTTTGGTGAGAGACGATTCGCGCTTTTTCAGACTCGTGGTTTTCAGTTCGTTTTTCTGGTGTTCAGTTTGTGCTTGTGGGTTTGTATCTGTTCTTCAGTGCATGCAGCGAGTTACTATTGAGTTTGTCATTGTGTTCTTGTTCATTCGTTACTGATTTTCAGGTCGCTCTTCACAGGCCTTGCTGTTCTTCAGTGCGTTCTGTTACTTCGTTCTGACCAGCCGACCGTTTTCTAGCCATGTTGCATGTACGTACTCATCGTAGAGTTCGTGCTGTGCGGGGGCTTGGTGTTGGGGTTCTTACTTTGACACAAGCTCAGTCCATGAACAGGGCGAGGAGGAGTTCATGGACCAAGAATTGGTTGCTCCAGCATGACCAGTTCTGTCACATGCCTTTGCTCTGTGAGATCCATGAGAATAATCCTGACGATTTCAGGAACTTTCTCCAGATGATGGACCCCGTATTTCACTGTTTGTTGGCTTTGCTGACCCCAGGATACCTGCATGAGGCAAGCCATCACTCCGGAGCAGGGGCTAGTCGCCACCCTGCGCTAGTTGGCGACGGGGAGAAGCCTGCAGGACCTCAAGTTCTTGACAGGCATCTCCCCCCAGGCTCTGGGGATCATTATCCCGGATAGGGATGAGCTTCGAGTTCAAGTCGAACTCATGTTCGACTCGAACATCGGCTCTTCGCAAGTTCGCCGAACAGCGAACAATTTGGGGTGTTCGTGGCAAATTCGAATGCCACGGAACACCCTTTAAAAGTCTATGGGAGAAATCAAAAGTGCTAATTTTAAAGGCTTATATGCAAGGTATTGTCATAAAAAGTGTTTGGGGGGCCTGCCCCAGGAGACATGTATCAATGCAGAAAAAAGTTTTAAAAACGGCCGTTTTTTCAGGAGCAGTGATTTTATTAATGCTTAAAGTGAAACAATAAAAGTGTAATATCCCTTTAAATTTCGTAGCTGGGGAGTGTCTATAGTATGCCTGTAAAAGGGCGCATGTTTCCCGTGTTTAGTACAGTCTGATAGCAAAATGACATTTCAAAGGAAAAAAAGTCATACTCGCGGCTATTAATACATTGCCGGTCTGACAATACACATAGAAGTTCATTGATAAAAACGGCATGGGAATTCCCCACAGGGGAACCCCGAACCAAAATTTAAAAAAAAAAATGATGTGGGGGGTCCCCCTAAATTCCATACTAGGCCCTTCAGGTCTGGTATGGATATTAAGGGGAACCCAGGCCAAAAAAAAAAGACGTGGGGGGTCCCCCTAAATTCCATACCAGGCCCTTTAGGTCTGGTATGGATATTAAGGGGAACCCCACGCCAAAATTTAAAAAAAGAACGGCGTGGGGTCCCCCCAAAAATCCATACCAGACCCTTATCCGAGCACGCAACCTGGCAGGCCGCAGGAAAAGAGGGGGGATGAGAGAGCGGCCCCCCCTCCTGAACTGTACCAGGCCACATGCCCTCAACATTGGGAGGGTGCCCATGTTGATGAGGTCAAGGGCCTCATCCCCACAACCCTGGCCGGTGGTTGTGGGGGTCTGCGGGCGGGGGGCTTATTGGAATCTGGAAGCCCCCTTTAACAAGGGGACCCCCAGATCCCAGCCCTCCCCCCTGTGTGAAATGGTAAGGGCCTACCATTTCACTAAAAAACTGTCAAAAATGTTAAAAATGACAAGAGACAGTTTTTGACAATTCCTTTATTTAAATGCTTCTTCTTTCTTCTTCCTTCTATCTTCCTTCGGTTTCTTCCTCCATCTTCTTCTTCTTCTGGTTCTTCTGGCTCTTCTGGTTCTTCCTCCGGTGTTCTCGTCCAGCATCTCCTCTGTGGCGTCTTCTTCCCTTCTTCTCCTCGGGCCGCTCCGCATCCATGGCATGGAGGGAGGCTCCCACTCTTCTCTTCATCTTCTTCTCTTCTTCATCCTCTTCTCTTCTTCATCTTCTTCTCCGGGCCGCTCCGCATCCATGGTGGCATGGAGGGAGGCTCCCGCTGTGTGACGCTTCTCTTATGACGGTTCTTAAATAACGGGGGCGGGGCCACCTGGTGACCCCGCCCCCCTTTGACGCACTGGGACATGACGGGACTTCCCTGTGGCATTCCCCGTGACGTCACAGGGAAGTCCAGTCAAGTCACCGTGCGTCAGAGCGGGGCGGGGTCACCGTGTGGCTCTGCCCCCCCGTTATTTAAGAACCGTCAGAAGAGGAGAAGCGTCACACAGCGGGAGCCTCCCTCCATGCCACCATGGATGCGGAGCGGCCGGGAGAAGAAGATGAAGAAGAGAAGAAGATGAAAAAAAAAACCCTGCCCGCAGACCCCCAAAACCACCGGCCAGGGTTGTGGGGATGAGGCCCTTGTCCTCATCAACATGGGGACAAGGTGTTTTTGGGGGCTACCCCAAAGCACCCTCCCAATGTTGAGGGCATGTGGCCTGGTACGGTTCAGGAGGGGGGGCGCTCTCTCGTCCCCCCCTCTTTTCCTGCGGCCTGCCAGGTTGCGTGCTCGGATAAGGGTCTGGTATGGATTTTTGGGGGGACCCCACACCGTTTTTTTAAAAAATTTGGGCGCGGGGTTCCCCTTAATATCCATACCAGACCTGAAGGGCCTGGTATGGAATTCAGGGGGACCCCCACGTCATTTTTTAAAAAAATTTTGGCCAGGGTTCCCCTTAATATCCATACCAGACCTAAAGGGCCTGGTATGGATTTCAGGGGGACCCCCCACATCATTTTTTTAAAAAATTTTGGCGGGGTTCCCCTTAATATCCATACCAGACCTGAAGGCCTGGTATAAAATTTAGGGGGACCCCACGTAATTTTTTTTTTTTTAATTTTGGTTTGGGGTTCCCCTGTGGGGAATTCCCATGCCATTTTTATCAATGAACTTCTATGTGTATTGTCGGACCGGCAATGCATTATTAGCCGCGAGTAGTTTTAAATGACTTTTTTTTCTTTAAAATGTCATTTTGCTGTCAGACTGTTCTAAACACAGGAAACATGCGCCCCTTTACAGGCTTACTATAGACACCCCCCAGGTATGAAATTTATAGGGATATAACGCTTTTATTGTTTTACTTTAAGCATTATTGTAAAAAAGAAGGAGGGAAGGTTTGGGACTTTAAATGAGGCGCGGGTAAGCACCTCCATCCCTAAATTGAATCTAATCGAGAGGGAAATGGGACTTTAAATGAAGCGGCTGGACTGCGGAGGTGATGATATAAATATACAATTTTATTTATAACAAGGTAAATATGGTAATTTTCATATATACATAAAAGCACAAGGTATAGACATAGTGATACAAAGTATATAAATATAGACATAAATAGAGGTAAATTCATGAGGTTAATGAATAGTATATGACAGCAATCTGGCCTTAAAATGCTAGACACAGCATGCCCGGCACCTGTGTTAATAATCACATGAAAGGAATCTACAAATGTTAGGTTCATGTTATAACATCGTCAAAGCGTAGTATGTGTCTCTGCAGCATCCAATAGCTCTACGCGTTTCGTGGAATTGTCTCCACTCGTCAGGAGCAGATGCAACAGGTTCCTGTAGATTAAATGATTATGGTGAAACCACATTATGTATAAGAGTAAAGAATGTTATTTATAGAAAATTAACCAAATAACACTCACCAGCCCCGGCAGTGGGAGCAATAAGGGGCGAGCGAGACAGGTGAACCGGAAGCACAGACCACACCACGGGAGCTGAGGCGGCGTAACTGTACATGGGCAGCCTGGGGTGGTGGTATGGTGCTTAAGGTGGTCCCCATGAGTGTAGGTGCTGGCTTGGAAGTATGAGCAAATCAAAACATCTGAAAATAAAAATGAAAATGTGTGTAAGGTGAGATGATGAGGATGTGTAAAAACAAGCAAGGTATGTGTAAGGGGAATGAAAAAAATGATGAAAAAATAATAATAGTGGTGTGAAATTATAGGCCCAATGTGTCAGCATGTGTAAATAATGGAGGAAAAGGATGGGATGTGAAGTGTAATTGGTGTAATGTGTATGAAATGGGCTGACCTATACGTGAGAATGGTCTAAGAAAAACAAACCTAAAAGTGAAGTGAGTGTAAAAAACAAATGTGTATAAACAAAAAAGTGCAAAAACCAATCGTGTTGTGTGTGGGTCTGAACCAAAAGACACTTACCCAGGCTGCATGCCATGCAACACCAGACGGTGGAATAGCTGGTGTGCAGGAGCCCCAGGCAGAGACCGGCCATGTGAACAGCCGGCTCCGACTGAGGGCATATGTACAGGCACGCCACCAACGCCACGTGCCTGAACGCAGGGGGGGCGGGAGAAGGCGTCCGCACCTGGGTCAGACCGCCAGGTGAGTGGCGCCACATCGCTCCCACCCAGGTCACGCAGGAGGTGCCCTCAATGGCAGCGTAATGACGTCAATTCGACGTCAAACGCTGGACGTGAGGACCGTGGCGCTGATGCGCGAAGGGGCGTCCTCCCAATCACCCGAACACCAACGTGCAACGGGAAAAGGGAGGACCCACGAGGCGCATCGCAGCTCCCGCGACAAGGAAAAGGCCCCCATACACCATGAACAGGCTCAAAACCCCAAACCTGCACACATCGCCAGAGCGGCAGGAGCGCATGGATATAAGAATTGTAAATTGTGTAATCATATAGGGAATGTAACTTATGAGGTTTAAACATAAAAGCTATGCCGAGAATGCCATAAATTGCTGTCGCTAATAAAATAAATAAATGCATGTATCAATATACCCTGAATTTGCTTGGCCAGTCCCGATGTGTAAATCCCTAAGTAGGGAATGTACACATCTGAAACTGCACTTCACGCATGGATGGCAGGGGAACACTGCTGATCCAATATTCCAGCCGCTTCCATCCCTATACAAACTGTAAAAAAGAAGGAGGGAATGTTTGGGACTTTAAATGAGGCGCGGGTAAGCACCTCCATCCCTAAATTGAATCTAATCGAGAGGGAAATGGGACTTTAAATGAAGCGGCTGGACTGCGGAGGTGATGATATAAATATACAATTTTATTTATAACAAGGTAAATATGGTAATTTTCATATATACATAAAAGCACAAGGTATAGACATAGTGATACAAAGTATATACATATAGACATAAATAGAGGTAAATTCATGAGGTTAATGAATAGTATATGACAGCAATCTGGCCTTAAAATGCTAGACACAGCATGCCCGGCATCTGTGTTAATAATCACATGAAAGGAATCTACAAATGTTAGGTTCATGTTATAACATCGTCAAAGCGTAGTATGTGTCTCTGCAGCATCCAATAGCTCTACGCGTTTCGTGGAATTGTCTCCACTCGTCAGGAGCAGATGCAACAGGTTCCTGTAGATTAAATGATTATGGTGAAACCACATTATGTATAAGAGTAAAGAATGTTATTTATAGAAAATTAACCAAATAACACTCACCAGCCCCGGCAGTGGGAGCGATAAGGGGCGAGCGAGACAGGTGAACCGGAAGCACAGACCACACCACGGGAGCTGAGGCGGCGTAACTGTACATGGGCAGCCTGGAGTGGTGGTATGGATTTACACATCGGGACTGGCCAAGCAAATTCAGGGTATATTGATACATGCATTTATTTATTTTATTAGCGACAGCAATTTATGGCATTCTCGGCATAGCTTTTATGTTTAAACCTCATAAGTTACATTCCCTATATGATTACACAATTTACAATTCTTATATCCATGCGCTCTTGCCACTCTGGCGATGTGTGCAGGTTTGGGGTTTTGAGCCTGTTCATGGTGTATGGGGGCCTTTTCCTTGTCGCGGGAGCTACGATGCGCCTCGTGGGTCCTCCCTTTTCCCGTTGCACGTTGGTGTTCGGTGATTGGGAGGACGCCCCTTCGCGCATTGGCGCCACGGTCCTCACGTCCAGCGTTTGACGTTGAATTGACGTCATTACGCTGCCATTGAGAGCACCTCCTGCGTGACCTGGGTGGGAGCGATGTGGCGCCACTCACCTGGCGGTCTGACCCAGGTGCGGACGCCTTCTCCCGCCCCCCCCTGCGTTCACGCACGTGGCGTTGGTGGCGTGCCTGTACATATGCCCTCAGTCGGAGCCGGCTGTTCACATGGCCGGTCTCTGCCTGGGGCTCCTGCACACCAGCTATTCCACCGTCTGGTGTTGCATGGCATGCAGCCTGGGTAAGTGTCTTTTGGTTCAGACCCACACACAACACGATTGGTTTTTGTACTTTTTTGTTTATACACATTTGTTTTTTACACTCACTTCACTTTTAGGTTTGTTTTTCTTAGACCATTCTCACGTATAGGTCAGCCCATTTCATACACATCACACCAATTACACTTCACATCCCATCCTTTTCCTCCATTATTTACACATGCTGACACATTGGGCCTATAATTTCACACCACTATTATTATTTTTTCATCATTTTTTTTCATTCCCCTTACACATACCTTGCTTGTTTTTAGACATCCTCATCATCTCACCTTACACACATTTTCATTTTTATTTTCAGATGTTTTGATTTGCTCATACTTCCAAGCCAGCACCTACACTCATGGGGACCACCTTAAGCACCATACCACCACCCCAGGCTGCCCATGTACAGTTACGCCGCCTCAGCTCCCGTGGTGTGGTCTGTGCTTCCGGTTCACCTGTCTCGATCGCCCCTTATCGCTCCCACTGCCGGGGCTGGTGAGTGTTATTTGGTTAATTTTCTATAAATAACATTCTTTACTCTTATACATAATGTGGTTTCACCATAATCATTTAATCTACAGGAACCTGTTGCATCTGCTCCTGACGAGTGGAGACAATTCCACGAAACGCGTAGAGCTATTGGATGCTGCAGAGACACATACTACGCTTTGACGATGTTATAACATGAACCTAACATTTGTAGATTCCTTTCATGTGATTATTAACACAGGTGCCGGGCATGCTGTGTCTAGCATTTTAAGGCCAGATTGCTGTCATATACTATTCATTAACCTCATGAATTTACCTCTATTTATGTCTATATTTATATACTTTGTATCACTATGTCTATACCTTGTGCTTTTATGTATATATGAAAATTACCATATTTACCTTGTTATAAATAAAATTGTATATTTATATCATCACCTCCGCAGTCCAGCCGCTTCATTTAAAGTCCCATTTCCCTCTCGATTAGACTTTAAGCATTATTAAAATCACTGCTCCTGAAAAAACGGCCGTTTTTAAAAAAAATTTTTGCATTGATCCATGTCCCCTGGGGCAGGACCCAGGTCCCCAAACACTTTTTATGATAATAACTTGCATATAAGCCTTTAAAATTAGCACTTTTGATTATTCATGTTCGTGTCGCATGTTCTGGTGCGAACCGAACAGGGGGGTGTTCGGCTCATCCCTAATCCCGGAGACCTGTTCTGCCATCATCCAGGTCCTGCAGAAGGACTATATTAAGGTAAGATTTTTATCCTTTAATATCACATTTTATTGTATAGAATGTTTGCTAATGTATTGTATTTCTTTCCTCATTCCCTAATTACCATGATTGTAATATGCTGTGAATGTCCCCTTTGTCCTCATGCATGCTGGATTTTTATGTTATTTTTTTTTGTCCTTCATACATATTTGCCTTCACTTACCTCCGCAGCATGCTCTCCTGGGCCTATATTCACCTTGTGTAGTCACTTAACAATGTATTTTGTCAGCTCCATAGTAGTGCTTTACCCTAAACACCCCCTAAAATGTGTAAAATTGTGATTTGTGCTTTAAATTCAGGCAGAGTGCCAGAAGTTTTTTTTTGGGTTCCAAAATCATTTGGAACCCTCCCTCCCTCCAACTGCTAACTACTTTCAAATGGTAATGTTCAAAGTTTTTGTATCCTATTATTATCTTGATAGGTAATAGCAGAATGTAAAAATGTGCTAAAATGTGTACAGTATTTATATTTGTATGGCCAAAGTAATACATATTATTTAGGCATTCGTCTCTTCAATGAAGTGGAAAGGGTTACCTGTCCAAAACATCTCCCCCCCATAACATTTCTAAAATGGCCCATGAGAGGGGGGGAGGAATCTGATAGGTTTACCTTATACCTTTGTCTTTAAATACTCCCTAAAATAAATGTTATACTGATGTTGGCCAAGAATGTTTGTGTCTAATCTGCTTTCCATGTTTATGTGCAAAATGATTTTTTTTCTCTTGTTTGACTCCACAGTTTCCTTCCAACCCATAGGAATGGCAGACTGTGGCCTCCCACTTTGCCCAGCGGTGGGACTTTCCTAACTGCGGAGGGGCAATTTATGGGAAACACGTCCACATCGTCCCACCACCCAACTCGGGGTCATACTATTACAACTACAAGGGGTTCAATAGTATTGTAATGTTGGCGGTGGTGTCGGCTACTTACGGGTTCCTGTATGTGGACGTGGGGAAGAATGGCCGGATGTTAGATGGTGGAGTCATCGCCCACACAGAGTTCTACAGGCGTCTCCAGAATGGCAGCTTGGACTTGCCACAGAAGACAATGTGGAAAGACTCCCATTCGTCTTCGTTGCGGATGAAGCGTTTGCGCTGGGGGACCATCTTATGCGGCCATTCCCTATGAGGACCCTCACCCCGCCAGAGGGTTTTTAATTACCGGCTGGCCAGAGCCAGAAGGGTGGTGGAGAACGCGTTTGGAATAATGGCCAGCCGGTTCCGCCTATTTCTTACACCGATACACATGGCGGAATACAAACTCAATCCCATCATCCTGGCTTGCTGTGTTCACAACTTTTTAAGGAGAAATTCTGTGAACTATGCTGGCTCAGTTGAACCTGAAGCCGGAATTAATCTCAATGAACCAACCCTGATGGCGCTTGAAGCTGACCGTCCTGGCTTGCCCCCCCAGAGTGCCCACGAGGTCCGTCTAAGATACATGGAATACTTTGCGGGTAGGGGGGCCATCAATATGCCAGACAATGTCTGAGACATTTTTTAAATAACATTTTTTTTTAAACTGAACAAATATTTGGTTAGATATTCTGCTTTGCTTTCTTTTAGCTGACCCTGACTGAAATTTGGGGAGTCCTGAAAATGGCGTGATTCTGTAAAATTAAAGCACTGTTGGGTGTTACTTACTAAAGGCAAAGGCACTTTGCACTACAAGTGCACTTGAGACTGCACAGAAACTGCACTTGTAGTGCAAAGTGGATTTGCCTTTAGTAAATAATCCCCATTGTCACTGAAAACACCAACTTTACAACCCAAAAATGCTTTTGAGCATTGAAAGAAGAAGCCACACATTGTTGATTCTCAATCTTTTTAATCAAAGCACAATCACATGTGTATTTATAAAAGGTTTTTTTTAAAACAAACCAACATGTTTGTTGTATAACAATTTTTTAGGTGACATTAAAAGTAGAAATGTCCTTTTAAGGTAAAACAGGCATGTTTAAAACCAACAAGAAATACACAAATCTGGAACTTACAAAGTTCAACTTTTGTAGAAATTGAAGGCAATATCAGACATGAGTATTTATAAACTGTGTTTGATATTGCGTTCAGATGGGGTGAAGTCACTCCTGGAAAAGCCAAATTTTGAAGATGCACACAAATTGCTGAATGTCAACATGTGCTAGCTGCCATCATGGGGGATCAATGGACATGTTTTGTGGGTGCAACCCCTTCCTCTCAGCTACTTTATTATTGAGGAAGGGGTTGCAACCCCAAAACGCGTGCATTGATCTCCCGTGATGGCAGATAACACATGTTGACACACTGTGTGCGTCTTCAAAATTTGGCTTTTCTAGAATATGTCAAAAAATGTGCAAAAAATATTCAGAAAAATAAAGCAGAAAGAAGTAAGGGATTTCGAGGGGTTTTAAACTCTCCCTAAAACATTGATGATGTTCTTCATTTTGTTTTGAACATCATTGATGTTTTGCTTGATGTTTTCCAAGTCCCTATTACACCCCATGATCTCCCCAATCAGGATCTGTGAACTTTCACTGGTGAAATGACCTTCTTCCACAACATCACGATCACCTAAAAATATAGAAAAAAAACCACACCATGTATTATAAATATGCAGGCATCCATCTCTTACCTGAGCCTGTGCTCGCAGACACTCACCTGTTGTGGTGACAATTTCCACCACATTTCCCTCCTCCTCCTCTGCTTGGCTTTGGGGGATTTCCCCTTCTTCCTGAGGTGGGGGGTCTGTGGTCTCCTCTGATGAGTGGTGTCCTCCGAGTCTTTTCTCCCCTATGTAAAAAAAAAATAGGTATACTTAGCACACAGATATTTGATGGCAGAAATAGGAATATGAAACATTGCTTGGAAGTGGGGTACAATTGTCTATTTTGGAAGAGTTCCAAGATGAAGAAATATTGTTTTCCTTTGTCAAGCTTGAATACTTACCTGTTTTGTACAAGCTTCACAGATGGAGACACCCCTATAGTATACACTGGAGCACCTGTGTAGGACCCCCTAATAAAAATGGTGTTCTTGTGTCCCACACTAGTGCTCCAGCGTCCAGATGTATAAACAGCTGCTGAGTGTCCTCTCCTTACACAGAATCTAGTTTGCAGTTCATTCTAGTTACAAACCCATCTAGACACCAAAATGATTTTAAGAGAAGTAGGCCAGAAAAAATGTGTTGAAATGCATCTGGACAAAACATGGTGTTTTATTGGCCGAACGAACAATGTTTCCTACGAACGAATAATGTGTCCATGAGCATGAAAGTTGCCATTTTAAACTGTACAACGGTAAAGAAAAGCACGTGAAACAGCACGAACGTTATAAAAATAACGAATAGGAACGCAGGACAACTACTTACTTTTTTGAAGCACTCTCCTGATCCTTCTATACGGATGGTGCTCCCTTAATATGAGGTCCGACCACCGCTTCCTGAGTTGATCCTTGGATCGCCGTACCCCAAAATTTCGGTGCAGACTCTTCACAACTTTCGCCATGATCTTGGCGTTTCTGACATTGGGGTTGGGGTAAGGTCCATATTTCCCATCATAGTCGGCCCTCTTCAGTATGTCGACCATCTCCACCATCTCAACAAAGGACATATTTGATGCCTTAAATCGTCTCCTCCGGGATCGGGATGTTTCTGGCTCCGGGCTTTCCTCCTCCTCCTCGTTGCTGTAATTAGCACGCACCTGCTCTGTCTCCGCCATGTGCTTTTTCCCCAGTGCGCCGAACGAGAAGGGAAATAGACTAGAAAGAACGTCAGGGGCGGGCGGAGCTTCACGCATGCGCAGTGTATATAAAGCATAACACGCGTGCGTAGTATGTACGATCTGTGAGCGGAGGAAGGAGTACCGGAAGCGCCGATCGTGATACCGAAGGTAACATTTAAACTTGGGCCTATACTGCTTATAGATTGAGGCCTATATTGGGACAAGATTAGGAGACTTTAGCCTGACATTAGGGTTTGTCTTGTGTATTGCAGATAAAATGGATGGCTTCAATGACCACAACTTCCTCCCCCTGTTCATAGACAAGTACAGGGAGCTGCCCTTTCTGTGGCAGGTCAAACACCCGCAGTATAACCATAAACAAAAGAGGCAGGCTCTGTGCGGGCGATGTCTTCCACCCTATCTTCCACCTCAGCTAAGGCTTCCGATGTCCAACCTGGGACTTCCAGCCAGGAAGAAGTGGAGGAGCCCAGCTTGAGCCAGGTATAGCATCCTTCTACAGATTTCTGGTCAATAAATAAATTATGTTTACTAGATGTTATTATTGATCGCTAATTGCTGATTTAATAAAGTGTTTTACATATCAATAGACAGTAGTGGGCAAAAATAATTGGGACAAGAATGAAAAATGCTGGGCTCAGAATGATAGTCTGTTATATTTGTTAACATTCAATTTGCAACAGTCATGAGATGTAAATTGTGTAAGATTGATGAAGAAAAAACTAAAACTATGTCCCTTTTTCATACACAGGAAGACCTCAGCCAGGAGGAGGGCGTGGAATGTGGCACACAGGAGGAGGCTGTGGAATGTGGCACACAGGAGGAGACGGGGGTTAGTGGCAGCCAGGAGGAGGCAGGGTAAGTGGCAGCCAGGAGGTGGCAGGGCCCAGTAGGAGCCTCACAGAATCCCAGGTCCCTCCCCTCCGCCTTCCAAACAAAAGACCCAGGAAGGGGAGTAACGTGGAGGATTCAGCACTCAGGATGATTCAAGAGGCTTCTGCGTCCCTCAAAATCACCCCCACTCATGAAGAGGCCTTTGCCTCCATGGCTGCCACAAAACTGCAGGACATGCTGGAGGGCCAACGCCTCATGTGTGAGGAAATCATTTATAAAACATTAAATAAGGGGTTGAGGGGCGAAATCACACCCAATACCCACCTGAGTGAGTTGCATTATCCTCCTCCTGCCACAACTCCACCACCACAGACACAGCATGGAAGGAAGCGTGGAAGGAAGACAAGAGAGTGAAGGCCTGGGTTCAGTCTGGTCTAACAAAAGATGCCGGCTCTTGTATGACCACAGCCTGGGAACATACATGTCATCTACTGCTGGTCATGATCTCTTGGACTTCTGGACCAGATTGTACTCCCTTATATATGCGCTCCTCAGGCCACCAATTTTGCAGTAAAATAGTTGATGTGTGCCCTGGGGGCCAAAGGCTTCGCCAATTTCTGCTGTTCTCCAGCATTGTCTCCCTCTTTCTTTGGTTATGACCCCTTAATAAATATTTGGTTTGTTTTATAATATTCGCCTATGTGTGTTTTCCTTCAAAAAGGACAGTTTGTTTGTGAGGAGGCAGGTACATTTCAAAAATACAATGTGAAATTAACAAGAGACACCAACACCAAGCAACCTCCTTGAGATTAAATAATAAAAGATAATAATAGTGTTGTGGTAACTTGACACACAAAACACACACAAAACTATTCTGGAGTAAAAAAAAAAAAGAAAACATTAAAAATAAAACACAAGATCAGGCTTTAAAATAATCCAAAAAAAACATATTTAATATAAAAACATCCAAAAAATAATATTTTTTTGGTAGATGTGACAATCACGATAAATAATAAAGAAAGAAGTTTGTGAGAAGTCTGTGTGAATATGAGCAGCAAAACAACTTCATTCTTCTAGGATTATAAAGAAGAAGAGAGTGCGCTGCATTAAACATTTTAAAACATTGCAGCATGACGAAAGTGCTATATCCATTCCGAACGCTAATTTTACTAGACCGAGCAGTTCTGTCTCGGAATTTATTCTGAGCATGCGTGGCACTTTGTGCGTCGGAATTGTCCACACACGGTCGGAATTGATGTGATCAGATTTTGTTGTCAGAAAATTTTATAGCCTGTGCTCAAACTTTGTGTGTCGGAAAATCCGATGGAAAAAGTCAGATGGAGCGTGTGTACAGGGCATTAGAATGACCAATGATGAGGGCCTTGTAATATGCCAGCTCCTTCACTATTAAAGTTGCGCTTCTAGCAGCCGTTGTCAGTGTTGGAGCAGTTTAGGGAGAGCTGACAGTCTGCTAGAGTTGCTTGCTATGTAGGGCTGTACTGTGCTATACTGCACTAAATTACTGTGAATTGCAGTGTGGTGGGAAACATATTCTTGTGTATCCTTCTATGTTCACACTTCAGAGACCCAACAGTCCTTTTTAGGGCTACCATTTTGTGTGTCAGTAACAATTATAGCTGTATCTGTATATTTTATTTTCGAATCCGCAGCTACATATTGTGTGTTCGCAGTGTTTTATCAGCACCAAATATTTATCACTCCTATTTCCATAACTGCCATTAAAGTGATTATGAAGTCATGTTTTTTTTTTTTAAATAACAAACATGTTATACTTACCTGCTCTGTTGCAGGTGATATGCACAGAGCAGCTCAGATCCTCCAATTCTTGATTCCCCCGTCTGTGCTCCTGGCCCCTCCCTCCTAGCAGCTTGCTATGGGGGAACCCGAGCCGAGTCACAGCTCCCTGTGTCCATCTAGACATGGAGCCCTGGCCCCACCCCCTCTCACTCCTGATAGGCTGACTGACTTTGATTGACAGCAGCGGGAGCCAATGGCTCAGCCAATCAGGAAGGAGCGTCTGGGACGACCGAAACATAGATACATAGTTATATAGTAGGTGAGGTTGAAAAAAGACACATGTGCAACAAGTCCAACCTATGTGTGTGATTATATTGAAAAAATCAGATGTATAAAAATCCACCCACTCATACACCCAAAAACGCTGCGCTGATGGCACAAACCTGAATCTGAGCTGCTGCTTAAATAATAAGTATACAGTAAAAAATTGATCCACCACAAACTTGCTCCCAGTGAACTCAAAATAGATGACCTCCTACTGATCTGGGAGGGTTCTAGGGAGGCTTTGGATGAGTTCTTGAGTTATCTCAACACTAATGGGAATAACATAAAATTGGAGGCACAAGTAAGTGACATGAGTGTGAATTTTCTCGATGTAACTATTGAGAAAAGAGGGAACTCTCTAAGCACGTATGTATTTTTTAAGCCGACTGACCGCAACAGTTTTCTGTCCATTCGTAGTGGACATCACCCGGCTTGGATAAAGAACATACCAAAGGGTCAAATGTTGAGGGTCCGGCGGAACTGTTCTGAACAGGAAAAATACTATACACAGGCCAATATATTAAAGGAGAGATTCATGCAAAAGGGATACTCTGAAGGATCCCTAGATAGTGTCATAGAACAGGTAGCCAATGTCCCAAGAGATGAGTGCCTAAGAAGTAAAGAAAGACTATCATGCACCTCTAATGAACACCAGTGGGGTTTCATCTCGAATTTTCATTGTCAATACAAAGAAATTGAAGATATATTTAAGAAATACTGGTATATTCTGGGTAGAGACCGACATTTGGGGGAGGTTCTACCTGAACGCCCTAAGTTCATCTATAGAAGGGCCCCCAGCTTTGGAGATAGGGTGGTGAGAAAGATCCTTGATCCCCCTGGGCGCCAGTCTATAAAGATAGACTTAAATGGATTTTTCCCATGTAGGAAGTGTATATGCTGCAAAACAGCCAGAACAAGTAATCGAGGAATGAAGAGCATCACTAATCACGAAAATGAAACCTTTAAAATAAGGGAGTTCATTACATGCAACTCATCGTATGTGGTGTATTTAATGTGGTGCCCCTTCGGTCTGTTTTATGTTGGACGCACCAAGCGACTTCTAAGGGTGCGGATATCTGAACATATGTCCAATATTAGGAACGGATATAAATATCATAGCGTGTCCCTCCATTTTAGAGAGAAACATGATCAGGACCCCACTCTTCTCCAGTTCTGTGGGATTGACATTGTTTACCCTACCTGGAGAGGGTCAAATCGGGTGAGGGACTTGTCCCAACGAGAGACCCGATGGATATTCCTGCTCAGGTGCCTTTTTCCGAGGGGTCTCAACATAGAGTTGGATCTCAACTGCTTCATCAGCGACTATTAAATTCAAGTGTTACATAATTTATATATATTCTTTTATTCTTTTATTTTTTATCCTTATTTTATCTTTATTTTTATTTTTATTTTTATTTTAATTTTATTTTTATTTTTATTTTTATATTTATTTTTATTTTCATTTTCATTTTTATTTGTTTTTTTAATTTATTCTATTTTATTTTAATTTATTTATTAATTTATTATTATTTATGATTTACTGTTTATCATTCTTTATATTTTATTTTATATTTTATTTATCTGTTATATTTTATTTTTATATTTTATTTATTTTACTCCTTGGTATTCAAATTTTTGGGCATTTATTATCTATTTTTTATTTTTTTCCTTTTTTTTCTACGTTTTTTATATATTTTTTATTTATTTTCATTTAGTTTTTTTCACTTGACTTTTGTAGTTTGCTGATGTTGCAGTGGAGGCTCATGTTTACACTATGAGTTAAAGGTATCGTGAGATATAGTCCTGTGTATGAATATATCCATTTTTTTAGGGGAAGTTATAAGTTATAGGCTGGGTGTGTGTTATATATCTGCTCGAGGATAGGAGGTTATTAGTTGACTGTTTTTACATTTAACATTATGAGCTATTATAGTAACTCTTTTTCATATTATGGTGAAGTTCAATGAACGGTTTATGGGGTTTTTATCTACATACATATGGGAGAATTAGCCCGTTGCTTCACGTGGAGGTGGAATATTGTGTTAGAACATTATTAATGTAACTCAATGCATTGGGAGAAACATTATAGGATGAAATAATTCTGTTATATGTAATAATGTGACTCCTACAAGCATAAAGTGTGTTGCGCTATACAGAAACAGTGTGAAATGGTGCGAGCGGGGACACAGGGAACGCGCAGGCGCAGTGTTGCGTTCTCTGCTCGGATCAAACACTGAAGGCGCGCAGGCGCAGTGATGGGTCTTCCGGTCGGATCGGAAGTGATGGGTATAAAAGACTGATTGCCGTGCCGTGTAGCCAATCCCATGACTAAGTCTTTATGACGAAACATGTCGGGGCGTGGCTACACGGCAATCGTTTCTAAGTGACGTAGGACGCTGTGACAGGGAGCGCCATATGAGGAGAGGTGGAAGCCGGTCACATCTACACCAGGGATCGGGTGAGACGGGTATTTGGAGAAACGCAGTACCTGGGTACCTGGGTCCGCCGTGACCACCACACACTGGTTTACTGACTTCATGTTTGATGCTGTGACAACTTGCTGTGCTGTGTTACTGTTGAGCCTGCAGTGATTTTTAAGGATGTGAGTGCAATGGTGAAGGGGCGTTTTGGTTTTTAATAAATTTTATTACGTTATTGCACCATTGGATGATTTTTCTTTTTCATGTGGAGAGAGCTCTTGGGCATTACACTTTGGAGAGGTAAAGGTGTACAGGCTTTCTACTGAAGATCGTTCTTATCCCCTGTGAGTGTGGGATAAAAGCTTGTTGGCCCTGACACG
Source organism: Lithobates septentrionalis (assembly GCA_037952835.1). NCBI lineage: Eukaryota > Metazoa > Chordata > Amphibia > Anura > Ranidae > Lithobates > Lithobates septentrionalis. The sequence goes on along the minus strand of JBBDGP010001268.1, from coordinate 171,423 downwards.
AGAGTGTGGGCTAAAGGAGCTGGTGAGTGTATTCGCCTAAGGGGAGTGGATTCACAGTCACAGAGGTGCGGTGGAAGATTCATTTAAGTAGAAGATTTTACACCACAACACGTCACGGATTTTTTGTTTTGGACTATTTTACGTTTGGATTATTTGTGGACACTATTTATAGATATATAATTTTTTGCGAGTTAATTCACATTGGCTCTCACTTAGTTGTAATTTTCACATTTATATATTTGCATATGCACAGATATGTCATTCACTTAATTGGTTTATATGCACCATTTTTTGTATGATTTTTTGAGCATATCAGTGTATGCACAGTAATGATGAGGGGTGAGGATATGATGTAATCATTGCACAGGTTGATTCATCAGTACATCACCCTTCACTACATCTTATTATTTTAGTGTGTGATTATATGTCAGTATTACCTTGTATATCCCTGTATGTTGTGGTGCTTATCTAATAGTTTTTTGAAACTATCGATGCTCCCCGCTGAGACCACTGCCTCTTGAAGGGAATTCCACAATATTGCCGCTCTTACTGTAAAGAACCCTCTACGTAGTTTAAGGTTAAACCTCTTTTCTTCTAAATTTAATGAGTGGCCACATGTCTTGTTAAACTCCCTTCCGCAAAAAAGTTTTTTCCCTATAGTGAGGTCACCAGTATGGTATTTGTAAATTGAAATCATATCCCCTCTCAAGCGTCTCTTCTCCAAAGAGAATAAGTTCAGTGCTCACAACCTTTCTTCATAACTAGTGTCTTCCAGACCCTTTATTAGCTTTGTTGCCCTTCTTTGTACTCGCTCCATTTCCAGTACATCCTTCCTGAGAACTGGTGCCCAAAACTGGACAGCATACTCCAGGTGAGGCCGGACCAGAGTCTTGTAGAGTGGGAGAATTATCGCTTTATCCTTGGAGTTAATCCTTTTTATAATGCATGCCATTATTCTGTTTGCTTTGTTAGCAGCAGCTTGGCATTGCATGCCATTGCTGAACCTATCATCTACTAGGGCCCCCAGGTCCTTTTCCATCCTAGATTCCCCCAGAGGTTCTCCCCCTAGTGTATAGATTACATTCATATTTTTGCCACCCAAATGCATTATTTTACATTTTTTTACAGTAAACCTCATTTGCCATGTAGTTGCCCACCCCATTAATTTGCTCAGATCTTTTTTCAAGGTTTCCACATCCTGCGGAGAAGTTACTGCCCTGCTTATCTTACTATCGTCCGCAAATACAGAGATTGAACTGTTTACCCCATCCTCCAGGATTAGGATTAGGATTGGTCCCAGCACAGAACCCTGGGGGACCCCACTACCCACCCCTGATCATTCTGAGTACTCCCCATTTATCACCACCCTCTGAACTCGCCCTTGTAGCTAGTTTTCAATCCATGCCAACGGACCTTATTTTGTACCGTAAATGTTTATGGGGAACTGTGTCAAATGCTTTTGCAAAATCCAGATACACCATGGGCCAGGGCCTTCCTTTATCTAGATGGCAGCTCACCTCCTCATAGAAGGTTAATAGATTGGTTTGACAAGAATGATTCTTCATAAATGCTGATTACTGCCAATGATACCGTTTTCATCACTAAAATCTTGTATATAGTCCCTTATCATCCCCTCCAAGAGCTTGCATACTATTGATGTTAGGCTAACTGGTCTGTAATTCACAGGAATGTATTTTGGGCCCTTTTTAAATATTGGTGCTACATTGGCTTTTCTCCAATCTGCTGGTACCATTCCAGTCAGTAGACTGTCAGTAAAAATTAGGAACAATGGTCTGGCAATTACGTGACTGAGTTCCCTAAGCACCCTCGGGTTTAAGCCATCCAGTCCCGGTGATTTATTAATGTTAAGTTTCCAAAGTCTAATTCTAATTCTGTCCTCTGTGAGCCATGAGGGTGCTTCCTGTGATGTGTCACGAGGATAAACACTTCAGTTTTGGTTACTGAAGCCCCCCGATTCCCTTGTGAAGACTGAGGAGAAGAATAAATTCAATTACCTTCGCCATCTCCCCATCCTTTATAACCAAATGTCCTTCCTCATTCTTTATGGGGCCAATATGGTCTGTCCTCCCTTATTTACTGTTTACATACTTAACCACTTGCTGCCCACCGTATAGCAAAATGACGGCGGCAGAATGGTTGTGTTATCCTGACTGGACGTCATATGACGTGATCAGGATAACAGAGCAGGCGTGCGCCCGTGGAGGCGCTGTGTGTCAGTCTGACACACCGCAACTCCGATCGCAGTATGAAGCCTCTGACAGAGGTGTATTTTTTGAAGGCCTTCTCTTTTGCTTTTATATGCATTTTTTACATTGGCGTTAAGCCATCCAGGACTTTTGTTCGCTCTTTTAAATTTATTACCCAATGGGATGCACTGGCTAATGCCCTTATTTAATTTGCTCTTAAAGCAAACCCATCGCTCCTCAGTGTTCTTTGTTCCTAAGATTTTATCCTAATTTATATCTTCTAGCAAGGTTCATAGTTTAGGGAAGTTGGCTCTTTTGAAATTCAGTGTCTTTGTATTTCCCTTATGTTTCCTATTTGTGTGATTTATACTGAAGCCAATTGACCTGTGATCAGTGTTTCCTAAATTGCCCCGTATTTCCACATCAGTGATCAGGTCTGTATTGTTGGTAATCAGTAGATCTAGTAATGCTTTATTTCTAGTTGGTGCGTCTACTATCTGATCCATGAAATTGTCCTGCGAGACATTTAGGAACTGGCGAGCCTTAGACATATGCGTGGTTCCCTCTGCCCAGTCTATGTCTGGATAATTAAAATCCCCCATTATGATAACACTTCCCATCCTTGCTGCTAATCCAAATTGTGATAGGAGGTCCGCCTCCCCCTCCTCCCTCAGGTTAGGGGGCCTATAGCATACTCCCAGTATTATATTCCCCTTAGCTTCATCCCTTTGGATCTCTACCCATAAAGATGCCACCTCCTCCCTAGCTCCCTTAGTGATGTAATTTCTCACATTCACTTGTACAGTATCCTTGATATACAGGCATACCCCTCCCCCTTTTTTACCCTCTCTATCCCTGCGATAAAGGGTATACCCTTGAATGGTTGCCAGCCAATCATGAAAGCTGTTGAACCCAGTCTCTGAAATTCCCACAAAATCCAAATCCTCCTCGTACAACAGTATCACTAGTTCACCTATCTTGTCCGCCAGGCTCCTCAACCTACCACTAATGCCCCCAATACTACCCTCTGGACTATGTTCCGCGTTGACTATCTCTACCTCTGGACCCTCCCCCCGTCACCTAGTTTAAAAACCCCTCTAACTTATTGGCCATCTTTACTCCCAGCAGATCTGCACCCTCCTCATTTTAGGTGCAGTCCATCCCTTCTATAGTACTGGTGAACGACTGAGAAGTCGGCCCAGTCCTCCAGGAACCCAAACCCCTCCTTACTACACCAGCTCCTCAGATCCTCCTCAGTGGACATCACTGGTATTAGGGGGGCTGGGGGGCTGCTGCACACAGAAGACTAGAATGCATTAAGATAAAAAAAAACCTTCTGACTTTACACCTCCTCTAAATTTAGGCATTCCCTTCGCTCCAACTCATCACACTGAACAAGTGTCAGTTCAATAATGGCACTGGTAGACACATTTGCAGCCATTTATGCTCACACCACCCAGCAATGCTGTTTTGGATTAATGCTCACACAGTGCGATGAGTTGGAGCGCATGCACTGTAAAGTTTACAGTCTACCTGGTTCCCCAGAACAATGCTGGGCCCTGCGGATGAATGACACAAGCCGCAGTCTGTGAGTAACCGCATAATCCCTGAACTTTTAATCTTGCTCTCTAAACTCTGTGCATTGCTCCTGACACCCTGAAGTTCAGTGGTCAAAATGAAGTAATGCACAGAGTTCAGCGAGCAGATTAAGTAAGACAGAGTTCAGGGCCTGAACTCTTCCCATTCTTCTGAACTGCCAGCCACTATAAAATATTTGTGGAAGATAAAACCTGCCTTGTGTTTATCTATTTACCCTAGGTTCACATCTATGCGTTTTTTAGTGCGTTTGCAGAAATGCACTACAGTCCATTTAACATGGTTTCCTTTAGTACACGTTCACGTACGTTTTTCAGCTGGTGCCTTTTTGGAAAGGGTCAGGGACTTTTTTCCCGCAGCAGATTGCGTTTTGCGTGTAATAAACTTCATGCAAGTGTTGCGTTTGTTATACATTTTTACTTGCGTTTTGCATTTTTTTTTCTCCACAGCACATTGTGTATAGCTGGCTGGTAAGGAGCAGGCTGGGAAGCCACTGCGTACTTAACAACTGATGAGTCATCAGCTGTCAGCAGGCTTCCCCGCTGACAGCTGAATGTTTTTTTTTTTTTTTTGTTAATTCTTTTTATTTATTTCAGGAAAAAAGTTACATAACAGAGCCTCTGGGCATTCCCCGGCTCAAGGTGTATAAAACATTAGACAAGGCATACCATACCTTAACTACTGGCCTAAACTAGTTAAACAAACAACAAAACGACCCCATAGCTTGCTGCTAAAAATAACGGGATAAGTGTAATGCTCAGCAAATTACATAGATATATGATATACGACAGGTATCACCCAGAAAAAAATAAATAAAATAAATTAATTTTAAAAAAATCTACCATCAAGTGGGTAATTATAGGCACGTGGTTAGTCAGAATGCACCCCCCGTGGGGACAGTCAGAGGAACCATCATCTCCTTTGTGTGATCAAATCAGACCGGTAGTCCCACAGGGTCCTCTCGTTCTACAGTTGTCATCTCAGACTCTAACCATATGTTCCAAACCTTTTGAAACTTCAGGGGACATCCTCTACTAGAGTATGTTTCCTAATATAAGGGTACTGCAAGGTTGACTAATGATTTCCATGCATTCAGGGTGAGGGCAGACGTGGGAGCTCTCCACTTGAGTATGATGAGTTTTCTGGCATAGAAGAGAAGCAATCCTAGTAGTGTACGAACCGCCTCGAAGGGGCAAGAGCATCTACCAGGCCAAGTAGGCAAATCTCTATCTTTTGGGGTATAGGAATTTTGGTCAGTTTAGTAAGGAAGGTTATGATTAATGACCAATAATTCTGTACATCAGGGTACGACCAGATCATATGTAAGAAACCCGCAGAGTCAGCTCGACAGCGCCAACACTGCGACGTGCAGTCTGGATATATTTTGTGAAGCATGTATGGAGTATAATAAAACTTGTGTAGTATTTTAAACTGAATCAACCGATCTCTAGAATAGACCAGGTGTCCAAAGGGGAAGTCCCAGATATCCTCCCAGTCCTCCCCATCCAACTCTGGCAGCTCCGACACCCAGAAGTCACAAAGTCTCTCCAGACCGTGATGCATGGTAGGCTGCAGAGCTTTGTAAATTGTGGATAGTGGTTTAGTTAACGTCTCTTGACGTAAAAGCGATTCTGTGTTTGACTGTAGGCGTGAGGGAGCTGCAGGAATCCGAAAAAGTACACATTGGGTAAGTCAAATCTAGATTTAAGTTGGTCAAATGTCAGCAGTGCACCATTCTCACAGATATGATGTAAACACCGAATACCCCGTGACACCCATATGACCGGGTCCGGGATGGAATAGAATTCAGGTAGAGAAGGATTAATCCATAGTGGAATATTTGGGGAACCCACCTGGGGATTGGCCACCCAGGAGCCAGTTGCCCCAGACCATGCTCTAAGCACCGTTTTCATTGAGGTAGTGTAGGGATGTGGAGCCCTAGTACCTCGAAATAGAACATTCCACAGTGCTTCGAATGACCCCACAGCGGCGGCCTCCAAGGCAACTGCTGCATTGGTGGCATCCGATATGAGCCAGTTGTGAGCATAGGTAAGCATCGCTGCAATAAAATAAAGGAAAAAATCAGGGCAGGCTAGGCCCTCCTGGGTCCAAGGTCTTTGGAGAATAGACAATCGGAAACGGGGGGGGGGGGGGGGGGCAGAGCCCAACAAAAAGCTGGATATATGAGAATTTAGCCACTTAAAAAGTACCTTGGGTATCCACATTGGAGAATGGCGCACTACATACAGAAGAGGGGGAAGTAATTTCATTTTAATTAAATTTATCCTTCCAATCAATGTAAGGGGGAGGTTAGCCCACGCTTTCAACCTATTTTGAAAAATTTGTAGGAGAGGGAGAAGGTTAAGCTTGCAGAAGTCCTGTACTCTGGTAGAAATATGGATGCCAAGATATTTTATACTCTTAGCCCATTGTAGTGGAAGTGATCCGTTAACTGTGTAGCACCTGGATCCACTGCCATTATCTGGGACTTGTCCCAGTTAATTCCTAATCCTGACATGTCAGCGAAGCGTGAGAGGAGCTCTAACGCTGCCCGAAGGGAGGGCCCCGGATCCCGGAGGAAAAGGATAATATCGTCAGCATAAAGTGCTATTTTTTCCTCCAGGGATCCGACCCGCACCCCCCGACAGCATCCGAGGACCGTAGTGCAACAGCCAGGGGCTCGGCCATCAGGGAAAAGAGGGCGGGGGATAGAGGACACCCCTGTCAGGTGCCTCGCTCCACAGAAAATGAAGAGGATAACACCCCTCCAAGTTTAATCTGTGCTGTCGGTTTCTGGTATAAGAGCTGAATCCATTTTCTAAAAGTGGGGCCAAAACCATTTATCTTGAGTACCTCCTCCATGTAAGGCCAGGCTACAGAGTCAAATGCCTTTTCCAGGTCCAAGGCAACCAAGACTCTGGTACTCTGTTCTGTAGGAGGAATTTGTAAATGGGTGAACACCCTACGCATATTAACATCCGTTGACTTTCCTAGCATGAAGCCTGTTTGATCCATATCTACCAAGAACGGGAGGATCCCCATCAGTCTGGTGGCTAGCACTTTCGTTAGTATCTTTAAATCATAATTTAGAAGGTATATTTGTTGATATGCTGAACAGTATGAGGCATCCTTCCCTGGCTTTTGTATCAGTACTATGTGAGCTTGGGACATTGAGTCAGGTAGGCTTCCTGCTTCTAAACCAAGGGCATACAACTTTTGGAGACGCGGGGCTAAGTCAGCTATGTACATTTTGTACCAGTCTCCTGCGAGCCCATCAGGGCCCGGTGTCTTGTTAGGGGGAAGTTAACGAATGGCCATTTCAATCTCGGTCACCGAGATCTCCGCTTCCAGGGAGGCAACGTCCTCCTCTGTCAAGGTTGCCAGAGTCAGTTCGCGGAGATACAAGAGGTGGTCAGGGGACATCTGCGAGGTGGTAGAGCTATACAAACAGCTGAATGTTTAAACAAGAATTGCCGGCAATAGAAAAAGCGTCAAAAAAGTGGTGTGGGGCCCCCCAATCCAATCCTTTCTGATTAGTATGGATTTTGAGGGGAACCCCACGCCAAAATGTAAAGAAGCAATGGCATAAGGTCCCGCCTAAAATCCTCAAGAATACTAGACCCTTATTCGAGCATGCAGCCCGGCAGGTCAGGAAAGAAAGGAGACAAGCAATCGCCCCCCCTCCTGAACCATACCAGGCCACATGCCCTTAGCATGGGGGGGTGCATTGGGGCAAGGGCGGCTCTGCTCCCCTCCAAAGCACCTTACTGATGGGCCTGTGACGTCATGGAGCGGTGCATGCTGGACCGCCGACGTCTCAGGGGGGCATTGCCACCAGATGACATTGTTGGGTGGTCCTGCCCCTTACCTATTTAATAACTGTCAGAAGTCGGAGCAGACGGCGGGAGCCTTCAGAGTATTTCAGGCCCAGTGGTGCGGCATGCGTCGTGATTGACTATGGATCTACACTGGGGGACATTTTATTACTTTTATTTTTTTTAATAAAAGACTTGTAAAAAAACTCATGTAGTGTTTTTACACACTTTTGACACTTTTTGGGTGAATGGGTAGGGGTACCCCCTACTCATTCACATAGGGGGTGGAATCTGGGGGCTCCCATGTTAAAGGGGGCTTCCAGATTCTGAAAAAACCTGCAGACACCTACAACCACCAGTGAGGAATGTGGGGAAGAGGCCCTTGTCCCCAGCAATATAGGGACAAGGTGCAGGGGGCGGCAGAGCCAACCTGCCCCAAAGCACCCCCCCATGTTGAGTGGATGTGGCTTGGTATGGTTAAGGGGGGACGCTTGCGCATTCCCTCCCTTTCCTAACCTGCTGGGCTTAAATTTTGGCATTTTGGCATTGCGTAAAAACACAAAACGCACACGCCTGAAAACCACATCAACCGCACCCGCATAGATGTGAACCTAGGGTTAATGCCTATTCAAGTACTCACATACTGTCCTGATGATAGTCAATCTCTACACATACCTACATCTTGAATATTTTGGGTATAATTGGGGAAACAGGATTAGAAGGAGGTTCAGGGAATATGGGAGTGTGAGTTTGAAGTATTTTGTGCACTCTGTTTTGAGATTTTATTAAAGACAATGTAGTGCACTGAGTAAAAAAAAAAGCACATAAACTATACTATTAAATTGGCCACTGGCCAGTTTGCATGGAGTTGAAAGCTTCAGCTTTAGCTTTTTTTGTTTAAAGCTTTTAAAAGGTGTTTCTTCCATTGGTCAATTCAGGCGTATTACTGTTTAAAAAAAAATCAGGTGTTGCAGCCAAAACTATTTTTTTTTTTCTAGCTATAGCTGCTGCTATATTTAAGCCAAGCTAAATGTAAAAATTAACAAATTCATCGCACGTCCAGAATATGTGATACTGACACCATTTGTTAAGAAAAGTTCCCCACCTCCTCATGTACTAATGTTGCTTTGAAGGTAAGCCATCCCTCTAAGTGACCGGTGTCTGAATGATGCTCCAGGCAAGAAGTTCCCAAGTATGATTCACTGATGGCGTGTCAGGATTTTTCAGGCTCCTTGCATTGAAGTTTAGCCTATACGTAATGTTTTAGGAGCCCGAGTTTCATGTTTTATAGTTACATTGCTCAGGACACAGTGTCTGTGTTGACAGATGTCACTTTTTTAAATCCCTAACTACAGTGTGTCACTGTCTGTTGCCCCGGCTGTGAGTCATAGGCACAGTGACACAGGGGTTAACTGAATCAGTGTTTAGTAGGACTTGAACAAGAGGTCACAGAAGGAACATTTGGGAGCTGAGGGAAGGGGTGTGCATGTTAGGGGCTGAGCTGGTTCCCCACCCTATGACTATGTCTGGAAACTATTGCTAACTCCAAGACTTTAAAACAGAACATGACTCCCCTGGAGAGAGAAGCAGAACTTCATTCAGGATGTGCTTCAGGTTTTAACTCACTTCATTCTGGAACAGTGAGGATGAAGTATACAGCTGGTGGAAAGGAAAGTTGGTGATGTTACAGAAACCAACAAATCAGAAGTTATTCATTCTATGGTTGTAAATAGAATGACAGCTGGGATCTGATTGACAGTTCTAGGCAACACCTAAGAAGGAGAGAATGCCAAATCATTTTTGCTAATATAACTGATGTCATCAAGAAGAGAGACATTATTGTAAAGTTTATTCCTTTGGGGTATAAAGGTTTTACATAAATAAACAAAATATGACCATTATAAGTTGCCCCTGTCAAGGTTAAATATTTTTTCCTTCAATGTGATATTAAAGGCTTGCTTTTTTATTAATAACAAACATGTTATACTTACCTATTCTGTGCAGTGGTTTTGCACAGGGCAGCCCCGATCCTCCTCTTCTCGGGTCATGGGTCACGAGTCATGGGTAGCAGGAGTCAATGTTTTTTTTGCCTTCATGCCTTTACAACTACTGATAGCTTGTCCTGTTAAAGGAAGTCGAAAATTAGCACACTTACTGACTGGATGACCAGGTGAAATTGAAGGAAAAAATGAAGTCACCGCATTTAATGCAGATTTCCACCCAACCACCTCATTTTTTTTTTCTTTCACCCTCGCTTACCTGAAGGTGGTATCTACACATTTCAGATACTCACCCATCCAGTGAATCCAGCGTTGTCCCGCTGAGATCCTCTCAAGTCCAGCCACAGTTCTGTCCCAAGCCCTCATATTCTTCCTGACAGCATCGAGAGACCCGTTGGCTCCTCTGGGTTCGGTGAACAGGCCTCCCAATGATGCACCGGTAGGCCTGCCCCCTCTGCCTCTCCTGAATAAAAAGCGAATTCTCCTGGAATATGTGACGTGTGTATCCCAGGAGGCACAATGGGCAGTGTGCACATGATTTACCTTGATGAATAAGAGACAGTTTCCCTAAAAAAAAAAGCAAACTTAAAAAAAAAAAAGTGCGCTAGACAGAATATTCTATACAGGATGGGAGGAGAGGTGGAGTGGAGGGAAATTGGGTAAGAGGGTGAAGATCCACTTTAAGGATTGGTAAACTGCAATATATTACATTTTTATTTTTGGTTTGAATAATAGTAAGTTCCATGAGCAGGCAAACCCCCCACCTCACATTTCTTCTGTTGAACTGTATTGTAATTTTGCTACCTCCCTTTATATTGTAATGCACTGCGCAAACTGTTGGCGCTGTATAAATCCTGTAAAATTATTAATTGCACTGCTCTAAAAGTTTTCATCTTCAGTTTCCCAAGCTGTCATAAGGTGATAAAGCATTGATTACTGCCTTGCCACTTTAGGTGGTCAAATGCAGATATCTGCATGTGTATTAAATGGTTCCATTACTTTCTATTAATTTTACTGCGTGTTAAACTACATTTTTAATTGTGTTTTTTCTGCATATTCAGGGACAAGACGTTAACATCTTTTTTTTTTCTTTTGATGCATGTTCTTACATGTCCTTACATTGATACATGTTGACATGCATTTTTATGCATTGCAGCATTCCTACATTTCTCCCTTAATACACATCAACACACAAATGTGGTCTGAACAGGGCACATAGACAGCAATTGTTTTTACAGTGTTTATGTGTTAAGCCTGCATTGACCATGATTATCGCACCTGGTGTGAACTTCAAGCAAATATTAAAGACACAAATTTTATAGTAATAAGACATGAAGATCGTCTTGGGATAATCCAAGACATGACATTGAAACATCTATAAATAGAACAGAGATAGCGTGATGAATAAATTGAACATATAGCGCTATCGTCCAACATCAGATTGAGCTTTAACAGGCAACATGGAGGTATGAAAACCCTGCGAATGTGTGGTGGCTCAAAAGGAAATATCTAAACATAGGCAGTGGTCAGGCAGTGAGGGTTGCAACATAAAGGAAAAGGAAAAAATCATGAGAAGGAGAAAAAAAATGTTAGAAGAAAGGTTAAAGCTATTTTTAGAAATGCAAATGCAAATAATGTACGTACCTGAATATCAGTCTCTCACAATCCCTATGCAGCAACATGAAAGCTGGCCATAGACAGATACAATGATTAACAACCACAGCCACCGATCACTAATTCCGCGTACACACGTGCGGTCTTTTCAACCGGACTATCCGACGGACTTTATGTGGACTCTCAACGGGCTTTCCCAACGAACGGACTTGGCTACACATGATCACACCAAAGTCCGACGGATTCGTACGTGATGATGTACGACCTGACTAAAATTAGGAAGTTGATAGCCAGTAGCCAATAGCTGCCCTAGCGTCGGTTTTCGTCCATCGGACTAGCATACAGACGAGCGGACTTTTCGATAGGAACTGGGTCCGGCAGAGTTCCGATGTAAAGATTTGAAACATGTTCCAAATCTACAGTCCGTCAGATTTTTGACAGAAAAAGTCCGCTGCAGGTCCGGTGAAGCCCACACACGGTCGAATTGTCTGCCGGACTCGGTCTGTTGGACCAGTGCGGTCGAAAAGTCCGCTCATGTGTACGCAGCATAAGAGTTTTCCAGCATGTCCCTTCAATCAAACAATTGACTGCTGTCGAGAAGGGATGGCCATACACTGATCTAAATTTAGCCAGTCCCTGCTGAAACAGACAAATTTCAAATAGTGTATGGCTACCATTAGACTTTGTTAATTTCTGGGCTGATGGCAGTCCTTGAAGTTCTTTTCATATATGTCTAGGGGAGCCTTTCTCAACCTTTTCACAATTTAGGAACCCTTAAAATATTTTTCCAGGTCTCTGGGAACCCCTGTTAATAATTACTTTATCTGAAACTCACAGTACATAAGTATGATGGTCACTGGGAAGAATGTTCCTTACATTTGTGGTCATTGCTATCAATTTGTGCAGATAGCAAAAAAGATCATTGTTGTCAGTGATTTCTTACCTGAAAGGCATAAAGGCAGAAATTGCCCATTGCTCAAGGAATCTGAAAGGTGGAAATGGCCCATTGCTAAAGGAATCTGAAAGTTGGAAATGGCCCATTGCTCAAGGAACCCCAGGCAATCTCTGGAGAAATTTTAGGATTTCACAGAACCCTGGTTGAGAACAAATAGTCTAGGTCTAGGGTGGCTGTCAGTAACCAGTAGATCGCGATCTACCAGTTAAAGCAGGAAGCATTGCGTTGCTTTCTCACAACCTGCTTTAACCCCTTGGATCCCGCAGAAGCATGTAATTGCAGGGGGCTTGCAGAGTGGCCCCATTTACTTGAATGGGTCACGTTTGGCAGGCGGTAGCACCCACCAAAAGTAACAGGGGGCTTAATTTTTGCTGCGGCATGTGTACACATTTGGCTACTGCCTCAGAAGTTAAAGGGGGTAGGGATTGGGGATTTAACACCCCCCCGCGTGCGCAACTTTGTGTGAATGAGACCTAAGGGTGCCGCTGCCAAATGCAACTAAGGGCTCATTCACATTCACTGCTGCTCCTCTGAAAAGCGATCCGAGTGTGTATGACAGGTGGTGAGGAGGCGATATGTTGCCTTCTCACCACCTGATTTAAACCCATGATTACCGTGCAATGCACACGATTGCAACATGGGAGAACAGCAATTAGAGATTTAAAGAAGATATAAGGTTTGGACACTGGGTGACACTGTGCCCTGTGATCTTTGACTTCTCCCATGTTGTTCAGGTAGATCTCCACCTCTTTAAGGTTGCCTACCCCTGGTCTAGAGTATAAGAAAAACGAAATACATTTGGCAGGCAGAGAGCAAAGGTACCCATAGACATGAGTTGAAAGTCTCTGTTGCATTGAATGGTCGCTGCCAGGAAACAGGTTAGAAAATCTCTCTCAATTGCAGTTGTTCACCCCACTTCCCAAGAAGAAAGAGATCAAAGATCCTGCTACCAAGCTATTCAGTGTGACCCGTCTTGTTCTGTCTAATAGGGCTATGACTACATTTGGGTCTGTAGCTATCGTCAAAAAAATTGTTGAAAAAGGTTAAGCTCCACTCAGATAAACATAAACCATACTCTTGTGTAGCTGTACAACTTCATTCTTCCTATCGTTGGATCTTCTTGTTTTCATATAAAAGGTTTCCTTATGTAACCTTTTGAATTGTCTTTCCTTCCTTGGACTACTGTCCTAGTAATTTAACATTGTTGTTTTATGGACTTTCCAGTCTCCTTCCTGAATGCTCTTCACATCTTAACTAGTGTAAAGTGTAAATACTGCCTCATGAAGGAGCGTTTGTAGACTAATAAATTCTGACATATGTATCCGATTCCTAAATAATGTATTGCTGCCTAATGTTCGGTCTAAACATTTAGCTATACTTATATGGTATTTATTAGCTATATAGCTGTATCAAGATATACTTTAGGTAAAATATGTACGAAGAAGAAGTAAATAAGATTTACAACTTGATCATATGATGCAAAGATTTATTGTTAGAAAGTTAAAATCTTGCTATTGCACATGGTGAACTTTTATGTGCTCCGTTCAATTTATAATCTCCTTCAGCAAAAAACAAAACAAAAAACTGCTATAGAAGATGATGGCATGTTGTGGACAACAGTTTCTTTATTTATTTATTTTTCTTAAATAAGCCAGTCAGGTTAAGGCTCCATTCACACCTGAGTGTAGCAATTCACTGGCGTTTTTTGTGAGTTTTTTTTAAGAAGGTTTGTAGCTATTTACAAGCGTTTTTAAAGCGTTTTGAGAAGCGTATTACAAGCATTTTACAGCTGCCGCCATTTTTGTTTAGCCAATAGAAAGCACTAGAGGGAGGAGAGGGAGAGGAAATTAGGGGTGAAGAGCTGCTGTTTGATCAGAAAATGAGCGACAATACGCTTGTAAAACGTTCAAGTTGGGCGTTTCTATTGAAGTCTATGGGGCCAAAAAAGCTTGTAATCTGCCAAAAAGAAGGTCATGTACTATTTTGAGTGACAGACATTTTGCTTCAGGTGACAGAATGCTCATATGTGAACAGGGGCTATTGAAATGAATAGGGGTTGACTTGTTGGGCATTTTTGAGCTCCAAGCTTTAAGCAGAAAATCGCTCAGGTTTGAACGGGGCCTATATATCCCTACTGTATCAAAAAGTATAATTACAGTTTTTCTAGAGTTTTAGTTTAAGCAATGTCACATTTTATGTATCAAAAAAGAAAATTTCATGTTTTTAAAGGGAAGTATGGCCAAAGCTTTTCTGGACATACTTTATTTATTTATTTATTTTAAATTTATTTCAGGTACTTATATAGCGCCGTCAATTTACGCAGTGCTTTACATATACATTCACATCAGTCCCTACCCTCAAGGAGCTTACAATCTAACTCACATTCATACATACTAGGGACAATTTAGACAGGATCCAATTAACTTACCAGCATGTCTTTGGAGTGTGGGAGGAAACCGGAGTACCTGGAGGAAACCCACGCAGGCACAGAGAGAACATACAAACTCCAGGCAGGTAGTAGTGTGGTTGGGATTTGAACCAGCAACCCTTCTTACTGCTAGGCGAAAGTGCTATCCACTACACCACTTTGCCGCCCAATGTACTTCTTTTGTGGTTCACAGGAGTGCACTTACTTTTGCCCTCCTATGTCCCAGAGTTAGCTTATAGTGGGCTATTAATAACAGTGAGCTATTGTCCACTGTCAGCTGATGTTACAAAGCTCCTCCAGGCTCTGGAAGGATCCTGACCATATTGTTGGTATCCACCCAGCTGCCTGTTTGGCAGCTGGTTCTGGTTCTCCTCAACTAAGGCTGAGAACCAAAGCTAGCTGTACCTGTCTTCCCCAGCCCAGCACTCCAGTGAGCTCTGGAGGGTCAGAGTGGAGAGCAGTGACTACTCTCCACTCTGAGAAAACCAAAGACTAAGCAATCAGTAGTCACCTGAACAAATCTTAGAGCCAACGTGGGACAGCTGCAGCCTCACGCCAATGCTGCAGCATAGAGGTGACCATGTGTGTTTGTTTTTGTTTTTTTAATTCCCATAAATATCTTTTTTATTCCCACCTTTGCAATCAAATTTGAAAATACCCCAAAATATATTTTATGTTCCTATTTACAGAACATTCTTAGTTTGTAAGCTTGCATGAGCAGGGCCCCTTTAACCCTCTTGTTTTGAATTGTACTGTTGGTGTATTGTCACCCTTTATATTGTAAAGCGTTGTGCAAACTGTTGGTGCTATATAAATCCTGTATAATAATATTAATAATAATAATACCTAAAGAAAAAAAAAAAAAATTCTTACCTTTTAGATGTTTCTCTGGAGAAAGACTCATGGCTGACTGCAAGCATTTCTGAGCAATGTCAGAGTGAGTCTGCTCCAACAGAAAGGCTAATGCTGGGTACACATGCACTGAAAATTGTCCGGTTCCTTTTGGTCAGTGTATACAGCTGTCTGACCGACAGAAGCCGGTCTAATAACCAGCTTTTTCAGAAGGGACATGCTGTAAAACCAGCATCGGATCAGCACTCTCAGCCAATGGCTGCGAGCGCAGATCAGTTGGTTCTAATAGGGGGGAGTCTGGAGGCGAGGGGGGGGATACAAAGGCAGAGCAGGGGAGATCACCAGGCTTTAGGACAAGATGAGTGTTCTCTTAATAACATACAATGCAGAAGGTGAGCTTCTAAAGCTGGACATACACTGTTAGCTTTTTCTAACAGGGCCCCCCCTCCCGCCAGGACATTGTATTTTTACAACGGCAGCCACAGTTCTCTGAATACTCTGCTCAACAGCTGTAACTGATTGTCTGCAGACACTGATCGAGAAAAGTTTTCCAACATGTCTCTTCAACAGAACTCAATGTGGAGATTGAAATTCAAATTGAAATTCAGCCTGTCCCTTATGAGCTGGCTGAATTTCAATCAGTATATGGCCAGCTTAAATTCTTAACCCTTTGTTTGTGCAGACAGTGGTCAAATCTGCCAGGATAGCACAGACTAGGTTAGTATTTGCAAACACAGCTCCACAGCTCCCCAGCCCCCTCATAAACAAAAAGAACAAAGTAGGATTTTTCAGTGCAGCGCTTATCAGAAAAGCAGATCCAATATGGTAAACAACACAGGTAATTATATAGCACTGACAATTCTATGCATCACCATAACAAATTTATTGCACATTCAAGGAATTTACAATCTAGGGTCCCAATTTACATTCATACATACACATACTAGGGCCAATTTTTACAGGAGCCAATTAACCTACCTGTCTTTTGAGTGTGGGAGGAAACAGGAGTACCTGAAGGAAGCCCACACAACCACAGGGAGAACATGCAAACTCTATTCACAAGATATGTGAATGAGAACATAAAGTAGGTGTTATTCCAATTTGGCTGCAAAAGCAGAAATACGTTTTAAGAAAATGCAACAAACACGTATAAAGTGCTTCTTTTTTGATATATGACCCCCACCCGACTTAAAGCTATATAACCTTTGGTCTCTGATCCCTGCTGGCATTGCCACAAAGATTGTGGTACTTGGCTCCATATCTACTGGCAATGCCCACCATAACAACCCTACTAGAGGTCAGTACAGGATCTTCTTCAAAGATTGTTTGATTCAAACCTTCCATTTTGTCCCAAGGTCTTTCTATTAGGACTGCTCCCTACTACATAACCTAGACTTGCTAAGAAACTAACTACTCATATACTAACAGCGGCCAGATGCCTTGTGGCTCTTCAATGGAAAAGGTCCATTGAGTTGTACACTAGGTTTAAGGATGTGGAGACCATGGAGTCACTTGATGCTTGCCTTACTGATATGGTTGAGCGACATAATGCAGTCCGGAAGTCTTGGCACTCGCACGAAGAGTCCTTATGAGAGTCTAATATGCCCCAGTGTCGACAGTGACAGCATGCTCCAATCCCTGGGAGTGACAACTTCAGGACCTTTCTTACTTTTACTCTCCTTCTCTTTCTTTCTTCTTTCTCCTAAGTTGTTGTTTTTGGAAGCACTTTACGGGCATCAAATAGCATGCTGGGTTCAATCCCCAGGCCCTTTTGGGCTTCAGTTGGTCCATTTTGGGATTGGGTCCATTGGCTAATATTTTTAAAGCTAGAGTGTTCAACATATATTTTGGTCAAATAATGTTTTTTATACTTACAGATATCTTGCTGTTATTACTCATGCATTTCCTTCAGACCTATACTTTTTTTGGATTGCCAGTCTGTTGTGGACCGTATATTATGATACCCTTTGTTTGTTGACTTTCCTCTTTCTTTGTTAAGTGAAAGAAAACTTTAATAAAAATTGGCAATTTAAAGAAAAAAAGGAAATGCAACAAATGTTATCTTACATTACCCTAACACATGATAGAAACTGAAAGCAATAATCTGATTGGTTGCTGTGGACAAATGAGATTAGCATGCTAAAATGTAAAAACGTAACATATACAGTATGCTATAAAACTATTATGGTAAAAAAAGTTTCAATTTAGCCAGCTTTGAGATTGTTTGTGAATGTGGTAGTTCTTCTTTATTATCTCCAGTGATAAACCACCTTCCTGTATACAGCATTCAATAGTTATAATCCACAGTGTTTTTCTCACATGGCTGCTACAATATTGATAAACTTCACACAGGATCAGGGGAATATCACTTTGCATGTTTCCAGAAGTGTGATAAGCAGAGGCCTTAGCAAGATCTGTTCTCACTATGACTGTCACTACACTATGCCACATATATATAAGGACATGGACATGGGGCAATTATATCCCCGGGATTTTGACGGTGCTAAAGACAATTTAATTCAAGGCAATTCAAGTTACAAAGAATGTGTATATATGCAACTAAACAATTGTATAAAAAAACTATTTTTATTTAGAAAGAATATAAAAATAAATATACAAATAATCACATATGCCTCACTGTCTATCCGCATCACGGCGGTGACGTCAGACGCCGCCGCGATGGATGGGACTATATGTAGCGGCCTCGCAGCCGCCACCGCTCTGTCAGAGGCTTCTTGGTGTAAGGGGAGGTAGTGTTTTCCCTCCCCGTCCCTGCTGGCCCATCCATCTCATCACACTCAGGTAACCTTAACAGCCTATTTGTTTTACACCCTGTATGGGCAAACGGCCCTCCCTTGATACCTGTCAATTTCCTTGCAGCTTCTGTGCATTGCTGGGTTCTGATATCTCTATTGATTCAGTCTGTAGGCAGCTTTCATCCTATATGAGACCTGCAAACAAATGACTCTATATCTTGACTGGCCTTGGTAAGGCCCCCTACCACACCTACTGTTGATTCAATTTAAGGTAACTTTTCATTCCTTATGAACCCTCAAAAAATGTCTCAGGTACCAAATTTCTGCTATCTGGCCTTGTATACAGTTCTAGTTATAGTTATAGATTCCCTATTCTTTATTTATTTTTTGCAGTGTCTTATCACAAACTCCTTACATTAGTCCCTCTGTGACCATTATACGAGGGAGATACTTGGTATCGGAAGACCGGCTTATTATTGGCAATGCGATATTCTGCGTTCCTATATTCACAATCAATGCACAGTGCTTTTTTCTTTTAAACAAGCTTGGTAAGATAGTTGTATTTACTTATTTTTGTGAATTCATATATTTTTTTAACACTATGTTCAGACATTAAGATTTGAATGTCATATGTTAATAATCCTTTTGAATATATATCAAGTATGTTGATGTAATCCATGTAACAACCACATGCAACTATTGTCTCTTACCCATGGTAGCATGGTTTGCATTTAAACCTGTTGGTTTATACCTATGTCCTTTTTGTCATCCACAGTTGAGACCATTTATGTACCATAAACTCCTGATGAAGCTCAAGAAGTTGAGCGAAACATGTTGAGTCGCAAAGTGGTATTCATCAATTGATTGGCCTTAGGTGCCGTTTCAAAAAGTGGATCTCTTTTTAACCATATGTGATTATTTGTATTTTTATTTTTATATTCTTTCTAAATAAAAATATTTTTTTATACAATTGTTTAGTTGCATATATACACATTCTTTGTAGCTTGAATTGCCTTGAATTAAATTGTCTTTAGCACCGTCAAAATCCCAGGGATATAATTGCCCCATGTCCATGTCCTTATATATATTTTTCAAATTCGGATGTGGTGCTTTAGGGAAAACTATTTCTGTCCTCCATATACTAAAATACACTATGCCACCCACACTGCTGCCATTGCTTATTACTACAATGATTATTATTAACAAGTTTGGACATATTTCATTGGAACAACATAAAAGCTCCTAATAAACGGTAATACACACAAGCCTATGACATCAGAACATGGTCTTTGTTGTGGTAAGTGACATGTGTGAGATTATTTCTCAATCCCTTTGTTTATGTTCTGCACATGTCAAGTGAAGTGTGGTTACAGAGTCATCCCTGACTGTGCTATCCACTCCACAAGACACACAACTGCGATGTATGGCCTGCTGATAGTAGCTCCGCAAAGCCTGAAGTGCACTGATATGGTGACATTGACATATTCGTCTGGATAAACGTGACAGAGGTTATTTAAGTCACAATGTGCGCTTGTATTTCTTCCACAATAATTATGTTTTAATGTTATTCATTAAAAGGAAATATAACCTTTAACCACTTGGCTGATACAGACAATTCCCCATGGAGAAAAGAAAACCAGACTAAGAAAATAAACAACTGCTACTTACCAGTGCAGTGTCCTCAAGAGTTCTTAGCTCCCATGCTTTGTTCTAGGTTCATTCAGGGCAGGGTGGGCCAGTTACAGGGTGAATCACAGTAACAAGTTAGGAGGGACAGAGAAATGTAGGTAATTATTTTAAAGGTTGAAATTTTCTCATTATAAAGTTCTGTACTAAGAAACTTCTCCTTCTCATTGTGTCTAATAGTTATATATAATAGTACAGAGCTGCTGTATGTCCTTACATCTGTGCAGGTGCAAGTGCATGGCCCCAAATGCAGATAGTGTGTGTTCACAGCCATGCACCCATACCTTTGCGGATGTAAAATTGGGAGCAGCGGCTGTGTGAATGCTTCCTAATTGACATGAATGGGACTGCTGCACATGGATGCATGGAACACCTGTGCATCCCTATGCGGGTAAACACGGCCCTCACATTATTATTATTATTATTATACAGGATTTATATAGCGCCAACTGTTTGCGCAGCGCTTTACAAATTACAACATGAGGATAGACAGTACAGTTACCATACAATTTAATACAGGAGGATTCAGAGAGCTCTGCTCATTAGAGCTTACAATCTAGAAGGGAGAGTCAAGTGAAACAAAAGGTAATAACTGTACAGTTGTTAGGTGTGGGTAGGATAGGCTTCTCTGAAGAGGAGGGTTTTCAGGGATCATCTAAAAGCTAATAGAGTAGGAGATAATCGGACAGGATGGTGTAAGGAGTTCCATAGCATTGGAGAGGCTCTGGAAAAGTCCTGGAGGCAAGCAAAGGAGGAGGTTGGTATTAGGTTGGTATTTTGAGACTAGGCTAGTGATGTAGCTGGGGGATAAATTGTGGATGGCTTTGCAAGTTGTTATTAGTAGTTTGAATTTATTTGTTGGGCGAGCGGAAGCCAGTGGAAGGATTGACAGAGAGGAGTAGCAGACACAGAGCGATTGGTAAGGTGGATGAGTCTGGCAGAAGCATTCATGATGGACTGAAGGGGGATAGCTTATGTAGAGGTAATCCAATGAGTAGGGAGTTACAGTAGTCGAGGCGAGAGATGTCCAGAGAGTGAATTAGCTTTGTTGTATCATTGGTTGGAAAGGGGTGTATTTTGGAGATGTTGCTGAGGTTGAGGTGGCAAGATTTCAACAGTGATTGGACGTGGGGCTTAAAGGAAGAGAGTCCGGAGTCCAGGACTACAACTAGGACCTTGGCATGTGGGGATGGGCTGATAGTTGTGCCATTGATTTTGACAGAGAGATCAGGGGAAGGGGCACGTGGTGGAGGAAAAATTATGTTTGGTTTTGGATAGATTGAGTTTGAAGAAGTGGTGTGACATCCAGACTGATATATCTGTTAGTAAATTAGTGATACATGAGGAGACTGAGGGAGTGAGCTGAGGGGTAGAGAAATAGAATTTGGTGTCGTCAGCGTAGAGATGGTATTTGAAGCCATGGGAGGCTATCAGCTGACCCAGGAAGGAGGTCTAAATTTAAAATAGGTGAGGCGCAAGAACAGAACCTTGGGGGACCCCAACAGAGAAAGGAAGAGGAGAGGCGGAAGTAGAATTGTAAGTAACACTAAAGGTGCAGTTGGATAAGTAGGAAGAGAACTAGGGAAAAGTATAGTCAAGGAGACCAATGGCGTGGAGTTTTTGGAGGAGTAGGGGGTGGTCAACCATATCAAAGGCAGCAGAAAGGTCCAAGGGTAGGAGTAAAGGATAGTGTTCATTGGTTTTGGTCGTTAATAGATCGTTTGTTAGTTTTAGGAAAGACACTCTGATGTGAAGGGGGCTGCTGATGGGGACACACTGATGTGCAGGGGGCTGCTGATGGGGACACTCTGATGTGAAGGGGCTGCTGATGAGGACACTCTGATGTAAAGGGGGCTGCTTATGGGGACACTCTGATGGGGACACACTGATGTGAAGGGGGCTGCTGATGGAGTCTCTCTGATGTGAAGGGGGCTGCAGATGGGGACACTCTGATGGGGACACAGTGATGTCAAGGGAGCTGCCGATGGGGGCTGCTGATGGGGACACTCTGATGGGAACACACTGATGTGAAGGGGGCTGCTGATGGGGACACACTGATGTGAAGAGGGCTGCTGATGGGGACACTCTGATGTGAAGGGGGTTGCTGATGGGGACACACTGATGTGAAGGGGGATGCTGATGGGGACACTCTGATGTGAAGGGGGCTGCTGATGGGGACACTGTGATGTGAAGGGGGTTGTTGATTGGGAGCAGTTTCTGTGGAATGTAAATCCAAACTGAAGGGGATCAAGAAGGCTTTTCTCAGCAAGGTGGCTGCTCAGTCGGTTGTAGGCCAGACGGTCAAGAAGTTTGGATAAAAAGGGGAGCAAGGAGAGGTTGTTAATATTGGTTGGGTCCAGTGGGCCAATGGCTCAGTGGAGTGGTCAGGGGCAGTCCTGGAGCCGCTCCTCACTGACAGTGAGTGATTGTGATTTCACTCCTGTCAGGAGGAGCAGCTGCAGTCAAGCTGGAGAGAGCATTAGGCTTTCTGCTCCCTCCAGCCTGCAGGGGGAGATAGACAGCCAGCAGACGTTCCTTCCTCTCTCTCCTTATCACTTGTCACTTATCACATGACTGGAGAGAGGAACCAGAAGCTGTCTTCAAAACTGTGAGTACACATGGGAGGGGGCTGCTGATGGGGACACACTGATGTGAAGGGGGCTGCTGATGGGGACACTCTGATGTGAAGGGGGCTGCTGATGGGGACACTCTGATGTGAAGGTGGCTGCTGATGGGGACACACTGATGTGAAGGGGCTGCTGATAGAGACACTCTGATGGGGACACACTGATGTCAAGGGGGCTGTTGATGGGGACTCTCTGATGTGAAGGGGCTGCTGAGGGGGACACTCTGTTTGGGACACACTGATGTCAAGGGGGCTGCTGATGGGGACTCTCTGATGTGAAGGGGGCTGCTGATGGGGACACTCTGATGGGGACCCACCAATGTCAAGGGGGCTGCTGATGGGGACACTCTGATGTGAAGGGGGTTACTGATGGGGACACACTGATGTGAAGCGGGCTGCTGATGGGGGCACTTTGATGTGAAGGGGCTACTTGTGGGGACACACTGATGTGAAGGGGGCTGCTGATGGGGACACTCTGATGTGAAGGGGGCTGCTGATGGGGACACTCTGATGTGAAGGGGGCTGCTGATGGGGACACACTGATGTGAAGGGGGCTGCTCATGGGGGACACTCTGATGGGGGCACACTGATGTGAAGGGGGCTGCTGATGGGGACACACTGATGTGAAGGGGGCTGCTGATGGGGACACACTGATGTGAAGAGGGCTGCTGATGGGGACACACTGATGTGAAGAGGGCTGCTGATGGGGACACTTTGATGTGAAGGGGGTTGCTGATGAGGACACTCTGATGTGAAGATGCTGCTGATGGGGACACTCTGATGTGAAGGGGGCTGCTGATGGGGACACTCTGATGTGAAGGTGGCTGCTGATGGGGACACTCTGATGTGAAGGGGGCTGCTGATGGGGACACTCTGATGTGAAGGGGGTTGCTGATGGGGACACTCTGATGTGAAGGGGCTGCTTATAGGGACACTCTGATGGGGACACACTGATGTTAAGGGGGCTGCTGATGGCGACACTCTCATGGGGACACACTGATGTGAAGGGGGCTGCTGATGGGGACACACTGATGTGAAGGGGGCTGCTCATGGGGGACACTCTGATGGGGGCACACTGATGTGAAGGGGGCTGCTGATGGGGACACACTGATGTGAAGGGGGCTGCTGATGGGGACACACTGATGTGAAGAGGGCTGCTGATGGGGACACACTGATGTGAAGAGGGCTGCTGATGGGGACACTTTGATGTGAAGGGGGTTGCTGATGAGGACACTCTGATGTGAAGATGCTGCTGATGGGGACACTCTGATGTGAAGGGGGCTGCTGATGGGGACACTCTGATGTGAAGGTGGCTGCTGATGGGGACACTCTGATGTGAAGGGGGCTGCTGATGGGGACACTCTGATGTGAAGGGGGTTGCTGATGGGGACACTCTGATGTGAAGGGGCTGCTTATAGGGACACTCTGATGGGGACACACTGATGTTAAGGGGGCTGCTGATGGCGACACTCTCATGGGGACACACTGATGTGAAGGGGGCTGCTGATGGGTACTCTCTGATGTGAAGGGGGCTGCTGATGGGGACACTCTAAAAGGAAGGGGGCTGCTGATGGGGACACACTGATGTGAAGGGGGCTGCTGATGGGGTCACTCTGATGGGGACACACTGATGTGAAGGGGGCTGCTGATGGGGACACTATGATGTCTAGGGGGCTGATGATGGGGACACCCTTATGTGAAGGGGGCTGCTGATAGGGACACTCTGATGTGAAGGGGGCTGCTCATGGGGGCACTGTGATGTGAAGGGGGCTGCTGATGGGGACACACTGATGTGAAGGGAGCTGCTGATGGGGACTCTCTGATGTGAAGGGTGCTGCTGATGGGGACACTCTGATGTGAAGGGGGCTGCTGATGGGGACACTGATGGGGACACACTGATGTTAAAGGGGCTGCTGATGGGGACACTCTGATCGGGACACACTGATGTGAAGGGGGCTGCTGATGGGGACTCTCTGATGTGAAGGGGACTACTGATGGGGGCACTCTGATGTCAAGGGGGCTGCTGATGGGGACACACTGATGTCAAGGGGGCTGCTGATGGGGACTCTGATGTGAAGGGGGCTGCTGATGGGGACACCCTGATGGGGACACACCAATGTCAAGGGGGCTGCTGATGGGGCTGGTGATGGGGATACTCTGATGGGGACACGCTGATGTGAAGGGGCTGCTGATGGGGACACACTGATGTGAAGAGGGCTGCTGATGGGGACACTCTGATGTGAAGGGGGTTACTGATGGGGACACACTGATGTGAAGGGGGCTGCTGATGGGGGCACACTGATGTGAAGAGGGCTGCTGATGGGGACAAACTGATGTGAAGCAAGCTGCTGATGGGGACACTCTGATGTGAAGGGGCTACTGATGGGTACACATTGATGTGAATGGGGCTGCTGATGGGGACACTGTTGTGAAGGGGGCTGCTGATGGGGACACACTGATGTGAAGGGGGCTGCTGATGGGGACACTCTGATGTGAAGAGGGCTGCTGATGGGGACACACTGATGTGAAGGGGGCTGCTGATGGGGACACTCTGATGTGAAGGGGGCTGCTGATGTGGACACTCTGATGTGAAGGGGACTGCTGATGGGGACACTCTGATGTGAAGGGGGCTGCTGATGGGGACACTCTGATGGGGACACACTGACGTGAAGGGGGCTGCTAACAGGGACTCTCTGATGTGAAGGGGCTGCTGATGGGGACACTCTGATGTGAAGGGGGCTGCTGATGGGGACACACTGATGTGAAGGGGGCTGCTGATGGGGACACTCTGATGTGAAGGGGGCTGCTGATGGGGACACACTGGTGTTAAGGGGGCTGCTGATGGGGATACCCCGCTGACAGTTGTCAGAAGAGGAGAGCAGCGGGGGATCAGCTGAGTGTGGCTCGGTGCCTCCATGGCCTGCCTGAGCTTTCTTATCCGAGCACTGCAGAGGGGGGCGAGATCACCCGCTGACAGCTGGGAGAAGAGGAGGAGAACAACGGGAGGTCGGCTGAGCGGTGCTATAAAAAGTTATTTTACTCAATTATATTACAGAAACACACACCTTTTACACACTGTAATAGCGAGAATTCTAGCAGTTTACAAGCACTTTAAACTAGGGCTCATTTTCAGGGTAGGGCTTATATTGCAGCCGTACTCGAAAATCACAGTAGGTCTTATTTTCAGGGTAGGTCTTACTTTTGGGGAAACGCGGTATAATATATATATATACTGTATATAAATCTATATATATTAGGATAATACATTTATATTATATGTACAAAAACAATATTCTTTACCTTCATTTGTAAACTTATGTAAACAAAAACATTCTTTATTTTTATTTTTTTTACACTCACGTACTGATTAAGGTACATTATATTTAAAAACAGGAACTGTTTCAAGTGATTAACTTATGAGATTTTGTTTTAAGTGAGTCATCTTTGCCGTTTTAAATAAAGTTTACACTTTGCTATAAAATTCCAATAAATTTTATTTACTGAATGTGAGAAGACTGATTTTATCACATGCAAAAGAATGTTTGCAGCAGCAATGATTATCAATTAAATAAGTCATCTTTATCAGTTTCCACCAGTGACCCCAAGGACACTTTATAGTCTTCAG
Organism: Lithobates septentrionalis; assembly: GCA_037952835.1. Taxonomy (NCBI): domain Eukaryota; kingdom Metazoa; phylum Chordata; class Amphibia; order Anura; family Ranidae; genus Lithobates; species Lithobates septentrionalis. The sequence continues at coordinate 145,263 of JBBDGP010001268.1, read as the reverse complement.
GAGAAAAGTAATGAATCCAGTAATTACTTGTAATAAATATCTAGGTCACAATGTATCTATGTGCAAAAATGTGAAATATATATGTCCACAAAGACTCTATTAGTGACAGTATTGTGGAATACATATTGTTCATGTAATCATTAGCTTGGTACCCCTGGGCTTTATTCTGGTCGATTAAATCTCAGTAGGGATGCTGAAACTTTGGAATGCCATTGTGTATGAGATGCTGATTAGTTGATAATTAAAATGTTTAACAAAGTAGGAATTTAAAGTAGACTTTGAAGCCATGTTCCACATTTAATCTGGCTAGATCACCTCTTGTGCTTTTGTTTTCACTGTTTTCAATATATGCAATTAATCGGCTCAGATAATGAACATGCCTGCAAAATTTGAATGACTTAAGGGTATGGTTTATGGTTACTAGTAATAGCACCAATGTGTGATTTTTTTTTTTTTCAATATGCACTATTTACTTAACTTAAAGAGAAAGCTAACCCTAGGTTCACACCACAATTTTTAGTGCATTTTGCAGTTTGCAGAAACGCACTACAGTCCATTTAACATGGTTTCCTATGGTACACATTCCATATCTATGCATCTATGCATTTTTCAGCCAGTGCGTTTTTGAAAAGGGTCAGGGACTTTTTCTCCTGCAGCAGATTGTGTTTTGAATGTCAGGTTTCAGGTACACTAGCAGCTTCTAAACTTGAGTTTAGGAGCTGTTGGCGTTTTTTTGCCAAAGCTTCTAAACTTAACTCCATAAAAGCCTATGTGTACACATCTGGCTTTTTCCAGAGTTTAGGAGTTGCTGAGGTTAGGGGAGCTTCAACCTCTCTCCCCTAAACGTGGAAGAATTGCGTTCAGGATAGGAATGTTTTAACCGCCAGCTGACGGAAACGCAAACCGCGGCAACATGTTTTACATTTTTCCATGGCCGGCTGTAGGTACTGTGTACATAAAGCCTAAAAGACTTCAATGGACCCGCACATCAAAATGCAAGTATTGCGCTTTTGATTCGTTTTTACATATGTTTTGCATTTTTTTTCTCAAACTGGGTAAAGCTTAAAGCTTGTTGTTAAGGAGTGGGCCGGGAAACTGGCCGCCACGTCCTTAACAACCGATGAGTCATCATCTGTCAGCAGGCTTCCCCGCTGAAAGCTGAATGTAAAAACAAGAATTTGCAACAATGAAAAATGGCATGGGATCCCCCCAATCTATACCAGGACCTTCGGGTCTGGTATGGATTTTGAGGGGAACCCCACGCCAAAAAAAAACAAAAAAATGGTGTGTGGTCCCCCCCAAAATCCACACCAGACCTTTATCTAAGCATGCAGCCTGGCAGGTCAGGAAAAGGAGGAGACGAGTGAGCGCCCCCCCTCCTGAACCATACCACATGCCCTCAACAGAGGCAGAGCCCCCCTGCCCCAAAGCACCCCCTATGTTGAGGACCTGTGGCCTGGTATGGTTTAGGAGGAGGGGGGGGCGCTCGCTCTTCTCCTCCCTTTTCCTTTGCTTAACTGCCAGGCTGCTTGCATGGATAAGGGTCTAGTATGGATTTTGGGGGGGACGCCACACCATTTTTTTAATTAATTTTGGTGCCGTTTTGTCCCAATTTTTTTTATTGCCGGAAATTGTCGCTCTTCTTTTGTTTATAGCGCAAAAAAAATCTAATCCGCAGAGGTGATCAAATACCACCAAAAGAAAGCTCTATTTGTGGGAAAAAAAGGACTTCAATTTTGTTTGGGTACAGCATCGCACGACCGCGCAATTGTCAGTTAAAGCGACGCAGTGCCGTATCGCAAGAAATGGCCTGGTCATTGAGCAGTCAAATCTTCCAGGGCTGAAGTGATAAAGGCCAACTCCAATCTGCTATTTCAATTACTGGTAGGCTGACTCTCCCACCAACTTCTAAAATTACCTGGAGACACTGATGGCAGAATGTTCCTTCAATTGTATTTCAATCACCAGACCACAATGATGTTGTAATTCCCCATTTATATATTCCTTATTATGCAGAATCCATTGGGGGAGAGTGACACCATCATTTGGCCATGGCGTTTGGGGGGATCAGGGAATTTACCACTGAAGTCTCCCAAGAAATATAAGAAGGCAATCTGTGATTTAAAATGCAAACAAAAAATGTTAAACTAAAATATCTTTTGAAATATCAACTGAAAGCAACATGTAAGGGAATTCAATGAGCTATGACACCTATGGTATACTGCAACAGTCAGTCCACTTAGTATTTCTTTAAGAAGACATCATATAATCTGCTGTAACAGATGTAAGAAAATGAAGACCTTTTTAAATGTGACTGTGCAGGACTGCAGCATCTTCTACAATGGATACACATTTAAACTAAAGTTTTAAAGACTAGTGTTAGGTCCCATACACACTGGACAATTTTGCCGCTGCTCCTAGGGGCATCTGGCATTTTTTTTCCTGCATCTAAACTCCCCTGCATGCTAACCTATGTGTCCATGCGCTCATAGGCTTTTAGCAGTGTTTAATAGCAGAGGCTTTTAGAGGCAGGAAAAAACCCACTGCCAGTGCATCCAGGAGCAGCAGAGTTTTGACAGAAAAAATGCTTGACACTGCTAAACGTGCCTAAACGTGTCTAAATGCACCTAAACGCTAGGCGCATTTAGCACTTTAGTGTTAATGAATTTCAATGGCCAGAATAAATTATTATTTTTACCAGTTAAATTAATTAACGCCCAAGCTCTTGACATCTGTTAATGCATCTAAAAGCTTGTAAAAGCCTTATGCCCCATACACACAAGCGGATTTTCCATCGGAAAAAACTTGGATGGTTTTTCCGACGGAATTCCGCTCAAGCTTGCCTTGCATACACACGGTCACACAAAAGTTCTCTGAACTTTCGACCGTCAAGAACGCGGTGACGTACAAAACTACAACGAGCTGAGAAAATGAAGTTCAATGCTTCCGAGCATGCGTCGAATTGTTTCCGAGCATGCGTAGGAATTTTGCACGTCGAAATTTGTACAGACGATCGCATTTTCGAATAGGAACTTTTCCAGACCGAAAAATAGAGAACATTCTCTCAATCTTTTCCTGGCTGGAATTCCACCAGCAAAAGACCGATGGAGCATATACACGCTCGCATTTTCCGTCAAAAATCTCTCATCGGAGTTTTGCTGGCGGAATTTCCGATCGTGTGTATGCGGCATCAGACACTTTTACAAGCGTCAGCCTTTTTTCTGCGAAAATGCTGCTGCCAGGAGGAAAGGGTTCTAGGACAGTTTGCAAAATGTCCTGTGTGCATTGAGCCTTAAAGGAAATGTATAGTAGTCTTTTACATATTTATTTTTTATTTAAACTATTGACAAATAAAAAATAAAAATATTACAAATTCTTGTTCAGGTAAATATAAATCTTACATGTAAAGGTTACAGTATATAGTACTCTATGCTGCCGGCAGGTGAATATATGGTTTCCTTTTTACATTACTAAATAAGTAAGCTTTTAGCTTTGCTGAAAGAAGACTGTTGTTCACAGAACTCAATAGCTCAAGCAGTCAGTGGGATGACTTATCCTATTAGATGGCACAGGCCGAGGTTTCAGTCAAACAACTCAAAACAGGGCACTTCTGCTGTGCTGTCCCTTTAGATAACCCATACTGCTCTGAGAATCTTTTTTAACATTCTGGGTTTATTTGTTAAACAGAGATCTATTCCAACAAGCAGGAACTTTGAGGAGTCTGTAGTGCACATTAAGTGCACATTTGGAAAGTGTCATGGTACTTTTTAGCCTAATCCTTAAAATTAGCACTTAGATTATGTCTAATTAAAGCAAATTTAAACATTAATGTAATATATTGTGACTGAGCCCCTGAGGTCAACCCTGGGCCCCCAAAGTGATTAAAAAAAACCCCTCTCATTAGAAAGACTTGGAGGCAGCCATTTTGGAGCTCCCTTTGGAAATTATATTTTGCCTGTATGTCATGCTGCCCCCCTGGCTTCAGTTCTTCATTCAAATACACAGGAGGTGTTGATTTCACCCATTACATTACTTATTTAGGGTTACTGTTTTGCAGTAATAAAAGCTAACACTTCACTTTGCAACATGTTACATGTTACACTCGTATTTTATGTTGCTAAGCAAGCCACCCTACCCTCAGACCACCGCCATAAATGCTTGCATGGGTTTGGCTCCCTCGCAGCCTTTGTCCCTTTTGAAACTGGCGTGGTTGTGTGGGGTTCCTTCTGTACAGCCACGTAATTCCCTCACAGACATCTGTGAATGAATGAACTACAAGTCCCATCTTCCACCGCAGCAGACAGACTTTTTTAATTCTCAATTGAATACAAGTGAATACAGTTGAACACAAGTGAATACAATTGAATACAATTCATCACACTCATAGTTTATTGACACTTCCTCCAGCAATCCAACTGAAGTTTGCAAGAACCTGGCATTGCACTCATGATCCACTAATCACCGGTCGGTGCATAACTCTGCAGGCTCCTGTAAGAAAAATGAAATGCACTTTTTTTTCCTGCAAAAATATGTGCATTTCTTTTTTTTTTAAAGGTGAACTTAGGCATTAAAGCCACTGGATCAGCATGACAGCCAGATAAGTCAATTTTTAAAAGGTCAGCAATAGTATTCTTCTTCTTTCTCTTGTGACATGTTTGTTTTAGGCTCCTTTCCCACTTCTGCAACTTGGGATCCGACTTGTGAGACCCCCAGTGCAATGTGAAATTCAATGTATGTCTATGAGAGCCGTTCCTACTGATTATCCTGAAGTTGCTGCAACTTCAGAAAAGGTTCCTGCACTACTTTTGTGTGACTTTTGATGCAACTTTAGTCCAGTGAATGTAAAGTCAGATCAAAGTTGCACCAAAAGTCGCATCAAAGCCGCACTGTAAAGTCGCAATGCAAGTCGCACGACTTTGTCCTCTCCCAAGTTTGAAAGGAGCCTTAAAGTATATTTAAAGCCACTTTTTCATTTTGGATATTGTAGGAAATAATTTAAAACATTGCCATTTGTTTATTTATAGAGAGATTTCTCTTTACTTTATGTTCTGTAGAAACAACAGTATGTGATAAAAAAATAAGTCAGCAAAACCACTCCTATGCCCTGTACACACGGTCGGATTTTCCGACGGAAAATGTGTGATAGGACATTGTTGTCGGAAATTCTGACCGTATGTGGGCTCCATCACACATTTTCCATCGGAATTTCCGACACACAAAGTTTGAGAGCTTGCTATAAAATTTTCCGACAACAAAATTCGTTGTCGGAAATTCCGATTGTGTGTATACAAATCCGACGAACAAAGTGCCACGCATGCTCAGAATAAATTAAGAGACGAAAGCTATTGGCTACTGCCCTGTTTATAGTCCCGACGTACGCGTTTTACGTACCGTGTTCAGAACGATCGGATTTTCCAACAACTTTGTGTGACCGTGTGTATGCAAGACAAGTTTGAGCCAACATCTGTCGGAAAAAATCCATGGATTTTGTTGTCGGAATGTCCGATCAATGTCCGACCGTGTGTACGGGGCATTAGACAGTTGTCACCAGAACAGGTTTCTCCATAAGATGATTTCTCCTTAGTTTCAGTCCCAGTGGAATAGTCCCCTGGACTAATCGGTTAGGATGAGTCTCCTAAGTGGAAGACAGACAAAGGGGGTTTAAGGGCTAAGTTCACCTTTACATAAAAATAATACATGCACATCTTTTTGCAGGTAAAAAAAAATGTGCATTTATAATTTTTGAAACAGGAGCCTGGAAAGTCTTTTACCCATAATAAACAGATTGTGGGTGCAGCGTCAGGCTCCTGCACACACTGCCTACATACAGCACTGTTGCCCGTGCCTCTCTACGTTCTGTCATTGCAGAGCTGTAGACAGTGTGAATGAGCTATAGGCATGTTGATCAGCGTGCCCGCAGTTCATTCAAATGACGAGCATGTCTGCTGCGGTGGATGGCGGTACTTGTAGTCTATTCATTCACAGGAAACTGTGAATGAATGACGCAGCTGTGCTACTGTTAAAAAAGTGACAGCTGGTGCTGGGAGAGGAGCCCCCACCTGCTGCCACGGGGGGGGGGGGGGGGGGGTTAGGGTGCAGGAAAAAAAAGTTTTGGCTTTAGATATACTTTAACTAATCCTTCATGTAAGACATACTTCAGTTTTCACAAGTGCAGAGGATGGAAATATGCCATGGCAAAAATGGCAATACACTATAGGAAGTATAACTAAAAAAGAAGAGATAATTAAAGTGGTTGTAAACCTTCGAACAAACATGCCTATACTTACCTGCTCTGTACAATCGTTTTGCACTGAGCAGCCCCAATCCTCTTCTTCTGGGGTCCCCCACCGGTGCTCCAGGCCCCTCTTCTTCATCTGGTGCCCCATGGAGAGCTGCTTTCCATGGGGGGGCACCCGTGCAGGCTTGCTCCCAAGTCCCATTGCTGCGTCTATTGACAGTAGGAATCGGCCCTGCCCCCCACTCTCTTGTCACAGGATTTGATTGACAGCAGCAGGAGCCAATGGCTGCTATTAATCTGTCCAATGAGGTGGCAGACATGTGCTCGTGCACATCGCTGGATCGGGCTCAGGTAAGTAAAAGGCAGGATCTGGGTGGAGCTGCAGCACAGAAGGTTTTTCACCTTAATGCATAGAATGCATTAAAGTGATTGTAAAGGTTCGTTCTTTGTTTTTTTAAATAACAAACATGTTATACTTACCTGCTCTGTGCAAGGGTTTTGCACATAGCAGCCTCGATCCCCCTTTTCTGGGGTGCCTGGCGGCACTCCTGGCTCCTCCTCTTCATCGGGTGCCCCCATGGAGAGCCTCTTTCCATGAGGATACCCGTACAGGCGCGCTCACGAGTCCCGCTGCTGCGTCCATTGACACAGACAGCAGGAGTCATCCCCGCCACCAGCTCCCGTGCCACTGGATTTAATTAACAGCAGCGGGAGCCAAAGGCTCCTGCTGCTATCAATCTACCCAATAAGGACCCAAAACAGCAGCTGGAGCTGCTGGGCTCGTGCTCATTGCTGGAATGATCGGGGTTCAGGTAAGAAAAGGGGGGGGTCTGGGGGGAAGCTGAAGCACAAAAGGTTTTTCACCTTCATGCATAGAATGCATGAAGGTGAAAAACCTTGAGACTTTACAACTCCTTTAAGGTGAAAAACCTCGAGGCTTTAGAACCACTTTGATACAATTTTACAGCAATAGGCTCAAGTTACAAAGCTAACACACAAGGATAAGTACACTTATTTTTGAAAAGTATAAGATATCATGAGATTTGAAAATTACAGTCACATAGCTAAATCCTTGTGTTGAAGCTTTGTGAATTGAGCCTAATGCATAAATATTAACATCCAATAAAATAAGTACACTTATTTTTGAAAAGTATAAGATATCATGAGATTTGAAAATTACAGTCACATAGCTAAATCCTTGTGTTGAAGCTTTGTGAATTGAGCCTAATGCATAAATATTAACATCCAATAAAATAATTAAAAAAAGGGAAAACTGAAGGCATAGCTAAAAGTAACTAGTTAGCAATCTAAATGAATTTTCTAGCATGAGAGAAAACTCCACTGCCTGCCACGCAACAGCCTTTTCTCTGCAGTATATCTACATTTTTATAGGGCACAATTTGCCCATTGTTGTTGTGAAAACAAGGATTAGAAAATGTATCTTTGAATGCAGCCATTGCATCTATATCTAAATATACAGCAATGACCCTTCTAGCCCGCAGTCCATTCAATGCACATTTGAAATTTATGTGCATCAGAGGGTAAAGTAGGAAATCATTCCAGCATCAACCAGACATTTTTTTGTAATTGACAGTAATTAAATATATACTGAAGGCATTTTAGGACAAATTTTACCTTAGATGAACTGTGGTATAAAATGCAATAGTGCTGGAAATAGAATGCTGAGAAATTACTGGATATCTCGCCATGGCTATTTTTGTCCTCCTGGAATACAGCACAAATTGAGGGTTAAAGGTTTGCCCACCTCTTACTGCTCACCTCCTCTGCACTCATTCCTTTCCCCATAGTTATTAATACATTCAGACATTTATTCAGTTAATACTATACAATGTCTGGTAGTCACTCTGGACAGTGTACATGTGTTGTATACACATACTAATCGATATTACAATCGCACACTTTTCTGGTCAAATGGCACACAAATAGTGGGTGCTGCAGCGATTACCAGTTGGGTTCTGGAACATCAGACAAGCGTATATCTTCGCCAGCACACCATGGATCAGCAAAAAGTTATCCAAGAAGGTTTTTTAATGGAAAGAAGTTACATCACAGAAGAGGTGCAACGTTTTGGGGCCCCTTCGTCAGGCAAGTGATGGGGATCCTGACGAAGGGGTCCTGCGCGGCCCCGAAACATTGCACCTCTTCTGTGATGTAACTTCTTTCCATTAAAAAACCTTCTTGGACAACTTTTTGCTGATCCATGGTGTGCTGGCGAAGATGTACGCTTGTATACACATACAGTATCTCACAAAAGTGAGTACACCCCTCACATTTTTGTAAATATTTTATTATATAGTTTTATGTGACAACACTAAAGAAATGATACTTTGCTACAATGTATAGTAGTGAAGAGAAAAATTGCGCTACTAATATCAACCAGCTGCCAGCATCAGCAATAAGTCAAATTGCATAAGAGTATAAAGAACAAGGGAGATGCAGCGCTAAAAACTGAGTATACCCCAGATGAATGTCCGGGGATGATATATAAAATATAAAGTGCTGTGTACAATGCTAAATACATATATATTCAATGAGTGATCCTGGAAGTGAAACAATGATAATGTGAAAACCTTTAAAATACTATAGCGACATGTTATGTACAGTGCTAAATGCAATAATAATTAAAATTGCGTGAAGCATACAAACTGTTGTGATAACACAGATAAGGTATGCAGACCTATGATGGCCACAAGAACCTCACATAGAATGACCTGTAAAGAAAACCCCTTAAATTCCAGAGGAGTGAATGGCAACATAAAAGTCTCTGAAAAATAATAAAGTTCATAATGACGTGTTCAGTCCCTTAGAAAATGATCACATGGTATTGAAATTCATAGGCTGTAACAATGAGGCTGTATCAGGCAGAGTGAAATTTGCACACGACACCCGGGGATGTGCCCCCAACACAAGGGGAAGGGGATAGGTACTTTTACCCTAAGCTGTGGACACACATGCCAGCGACAGTGGGTCAAACAGGTATGGACGACAGTCAGGAACTCAATCTCCGACCCCAGCTCCCACGAATAGACTGGCATGCGCATACACCTGTATCCATCAAACCAAGGGTGACACAAGGCAATGGTGATGTTCCTGGTATATGTGGTACTCCTTACATCCAGGAAGCAGCATGGATCATATGAAAAAGAGAAGGCCTCCACATAGTGCAGATGAATCCAACATTTGAAAATGTATTAAAATAAAAATATAAAAAAGTACAAGCATCACTCCAGATGTGTACAAATAGTGATCACAAAGCAGATAAAAACAAGTGCGGTGTGTAGAGCTGAGCAGGATATGTACCCGACATGTTTTATACAAACGTACTTCAACTGGGGCATCATTTTTATGAACTATATTTCAGTGACATTTATGTTGCCATTCACTCCTCTGGAATTTAAGGGGTTTTCTTTACAGGTCATTCTGTGTGAGGTTCTTGTGGCCATCATAGGTCTGCATACCTTTTCTGTGTTATCACATAAGTTTGTATGCTTCATGCTATTTTAATTATTATTACAATGTAAAGTAGTAAGTGTACAGCTTGTATAACAGTGTAAATTTGTTGTCCCCTCAAAATAACTCAAAACACAGCCATTAATGACTAAACCGCTGGCAACAAAAGTGAGTACACCCCTAAGTAAAAATGTCCAAATTGGGCTCAATTAGCCATTTTCTCTCCCCAGTGTCATGTGACAAATTAGTGTTACAGGGTCTCAGGTGTGAATGGGGAGCAGGTGTGTTAAATTTGATGTTATTGCTCCCACTCTCTCATACTGGTCACTAGAGGTTCAACATGGCACCTCATGGCAAAGAACTCTCTGAGGATCTGAAAAAAAAGAATTGCTGCTCTACATAAAGATGGCCTAGGCTACAAGAAGATTGGCAGGACCCTGAAACTGAGCTGCAGCACGGTAGCGAAGACCATACAGCAGTTTAACAGGACAGGTTCCACTCAGAACAGGCCTCGCCATGGTTGACCAAAGAAGTTGAGTGCAAGTGCTCAGCATCATATCCAGAGGTTGTGTTTAGGAAATAGACGTATGAGTGCTGCCAGTATTGCTGCAGAGGTTGTAGGGGTGGGGGGGTCAGCCTGTCAGTGCTCAGACCACACGCTGCACACTGCATCAAATTGGCCTGCATGGCTGTCGTCCCAGAAGGGGCTGCATGAGTGCTGTCGGCACTGGGGAGCTACAATTCATTGAGGGAACCATGAATGCCAACATGTACTGTGACATACAGAAGCAGAGCATGATCCCCTCCCTTCGGAGACCGGGCCGCATAGCAATATTCCAACATGATAATGACCCCAAAAACCCCTAAGACGACAACTGCCTTGCTAAAAAAGCTGAGGGTAAAGGTGATGGACTGGCCAAGCATGTCTCCAGACCAAAACCCTATTGAGTATCTGTGGGGCATCCTCAAACGGAAGGTGGAGGAGCGCAAGATCTCTAACATCCACCAGCTCGGTGATGTCATCATGGAGGAGTGGAAAAGGACTCCAGTGGCAACCTGTGAAGCTCTGGTAACCTCCATGTCCCAGAGGGTTAAGGCAGTGCTGGAAAATAATGGTGGCCACACAAAATATTGACACTTTGTGCCTAGTTTGGACATTTTCACTTAGGGGTGTACTCACTTTTGTTGCCAGTGGTTTTGACATTAATGGCTGTGTGTTGAGTTATTTTGAGGGGACAGCAAATTTACACTGTTATATAAGCTGTAAACTCACTACTTTACATTGTAGCAAAGTGTCATTTATTCAGTGTTGTCACATGAAAAGATATAATAAAATATTTACAAAAATGTGATGGGTGTACTCACTTTTGTGAGATACTGTATGAACATGCAGATTTGGAATAGCATATCTAGTGGTCACAAAAATCTGTTCAAATATTCCTGAGAATCGGGTTGGTACACCAATTAAAGGATAATTTCATGCTATGTTGAAAACCTGAAAAAAACAAAAAAACTGCGCTATATAGTGAAATGTGAAGAAACAGTATATGCAATAAATACACACATGTATATCAATGATATCAAATCAGTAATGCAAAACTAATAGCAAAGTTCATTAGTGTAGAGGAAACGGGAGAAGTCCCCTAGTAGTTCTCTGTGAGATTTCAGTGAAAAATAGAAAAGCGAGCACAGCTTCATGCTCAATATCCATAGTGGTATCCAGAGGAATGTCTCCATTGTCTAGCAGCTCTACCTGGATGTTGTTCTGAGATGTGCTTATTTATGCCTCCCATCTGGTAAGCGCATATACTTGGTGGTGGAGGTTCACTGTGCATGGTGTGCTCGCTTTCCATTTTTCACTGGAATCTCACAGAGAACTACTAGGGGACTTCTCCTGTTTCCTCTACACTAATGAACTTTGCTATTATTTTTGCATTACTGATTTGATATCATTGATATACATGCATATACTGTTTCTTCACATTTCACTATATAGCGCAGTTTTTTTTGTTTTTTCCTGTTTGTTGTGATTATTTCACGTTTGAACTGCTGCTTCTTTGGGGGTTTTCTATGTTAGCGTGGTGATTTTTTTGTTTGTTATGTTGAAAACCTAGTGCTAGTACTTGCCAGTGCACCTTGAACCAATGAATGGAAGGGTAGGGAAAACTGTCATCTTATTCTACTAGCCGTTTATTTCTGGTGTACGGACCCACCCTGGTAGAATGATAAGTACATGCTACAATATTCTAGGAAAAAGTCGAATGAGAACCAAACCTGATGGGACTGGTAGGCAGCTGTCTAGAATCCTTTATTATACAATAGAATGTATCCTGGCAGTAACATGATGCTTGATTGGCTGTGTGTCCCCCTGGCAGCCCTGTCGCTCTAGACCAGGGGTATTGAATTAAAATTTACGGAGGTCCAGTCAGTAAAGTTTTTTTCCAGCAGAGGTCCGAAACACGTTTGATTCTTAATGGCACCTCTGCTCATGGGCAAACGCATGGGCAACGCATGGGAAAACGCCAATTCGCACGGTGCCCAAAATAAAAAAAGGGTCAGGGACTTCTTTCTCTGCATTTCTGTGTATAAAGCAGCCTTTTGAAATTAATGGGCTGCCTGCACACAGAACGCAGGATGCAATGATGTGAACCTAGCATCGTTATTACATCAGTGTTCTAAGTCCCCTCTGCACATCACAACCCCCTTGCTTTATATCACAGATCCTCTTCGCATCAAGATCCCCCTTTGCTTCACAGTCCCTCACTTCACATCAGCCCCCCTTCACAGCAGTGTCCTCCACCCCCTTCATATGAACCCCCCTCCACTTCACATTACAGTCCTCAGCCTCTCTTTGCGTGCTTGTCCTTGGCCCCCTTTTATATCACCCCCTTTCCTCCTTCATATTGCAGTCTTCAGCCTCCCTTCACATTATCCCTGGCTTTCCCCCTGTCCTTCATAGCAGTAAAATAGCCCTCTTCCCTGTCCTACCTTACACAGGGCAGAGGGCAGGAGGCACAGCAGGTCTAGAGGTGGCATAAGGAGACAGGTAAGTTCTGGGTGGAGGGCCTGAGTTGTATAAATTTTCCTGTTAATCAGCTTGTGATTGGTTGCTAGGAATGCTCTGCATCCCACCCTCCGATCAGTGCTGTGCTGCCTCCTGATGTCAGCTCTGTGAAGATGACAGCATTACCGATGGCTGAGAGGAAGAACCAGCTCCTAAATTATGCCACTGCGGTGGATCCGGATGGGACAATGGCTTGGTTTGGATCCGGACCATGGCCCGCCATTTAGTGATGCCTGCTCTAGGCAACCACCTTTGTTGGCTATGACCCTACTAGCAGTGCTAGGTCCTAAACCATTACTTTAGGGCTATATTAATAGTCAGCCTTTTATTATACAGAAATATAGGGGGTGGAGTTCGACACCTACCGCAATGAAGCCACAATCCGCAACAGCCCAGGTATCTGCATTTTAATTAGTCAGCAATGGCAGCTTCCATATATTCTTTGTCATTTTAGATTAACTTTAATTTTTTCTAATGTTACAAAAAAATAGTGTCTAACTTCAGCCCTTGAGGCCAGATACTGGTCAGGATTTGGGAAAGATAAAAATTTGACTTCCTAAACGAAACCTTGATACAATTGCTGCTGTCTGTTAATTAGAGAAATTCTAAGAATGCGTGAAGATCACAGCCCTAGAGGACTGGAGCTGACCCCCTGCTATAAAATGACATCTTTGTATTGGAATCAATAGCAAAAGCTAGTCAAAATAATAAAAAGAAAGACAACTTTCATCAGTATTTGTCCTTAAAATTGAGGTAAGCTGGCTAAATTAGTATCCATAGAAATAGCGATGTGGAAGAACACAACTGTAGAAGAGGTGTGCTTGTACATTGAGATTTTATAGTAATATTTTAAAAAGTTACAATACTAGAATTTTGTATCACTTTCTGCAATAACATGGCACCAGAAGGGCTCATGCAGCCTTTACAATACCTAGGGTAATTGAATGTAAAGCCACAACCTTTTAGCCCTCAAATGCCTGGGCATTGTATGCATAAACATTAATTCCTGGCTCTGCCCAGCATTCATTTTTATTGTCTTGGTAGAAGAGACTGGCAAAAACAATAGTGTTTAAATAAGGTTTCCTAAGGCAGGCCATAGATGATGCGATTTTCTTTCCTGCAACCATAGTCAGTGTTGGTGGGGGAATCCCTCCCGTGGAGCAATTGTGAAAATCCGACATTCCGTTGTACCCAAGTCAACTGATGGATCGACTTGAGTACAATCAGCCTGCCCATAGATGGTTGTAATCTCAGCCAGTCCCTGCTGAATCAGCTGAGATTTGAACCATCTATGGACAGATTAAATTGTCTCCTTGTTTTTCTCCAGCTCAGGCAACATTCACTTCATAACTATGGGCATCTTAAAAACCTATCAATATCGATGCTGCCATTATTGATTTGTTTGCCATTACTGTGTGTATATATATATATATATATATATATATATATATATATATATATATATATATATATATATATATATATATATATGATTATCAACCACCCTTGCTACTTGGTGACTCACTGAGTTGGGACAAGCATGGGTATGTCAAGTTTTAGAACTTCTGGGTGCATATGCTTGTACCCAATAAGTCCCCAGTGGGAGTTTCCATTTTTTATCCTTGAAAGGCTCATTTTAGGTCTTAGCTAATCATGGTCACTATATAACAGCTGTTCAAAGTATTTGGCTAGAAATCACTGACCTCAGTTTAACCACTTTAGCCCCAGAAGGTTTAACCCACTTCTCGACCAGGTCATTTTTTGCAATACGGCACTATGTCACTTTAACTGACAATTGTGCGGTCGTGCGACGCTGTACACAAATACAGCCCCTAAACCGAGTGAACAAAATCATGTACAGGTATGTGATTTTGCGCACCCGGGCTGCCCTGCCGCAGTAAATGTACGTGGGGCGGTCCGGAAAGCGGTTAATCACCCACCTAGCACCTACAATGTTTTCTTGGCATCTGACCATGAGCACATTCATATAAGATTAGGGATTCTCAGGTTTTCCAAGATCCCCTCTGAAACACCCAGTGATGTCACCCTTGCTTAGACGAAGTAGCCAAATGTCAGGGTCTAAGGTAAGTTTTTATTCCTTTTACTGGTAATAAATTTTAATTTTCATCAAGTGATTTTGCTTTGGGGGCTGTAAAATAGCAGTCAGTGTGTAACCACTTTCCAAATGGTCACTGTCCACTAACCGTGTGTTAACTGTTCTCCTTATTTTCAATGCAAACATCTGGACTGGTGGACATGGAGCACCGCTAAATGTTTTCCAATGGTTGTCAGAACTGTGCCCTCTTTAGATGGGACTTGTACAGCTAGCAGGCTATTGAGCTACTCTGCCAGTGTGTCCATACCAGCCAGAGAAGTTATTTAGAGATTATCATCAAATCTCAACCACTTTATTTGGGAGGAGACGATAGGCTCTGTCTACCATGAATATATAAATTATCATTCATTATTTCTGCACTGTGATCAAAGACATTTATGTCTCAGCCCCAGTGCATCTGGATGCAGTGTAATATAAAATAATGATTTGTCTGGCTCCGCACTCCCCTGAAATGAGGAATAAAGACACGGTTTCTGGATTTGTAATGACATAAATATCTTCTGTTTTTGAAGGCATTCACATATCTCATGGCAGAGAGTTTTTCATTTGCTTTAGCCCACCTTCTCATAAAATGACTGATTATACAATTTTAGGCAGCCCATGGCTAAAAACAAATTTTACATTGCAGCTTTTTAGTCCTTAGATGTGATGACTGCTTAGTTTTCTTTTTTCATTCTAAGAATATTTTCAGGAAGTACAGAAATATCTGTTGATCTTCCTGGAAATGCAGTGTGCTTGCCATTTCCTGTAAACTGAAAACACAAGCATCCCTATCTTTTTTGTTTAAACTAGTAGTCCCATCAATCCACCATGTAATGGAGATGAAAAAAGGCAGATATATTTGATTTGTATCTATTTTAATATTTACTGTTAATCAAAAATTAAGTTAATTAAGAATGTTTTGTAACTAGTAAGGAGGCTGTCGTAAGCAAAAAACATTAGTTAAGAATTTCACAAAATATGGTACCCTGTGCACTCTATCAAATGTTCACTGGTGTTAATAGTGTCCCAAGAGGGCTTTCATAGAGGAATATGTCATTCTCTGATTTTGGGGAATTCCAGTGCAGGCTCAACACTCAACTCAACACATAGAGAAGTTTCAGATGCCAAAATGCAGAATGTATCTGTAGCCGATGGTCCTATGTACTTATGAAAGTAATAGTCACTGCACTTTTTTTGTAACAGGACCTCTTTCAATATTTTAATTAAATTACTTAGGGCTCATCACACCGCAATACACATAAAAAACACACCAAAATTTCTTGTGCAATAAAGCGCTTTGACATTTTTCTGTTATTGCATTGCATTGAATTTTACTATGTATTGAAATACAATTTTTGTACAGGCCACATCAAACTTTTTTTTTATATGCAGAAACGTAAAAAGATATACAGCCTCTTTTTTTCAATCATTATTTGACAATTAGCAAAACTGTTTGAGTGTCATAGCGTGCTTTCTGTTATATGACAGCTATACTTTAAAGTTCAACTCCAGGTGTAACTTTCTATTAGCTTTAGAATAAGAGGGCCTTAGAAACCACTGTCATCTTTTTTATGGCTGCCCTTGTTTTTTATTACCCCTTGTCTATTGGACATATGTCTGAGATATGAGAAATGGATTAGTAAGGGGAAACAGTCAGCAGTACAAATTTAACAGAGGTTCTGATGCTTCCCTGCCTCTCTACCTCTTCTCTATCCAAAACTAAACCAAATCAAAACTTGACATCTTTCCTAAGGAACGTGTGATTGAATCTCATAGCAAAATCATTAGGGCCCCCTGCCTCTATTATTTCTATCTCAACTGCAATTCCCCTAGTGGTACAGAAAATGATTTATAGGTTCCCAAAAAGTATTGTATCCAAGTATAATTATCATGTTTTCTACCTGCATGAATCACAGACGGACAGTTTTCAGTCCCCGTGTGTCTGGGCCCCATAGCAGTTGTAAGCTCTGCTGTGGCCATAGTCATGTCACTGCTTTGGAGGCAACTGAGCCTTATCTGACATATGAAATGCTATTCATGTACCACTAATTTAAAAGCACATTGTAATAGAGATAGAAGTATCCAGGCCTGAATTTCCATCACTGGAGACTGTAGGCGGACAACCTTTGGCATTCAGAGCAACATTCCTCTGCTGGGATCACCACTTTTACAAAGAACATATTCTTTTTTTAACAGTTCCTAACTTGGCTTAGTATATTGTGATGGTGTGTAAAAAAGGCTTTGTGAGATTACTTCAGATTTACTGATGATAGGAAAAAATGCGTGGCTAATAACTATACAGGGAAAATTCCCTCATTGTTTCTGCTGGTCTATAGGCATATAATGATAAATCTGGCCTTTGGCCCCTTAAACTTACCCTAGCTACTTCAGAGCAGTAAAGGGCATACTTTTAACCAGGTGGTATAGATGCCCTTTTAAGATACATAGAATAAGATCCAACTTAGGTGTCTGTTGGAAGTGTGGAGGAGTGAAGATCACTATGAGTAAGATTTGGTGGGATTGTCTACTCATCAATACCTTTTGGACTGTTGTCTTTCATATGTTTTGTCATGCATAATGTCTCAAATCCCTCAAACTGCCCTTTTCGATATCCTTGCAGGACTCACCTCTGGCTACAAGAGGGGGCTTCTTTGTTTCTTTCTTTTAGCAGCCTGAGTAGTTATTCTCCACCACTGGAAATGCATTGTCTGCCCATCCATAACAGAGTGGGTTAGAGAGATGTGAAAAGTTAACTGCACAACTACATGATAGTTACAAGCTTTATTTTTAGACATGGAGCCCGTGGATTTTGCATAGGGAATCAGCAAATATTAAAACTTTCTAAAAAATAAACGGCTATCCTAACCATTCCATGTCCTAATCCAGGACATATGGTAGCTTTTATTTCCTCAGGGTGACTCCTCTTTCACCCCATATCATCCCACTGCAAGCCCAGCTCACCTGCCTCTCCACACTCCTCATCCCACTTCCCTCCTATTCTTTTTGATAATCTTCTGTTTCCAATGATTTTTATTAAATTAATTTTACAGACAAAGAGGTTCGCCATAACATAAATACAGTGTCAACAATAGTGGGTGTCAGGTCAGTGTAGCTGGATCATTGTACAACCATACCAGATCAAACTTATCAACCATGATCGTCCCTTTCCCGAGAGCAAGCTGATGATTCCAGAGATGTCTAGAACTCACAGATCATAGAAAACCACTGTGTGTCAAACAATATTATTATTAACAAGCTATTATGCTTATATAATTCTGAGAAGCATTGTATAGGAGAAGACAGAAAATAGGGAAAATTCCCCTGCAGGGGGACTCTTGTGTAGTGGAACCAAACTTCTTAGCATAAGTCCGTAATAGAAAACTCAGTGTCTAATATAGGCTAGGCTTAACATAACATTAGAGCCCACTATCAGTCATGTGGCAACCCAAAGTAGGGCAAAGTGAGAATTGAATGGATGAGTAAAAGAAGAGAGCAAGAGAAAAAAAGGGGGGGGGGGGGAAGAAAGCAGAAAAAGAAAAGAAGAGAAAAAGAAGAGATTTACAGTCAATCACCACATTCCAGACTACTGACCCTTTGCCCTGTCCCACCCCTCATGGTGACTGGAGATATTGAATCCTTTCAAACCGATCCTGTTGATCACGGAGGATACTAGTCAATTTTTAATTTATCATGATCCAGGAAATTTTGTTTTTTACTAGTGCTAAACTTATCAGGGGGGTTTTCCAAGCTCGCGCTATGTTGGTCTTGGCTGCCAGAAAAATAAAAAAGATGAGGTTCCTGAGATGCCTGGGCAGTTCACTCGAAAGATCAGAAAATAAGGCCGTATTAAAATTTTTGGGTATATTCACTCCAGTCACTGTGTAAACCAGGTTAAAAATTCTTATCCAAAACCGTTTGACTCTCGGGCATGTCCGCCAGATGTGGAGCATGGTGCCCTCCTGGCCACACCCCCTAAAACAGAGAGGCGATGCATCTGGGTAGATTTTAGTTAGCCTCGGAACAAGGTACCATCGTGACAATACTTTGTAGTTCTCCTCCACCAGAGAAGTGTTCAAAATTTCCTTGTGCACCATGGTCGACCACTTGAAGAAGGCTTCCTAACGCCCTTATGATGTATAAAATGTGCTATCCTGTATAAACCTTTATAATTCCACCATGCAAACTGTTGCAGATGTTGTCTTGGGGGAAAGTGCGGATTTCCAAATACAGGGGCTACTGGGGTATTTAGGGAGTATATTTTGGACACCCTATCCCAGAGAGCCAGGGAGTGAGAGAGAGAGGGGCTCAGAATGGCTCTACACTCCCCAGGGGGCAACCACAGTAGAAGGTCCATAGAGAGTGAAGGGCTTGCCTGTGCCTCCAGTTTTACCCAATCAGGCTGATAAGTTGTAGAAAAAAATTGATAGAGTTGTACCAACTAGGCCGCTCTATAGTAACGCAAAAAGTGTGGAACCCCCAGTCCACCTTGCCCTTTTGAAACATATAGGGAAGATCGAGCCACTCTGCAACCTCCCTGGCTCCAGATAAATTTGAAAATGAATGATTGAAGTTGTTTAAAAAATGGTGTGGGAACTAGTATCTGCAGGGATCTAAAATAGTAAAGTATTCTGGGAAGAGTCATCATTTTAATGGCGCCTATTCTGCCCATTCAAGAAAGACCATGATTCTGCCAGTTCTTTAAATCTTCAGTCGTAGAAGAAAAAGAGGGACATAATTAGCCTTATATAGTGTAGAGACGTCCGGGGTGAGTTTTACTCCTAAGTAGGGGTGGGCCTGTTTACACCACAGAAATGGAAAGGAAGCACGTATATCGTCAGAGTCGAGGCCGAGAGATTAATGTCCATTGCCTCCGATTTAGATTGATTGACCAGCAGGCCTGATACCTTTCCAAATTTAGATAGAAGTGAAACCAGATTAGGTAGGGTCGTGACAGGGTCTGTGAAAAATAATAAAAGATCATCAGCAAATAATGCGCATTTATGATCTCTGCCTCCACCCAAGACACCGTGTATATTAGGATTGGTCCTAATGGCAACAGCCAATGTCTCCAAAGGGACTATAAATAGTAGTGGTGAGAGGGGACAGCCCTGTCTGGTTCCTGTCCTAATTTGCAATAAGTCCGACTTGTGGCCAAAAGCTACAATGTTAGCTGAGGGAGTGGAGTACAGTACATTTAGTAGTGTAAGGAATTTGGGCCCAAAATTCCAGTGTTTCAAGATATGGATCAGGAAAGGCCAAGAGAGGGAATCAAAGGCCTTATGAAGGTCCAATGATAACAACATTCCCTTTCTGGGTCCTAAACCATCCCAATTAGAGCAAAGTAAAGATCTGATGTCTACGGCCCTAGGGATCTGATCTGCTGCTTGTCGCCCTGGGATAAAGCCCACTTGGTCCACATGGACGTACTTTGCCAGAAATGTGA
This sequence comes from Lithobates septentrionalis, assembly GCA_037952835.1. NCBI lineage: Eukaryota > Metazoa > Chordata > Amphibia > Anura > Ranidae > Lithobates > Lithobates septentrionalis. The sequence continues at coordinate 124,949 of JBBDGP010001268.1, read as the reverse complement.
TCTTTTCCAGGCTTAGGTATTAGACAGATGTTAGCTCTATTTAGGTCTCCACCCAAGTGGGACCCGTCCCTCAGGGCCTTGAAAAATTCTCACAGATGGGGTGCTAATACCTGGGCAAACTTCTTATAATAAGAGGCGCAGATCCCATCCGGACCAGGGTTCTTAGAAGCATGAGCTTGTTTAATTGCACACATTACATTTTCTATAGTAATAGCCCTATCCATTATCTCCCTATGGGATGGGAGAAAAAAAGGGATGGGAGAGACAGATATTTTATGAAGTCATCTATAGCTCCTGGTTTTAGGGCCTCCGGCTCTTTATATAAGGTGGTAAAGTAAGAATGGAAAAGATTCTGTTCTGTTAAAAAAAAAGAATGGAAAAGATCCAATATCTTTTGTGGGTTTTGTGTGAAGGATCTATCAGGCTGTCTAATCTTAGGGATGGACCTGCAGCGGGGTCTGGGTGCCAATTTGCAAGCTAACAATGTTCCCGATTTATCCACCTGGGTATAAAATTTTGCCTGTGTCCATCTAAGGTTTTTTTCCACTCTGGTCTTTAAACAAAGATTCAGTTCCAATCTAACCGAGTCAATCTGAGCCCTCAGGTCGAATTCAGGATTGACCTTGTGTTGGGTCAGCAAGTTGGACAGCTTGCGTTCTTTTTGGCTGATCAGCGAGTCAGAGGTTTTTTCAGCCGTGGCGCAATCTGAATGAAATGTCCCCTAATAGTTGCTTTGTGTGCCGTCCTGGTATTTACAACAGAAGTATCCAAAGGATCATTCTGAGCAAAGTATTCCTTGAGGTTTTGTTCAATATCGAAACATATCGAGGGATTGCTAAGCTAGGAATCATTCAATCTCCAGGGGGCCAGGCCAGAAAAACATTGTAGTGAATCGCATACTGTCCAAACCGCTGAATGATCTGACCACGTCATGTCTACTATTTTGCTAGTATGAAACAAGGAGACCACTGACGGAACCGTAAAGAAGTGATCTATTCTAGAATAGGTGTCATGGACATGCAAGTAAAAAGTATAGTCTTTCCTGGATGGGTTAAGTTTCCGGCATAGATCAATTAAATTATGGTAATGTAACATTTTAGCCAACTTAGAGCCAATTTTCGGGAAAAGCCTCTGGGAGGATGAGGGTTGTCTTGTCTTATCAAGTATGGAGTCTAGGGCAACATTGGAGTCCCCTTCAAACAGGACAGTGCCCTGAAATTCTGGGGTCACCTCGTGCAAAAGTTTCCTAAAGAAGAGCAATTGACCTGTGTTCAGGGCGTAGTAGGAAATTAAAGTTACCTGTGTGCCCTCCAGACGACCCACCACCAAAAGGTAGTGACCATCTGGCTCACCCACAAGCTTCTCCAGTGAAAAGGACACCCGCTTAGAGAAATAAATGGCCACCCCTCCAGTCTTTCCGGGTCCATTCGCAAGGTAGAATTGGGGTAGTAATGGTGTAAAAATGTAGGGTTGTAAGTTGGGGAGAAGTGCGTTTCCTGGAGAAAAAGCACATCAGCCTTCAAAGATTTCTAATATTTGAAGGCCACCCTGCATTTCACTGGTGAGTTAAGGCCCTGTACATTGTGGGAAACAAACTTGAAAGGGTGGCCATGATTAGTGCACAAGTGAAAAGTAGCTATCAATTACCACTTCCCTGGTGGTTACAGGATACAGTACCTCGAGAGTTGGAACCAGCGGGACGGAACCGTGGGACCACAGCAAAATGGAAATAAAGCAGATGAGAGTTAGTAAAAAAAGCAGTGAAGAAAAGAAAAAAGAAAAAGCAACCCAAGAGAGAGTCGCCCAATGAGAGCTGGAGGTTAACATACAGTCGCGTTAAGATCAACTTTTAAGCACAGTATCCATTGGGGACAAATCTCCTACTCTTTTTGGAACTGGCACAGAGTCGGGAGGACCCTGTGCCCAGTTTGGTTTCGGTCCCATCACGCAGCAAACAAGGTGAATGGCTACCACTACCAGCCTCTGCCAATATATGTTATATAAAGGATCATTAAGAAGTTCCAACTTTGATCCCGCCCACGGATCAGCATAGGCAAAAAGGGGTGACAACCGTCACAAAAGGTGGGTGTGTGAAACCGAAAGTACATGTCCTTCTCAAGGAGGTCTAGCTTTCAGCTTGGCCTTGCTTCTGGTTGAGCGCCAAATCCATGAGAGAGGGCTTTGGGGTGATCTGTCTGGAGGAGTACGAGATTGCGAGGGATGTGGTGAGCTCCAAGAATCCACAGAAATTATGCCTAATTTCTTCAACACTACTTCACCCTCTTGGAAAGTGGAAAAAGAATGCTTTCTGCATTGGTAAGTGAAGGCCAGGCGAAAAGGAAAGGCCCAGTGATACTTGATTACATTTGTTATAAGAGGCTGAAGTAATGGTTTGAGCGTCCTGCGTTTTTGCACAGTAGTGGGGGAAATATCCGCAAAGATTTGGATAGGGTGCTCTCGTAGGTGTAAATCCATGATTTCTCAGGCATTGGACATCACCCGTTCTTTAACTGAATAATAATGCGGTTTGACGATGATGTCTTGGGGCAGACCATCAGCACGGGGGTTCAGTCAAGGCCCTGTGAGCTCTATCCAAATCTAATTTATGTGAAGGAAGATCCGGAAGATCCCCTGACTAAGGCTTTATCCATATCAGAGTTTATATGATCAAAAAAAAATCCTCTGCTGGTGATGATGCCATGTCATGTGTGGAATAATTCACCAGCTCACCTGTCCCAGCCATTGGTGAAGCCTCCTTTGTGCTGATTTTGAGAGGAAAGCTGAAGCCGTGGCAGCTACTGTGTGTGCTTCGGCGGCGCTGGCATCGGCACCATCCTGTCAGCCTGGGAGCTCTGAAGGGCTTTGTTCTGCGGCAGCCATGAGCCAGGTTTTAGCCTATCTACTGCTATAGGTCGGGTCCCAGTGCTGTGGGGAGCTGATTCGGGTCTGTGGTGAGTGCGGGTGGGATCACTATGAACCAGGGTCAGCGGAGATGTGCCGGCGTGGAGCGGAGCTGAAGAGTCAAGCGTCCACCATCCTCAGCCTCACGCATGCGCCTGTTTTGATAATCTCTTCGTTCCTGTTCTTCCTTCTTGAATATGCTTGTCCATACTATCAGCACATCATACTCTTCATAGACTAGAATGTTTTTCATTTTGGTATATACATCTCCTTTTCTTAAATACTTCCATGGACTTGATACGAAAATGTGCAATACTTTGGTACCACAATATACATTACTATGTTTTCCTGGTTTTCATGTGAGAAACCTGAAAGTCTTGTTGACGTATGCTCTACTTTACATGTTTTATACTATTATTATTATGAAACAGTAACAGTGTTAAATCTGACTTTTTTTTTACCTTAATGCATTCTCTGCATTAAAGTGAAAAAAAAACCTACTGTACCAGAGAATCCCCCGAGCCCCCACCCCCCTTATACTAACCTGAGCCCGATCTTGATCCAGTGGCTCTCCCATCTCTGTCCCTTCTCACTGGGAAGATTGATAGCAGTGGGAGACATTGGTTCCCGCTGCTGTCAATCAAATTCTGTGATGAGGGAGTGGGTGTAGGCTGAGTGTCCCTGTCTGTAAATAGACGCAGACGGGGGAGTGAGCCCGCACGAGTGCCTCCACAGAGAGCCGCTTTTTAAGGGGGCACTTGTTGAAAAGGAGGAGCCAGAACCACCAGTGGGGGACCCAAAAAGTGGAGAATCAGGGCTGCTCTGTGCAAAACCATTGTACAGAGCAGACAAGTATAACATGTTTATTTTTTTAATAAAAAAAATAAATAAAAACTTTAGTGTCACTTTAAAGTATTAGTCAGGGTAAGAAAAAAAAAACAAGAACATGTGTAGTACATGATCCTTTCCTATTCTCCACAACTATTTAATTGACTAATTATTCTGTAGTGCCAAGATCACAATGAGGAGGGAGATTTAGACTGAATGAGATACAGGACATCTTAAGATTTTTTTTACATGATTAACAGATATTTTCTTTTCACTTAGCGGAGAGATAAAGCAACATGGTTCCAATGTTATACTTAAAAGACTAAAATGGCGCAAATAAATAATGTTTATTGTTACATACACTTCAAATAGAAAACCCTAACTGGGGGACATTTAATTTGTTCTGTTCTCTGTGCATCATAATTACAGTTTTTTTCCCCCGTAAATTAGCACTTCAACTGTTTTTCAATCTTTCTTGTATTTCAGTGTTGTCCACCTGCTCCCACCCTTTTCAACCAACCCCAGTTTACATGCACATGTTCCAGTATTGGCTGGAATAGGACAGGGCTTTCTCAGTGTGTGCTGGCATGAAGGCTTGTTGTCTCAATCAGCAACGGACTTGACAGGGAGAGCAAATGGGAGACAGTTGTCATACTTTAACAGGACATACCGTACCTGAATTAGGATCTTTATGGCAAGATCATAAGACATTATTTTAATGAAAGTTACATATATAAAAAGATTGAACACAACATTTGACATTTTTTTTCCATGTTAGTTATGGCTAGGGTGTGGTTTTAATATCCTTTAGAAGCAAATTAAATAAGGCAGTTAGAAGGTTCCAAACTAAAGGGAGGATGAAGTTATATTGCACAATTCTTGTTACAGAGATGCTCAACAGTGATGCTGAGAGTTTGGTTTCCACAACAAGTAATATTTTGATTAGTAGCTATGTGTGTCGGAGATTCATGCTAAGTGACAGGTCTTAGGCTGTCATAAGGCAGCTAAATACAGCCCAGAATGAAGTATATGAGGACTGCTGTACTTCACACATTGCATCATAAGTAAAACAAAATGAACAGTGTGAATCACTTCTCCAGAGGATAAAGCCAGGACACAGAAGTATAGAATAATTTGCCAAGTTACACAGAGTCTGCAATGATTATCAAAATCTTTCCAAATTAGGAACTTAAAGCTGACTGCAGAACAATGGGCAGCGGTGGGCAAAAGCACACAAAGTGCAGGGGTGCACAGAGACTGCTTGTCGCCTAAAGACGGGCCTAGTCCACATCTGTAATCACACTGCTGGAGCACACTCATCAGGCAACAGGATAATCAACTTTTACAACTGATAAGGCTCTACTTCATCAGTCTCCTTTTATCTTCAATCATTTCAAATGCTGACAAACAAACAAAAAGCCTTATCAGGCTTAGGAACTCTCTTTCACTTGATTTCTTGATTTTAGCAATGAACAAACTTAATATGGCGGTTATGGCAGCAAAAATTGAGATACTTAGATAGCAAAATGAAGAGATGAGGATAGCAAAATGAAGAGATGAGGAAATATGCTGTTACTGGAAAATAATGTCTCTGCAGCCATACATCAAGGATTTCCTTCCAGACAAGCAAGGGTATGGAAGAACTAGAATCATTTGCAGATAATAGGAAATCACTTTGTGTGATTTCTTCAATCAGGAAAAATGGAAGTAGATTTGATAGAGAATAATTGATAAAGAGTCACTCTGAATAACTTCTTTATCTGCATGACTTTTCAAGAACAGTCCGTATCTCTATATGTGTGCTTGCAGCTTCACCGCTACCTTTTTACCACTACTTCCCATCTACATGGTACTTCCTGCCTGTCTCACTGACTTGCGTACCAACATCCCTCAGCCTCCGGCAGTACCCTTCCCTTGGGCTTTCACTCACGTGATCAATAGTCCATGTGCCACTCATAAACGATCGATCGCCCAGTTTCCTTCCGCTTTGTTGCTACTTCTCCCACAATAATTCTTATGCCGCGTACACACGAGCGGACATTACGGCGGACTTTGCCCGGCGGACTTTTCGACGTACTTTCCGACGGACTTTCTGAATGAACGGACTTGCCTACACACAATCCACCAAAGTCCGTCGAATTCGTACGTGATGACGTACGACCGGACTAAAACAAGGAAGTTCATAGCCAGTAGCCAATAGCTGCCCTAGCGTGGTTTTTAGTCCGTCGAACTAGCATACAGACGGCGGACTTTTCGACCGGACTCGATTTCAACGGATAAATTTAAAACAAGTTTCAAATCTAATTCCGTCGAACTTTTGAGAAAACAAAGTCCGCTGGAGCCCACACACATCGAATTGTCCGACGAAATCCAGTCCGCCGGGCAAAGTCCGCCGTAATGTCCGCTCGTGTGTACGCGGCATTAGTTCCTTTTTTTCCTTCCCCGCAGGGGCGGCCAACGACACCAGCGACTACATGCTGTAAGGTGTCGTCTCTTCCTCTATGGAGACCGGTTCCCCACCCTTCTCGCAAGGGGGGAGCTCCATTGGCTCCCCGGAGGGGGAAACCTCTCCCCTCCGAGAACCAGAATGGCCTCTCCACGCTCTAACCGGAAGACCTCTACTAAACCATAGCATACAAACTACCTGCCACTCAAATGAGAAATGAACAAAACAGGCCTGCTGTAATAGCACAAGCCTGTCTAAATTTACCTGACATTGTAAACTACCAAAAAGGTCACCTACCTAAAAGTAGGTGCCCGCTACATTAAGTTTCCCAAGTCTAATTTTAATTCTGTCCTCTGTTAACCATGGAGGTGCTTCCTGTGATGTGTCATAAGAATAAACACTGCAATTTTGGTTACTGAAGGCCCCCGATTCCCTTCGCCATCTCCCCATCCTTTGTAACCAGATGTCCTTCCTCATTCTTTATGGGGCCAATATGATCTGTCCTCCCTTTTTTACTGTTTACATACTTAAAGAATTTCTTGGGATTATTTTTGCTCCCTTCTACTATGTGTCTTTCGTGTTCTATCTTAGCCGCCCTAATTGCACCCTTACATTTCTTGTTGCATTCTTTATAAAGTCTAAATTCTGATAATGATCCCTTAACCTTGTATTTTTTGAAGGCCTTCTCCTTTGATTTTATATGCATTTTTACATTGGAGTTAAGCCATCCAGGACCTTTGTTCGCTCTTTTAAATTTATTACCCAATGGGATGCATTGGCTAATGCCCTTATTTAATATGCTCTTAAAGCAACCCTATCTCTCCTCTGTGTTCTTTGTCCCTAAGATTTTATCCCAATTCATGCCTTCTAACAAGGTTGGTAGATTAGGGAAGATGGCTCTTTTGAAATTCAGTGTCTTTGTATTCCCCTTATGTTTCCTATTTGTGTGATTTATACTGAAGCCAAATGACCTGTGATCGCTGTTTCCTAAATTACCCCATATCAGGTCTGTATTGTTGGTAATCAGTAGATCCAGTAACGCTTTATTTCTAGTTGGTGCGCCATCTGAACCATGAAATTGTCCTGCAAGACATTTAGGAACTGGCGAGCCTTAGACGAATGCGTGGTTCCCTCTGCCCAGTCTATGTCTGGATAATTAAAATCCCCCATTATGATAACACTTCCCATCCTTGCTGTTAATCCAACTTGTGATAGGAGATCCATCTCCCCCTCCTTCCTCAGGTTAGGGGGCCTATAGCATACTCCCAGTAATATTTTTCCCTTAGCTTCATCCCTTTGGAGCTCTACTCATAAGGATTCCATCTCCTCCCTAGCTTCCTTAGTGATGTCATCTCTAACATTCACTTGTACATTATTCTTCATATATAGGCATACCCCTCCCCCTTTCTTACCCTCTCTATCCCTGCGATAAAGAGTATACCCTTGAATGGTTGCCAGCCAATCATGAGAGCTGTTGAACCATGTCTCTGAAATTCCCACAAAATCCAAATCCTCCTTGTACAACAGTATCTCTAGTTCACCCATCTTGTCCGCCAGGCTCCTGGCATTGGTGAACATGCCATGTAGTTTAGACCGGTCGCATACTATCCTCTTATTGGGTGTTCCGAGATTGCAGCTAGGACTTGTTACTATACTTACCTTGGGTTTATGTGCTTTAGTCAACCTACCACTAATGTCCCAAATACTACCCTCTGGAATATGTTTCGCACTATCTCTACCTCTGGGCCCCCCCGTCCCATAGTTTAAAAACCCCTCTAATTTTTTAGGCATCTTTACTCCCAGCTGATCTGCATCCTCCTCATTTAGGTGCAGTCTGTCCCTTCTATAGTGCTGGTGATCAACTGGGAAGTCACCCCAGTCCTCCAGGAACCCAAACCCCTTCTTACTACACCAGCTCTTCAGCCACTTGTTTACTTCCCTAATCTCCCTCTGCCTTTCTGGTGTGGCTCGATGTATTGGTAGTATTCCTGAGAATACTACCTTGGAGGTCCTTTTCCTCAATTTAGCTCCAAAGTCCCTAAAATCGTTCTTTAGAACACTCCAGTGGCGGCTGGTGCTAAAAAAATTTGGGGGGCGCAAACAAACTGAAAAAAATGTGAAAAAAACCCCATCAAGCGCAACCACTGTGCCATCAAACGCTGCCACTGTACCCATCAAACGCTGCCACTGTGCCCATCAAACGCTGCCACTGTGCCCATCAAACGCAGCGACTGTGCTATCAATTACAGCCAGTGTGCCCCTCAAATGCTGCCACTGTGCCAAATGCTGCCAGTGTGCCCATCAAATGCTGCCAGTGTGCCCATCAAATGCTGCCAGTGTGGAAAATTCTCCATACACCCCCTCACTTGCCCACAATAGGACCTACAGATAGATAGACACTGGGTGGGAGAGATGTAAGATGTAATAAAAAATATATATTCAGCAAAGACCCCTAAGACCCCTTTCACACTAGGGCGGTTTGCAGGCGCTATTGCGCTAAAAATAGCGCCAGCAAACCGACCAGAAACAGCCGCTGCTGTCTCTCCAGTGTAAAAGCCACTGGAGCGGTGCGCTAGCAGGATGGGAAAAAAAGTCCTGCTAGCAGCATCTTCGGAGTGGTGAAGGAGCGGTGTATACACCACTCCTTCATCGCTCCTGCCCATTGAAATCAATGGGGCAGCGCAGCTATGCCGCCGGCAAAGCGCCTCTGCAGAGGCAATTTGCGGTGGTTTTTAAACCTTTCTCAGCCGCTAGCGGGGGGTAAAACCGCCCCTGCTAGCGGGCGAATACCGCCGCTAAAACGACGGTAAAGCGCCGCTAATAATAGCGGCGCTTTACTGCCGATTCCGCCCCCGCCCAAGTGTGAAAGGGGCCTAACGTTAACTAGATAAAATGAATTAAAGACACATACTTCAATACAAATTCAAAGCATAACAGTGCAAAACCAATCAATAATAGCTAAAAAGGCAATTTCTCCAAGAATGTTCACAATTGCAGGAATCAACAGGATGTCTGTCACTGTGAGGATGTATATCCAAACAGGCATGCAAGTGTGAGAGTGAGACAAGCACCTCCACCAAAGACATTAGCAAAGGTGAGCAGCTGCTAATGTCTTTGGTGGAGGTGCTTGTCTCACTCTCACACTTGCATATTAGATAGACAGACAGACACTGCGGGGGGGGGGGGGGGGGGGGAGATAGATAGACAGTTGATGAGGACTTACACATCTCCGAGGCTCCGTCCTGTGCAGGCTGCAGTCCGTGACTAATGACAGCTGTCCTGACACCTCCTCTGCCTCCTTGCTTCCATACACTGGCTGGCAGGGTAGGATGTTTTCTTCTCGGTGTGACTATGTAGTCACACGGCAGTAGAGGAGTCCGCTCCCCATGCTTCCTTCCTCTGCTCGGGCGCACTGGGAGATGAAAGCGGAAGTGACATCAGAACTAGACTGTCACTCAACGCACCGGCCATACTAATGCATACAATATGCATTGTAATGCGGAAGCTACTCGGCGCGATGAATCGCGCCACAAGGCGGGTTAAAAGCCCACAAATGAAGCGCCGCGTCTGCAATCTCGTGATTGCATAGACGCGACGCTTCCCATACTGCACTGTGTCCGGCGCTCGGACACAGTGCACTTGACTTAAGGACCTTTTTTCGATTTTTTTTTAAAGGGCCAGTTTTAAAAATGTTTTTTTTTTTTTTGGTGACTACAGGAGGGGGGGCGGCGCCCGGGCGCCCCCTATGGACGGGCCACCACTGGAACACTCCATCTGCCTCTGACTTTGTCATTGTTGCCAATGTGTACCATGACAACCGGGTCTTCCCCAGCTCCTCCCCGTAAACTGTCCACCAAATCCCTGATGTGCCGAACCCGAGCGCCCGGTAGACAACATACAGTTCGGCACTTCATGTCTTTGTTACAGATTGCCCTCTCTGTCCTAAGAATTGAGTCCCCTACCATCAGAATCTGTCTTTCCTTTCCCTTCACTTCCCCCCCACTCACTGAAGGAGTTCTTCCCCCGGCAGCTAGGAGAGTCCCTCAGCTCCAGCAGTGCTGGTCCCTGACTGGTTTCATCAATGTCACTCAATGAAGCGTACTTATTGGGATGCTCCAGCCCTGGATCGGCCTCCCTGGCACTTCCCCCTCTACCCTTTCTGACTGTCACCCATCTACTCTTTCCTAGTGCCTGCACCTCTTTGTCTCCACCCACCTCTCTGCTGGCTCCTGCCAGAACCTGCCGTGTACGTTCTTGGCTCTCCTTTAGTATGGAGGGACTTCTCAGTGCTGACAGTTGCTTCCCCAGATTGAGAAATAATGTGCTTACATTTTGTACAGCAGTATTTGCCCTCGATTGGATGATCAAGGAACACATACATGCCGCAAGGTGTACATTACATCATCGCGGGACGTTGTATTCTGTCTTACAAGAATTTTCGTAATTAAGTGCCATTCAACCTTGAAAACAGAGGGCATACTGTTAATGCAGTGAATCATGGGCCATACCACCAGGTGGCATCACTATGGTGCCCTTCATTCACACTCTATTGATGCAAGGAATGGGAGAAAAGGCACATTATATGAAGGGTCTGAAGACTTCTGAAAAAGAGAAGTTAGGCAATTAATACACGCCGGTGGCACTTTAAGGAGGAAGTGAGGGGTTTGAGCTCACAGTGTGAATAGACATCAAGTATAATCTATTACATGGTACCACACTTATGACACATTTTTCACTTCAGTTCTGAACACTACTGGTTAAACATTTAAACCAAAAAAATATATAAACTTTATTTAAGTAAAACTGTGGTTTATATTCTTTGGAAATAACTAGGATATGTTAAGGTGGAAGAAAACCCGATTCATGAAATTTGAGCTGAACACATATATCTGCAGTGTTTTCTTATCTCTCTTCAAAGCACTATGTCCCGTAGCTGTCTCCTGCTCCATCCTTCTGTTATCAGCCTGGTAACTCCTGACAAATTCTCTGACACATATGATAAAAGCAGCCTGAGTTTTGTGCTGGGGAGGATGCTATAAATAGATTAGCAGAGCCCTGAACGATTCAACAAACAGAACTGAAAGTCTCTACCTATGAGGAGAGGGGGTGTGTGCATTTCCTCCAATCAGCTGTCTTGGCTGTATGCCCAGGCTTCACTGCAGTGTTAACCAGGAAAAGAAAATCTCCTAACATGATGTGCGCTCTCTAAACAGTATATAACGCTGAATACAGCAGATATACATGTAAAACTTATGTAGGGAGATTTGTTCCATTCCTGTGTATCATCTGAGGCTGTTCGGTTCACTGGGTATATGTGAGGGTTTACATCCACTTTAAAAACTGCACATTTTTTAAAGACTGCACAGCTAAACTATAATTGTGAACTGGACAGAAGAAGGAGGCATTTTGGTATATGTAAGAGGAAAACACTGTTTATCTTAGAAAGTTGAGATTGCTAGGAGAATTGTAGAGTCTGTGTTTAGGTATCACTTAACAGATATCGAAAACATTGTTTTGTCTTAGAAGGTTTAGCAGAAATCAATGGTGAAGACACATTTGGAATTAATGAGCAAGTAGCTTTCATTTGACATCGGTGTGTTTGTTCCAGATGTTATATAAGTTCTGTAACCATCAACATGTGAAATGTTCTCATAAAACTTTTTTTTCTATTCCTTTATAAAGAAAGCCTGGGAAAATCTCAGACATGTATGCCATCTTACCACTGGCATTTTATTTTAATAAAAGTGTCAGGCTGTTCTATGTTTAATATGTGTTTCCAACATGGTTGCTGATTTCCTTTCATGCACACGGCTTACAACAAGGAGGTGCAGTGGTTAGTATTGTTGACTTTCAGAGGTAGTTTTCATCAAGGTCCAAAAACCTTCCTAAGTGGCTGGTAATATGGAGGAAAATGTCACAGGTGATATTTGTTTCTGCATATTAAGCACTAGAGTGGAACTCCAGACACAATAAAATATGGGGAGGTTTAGAATCCTTCTTAGGCTTAGGGCCTCATTCATGCTTGCAAATGGCGCTGTTAGCATCTACATGCAAACGACCCAGTGGGGGTTCCTGGCGATTACCTGTGGGCAGAAGCCTCATTGAAAGCAATGGGAGGCTGACAGCTCCTGCAGCTAATCACCAAAGGAGCAGTTAGTTAGCAGGTAATCGCTCAAGCAGAGATTACCTGCGAATAATCTTCCCTGGAAGCAGACTGTCTGCATCCAGGGCCAATCATTCACAGGTAATCGCTCAATGAGCGATTAGATGCAAGCAGCTGCAATTAGCTGTGGGAGCTGTCAGCCTCCTATTGCTTTCAAAGGGGCTTCTGTCTGCAGCTAATTGCCAGGAACCCCCACTGGGTCTCCCGCATGCAATCAATAACAGCCCCATTTTCAAGTATGAATGGGGCCTGAAATGTATGAAAAACATTAAATACTGTATATTGTTTAGTATGTTTAGCATCATACTTCAGTGTATTCAATTTCCTTGAGCAAATAGTGTTTTGTAAATATTGTTTCTTACCTGAAGATCCTATTTGCAAATTGACAATGCTAAAGCATTCCAAAAAAATTGGTTCAACTTTCTAATAGTTAATAAGGTCAAATTGATGATCAGAAAAAGGAGTAGAGTGGAAACTTTTCTCAAACTAACTATACTCTAATGCCGCATACACATGGTTGGAATTTCCGACAACAAATGTTTGATGGGAGCTTGTTGTCAGAAATTCCGACCGTGTGTAGGCTCCATCGGACATTTTCCGTCAGAATTTACGACAAACAAAATTTGAGATCTGGATCTCAAATTTTCCGACAATAAAATCCGTTGTCGGAAATGCCGATCGTGTGTACACAATTCCGATGCACAAAATTCCACGCATGCTCGGAATCAAGCAGAAGAGCCGCACTTGCTATTGAACTTCATTTTTCTCAGCTTGTCGTTAGTATGCGGCAAAACACTGAATGTTATTTTCATTCTGTAAATTCCATTCATTGTAAAAACAAATGTTAAAAGCAAATGAAATTTTAAAGTACTTTTGATCGACATTTCCCAAGTCTCTATTGGTATTATCAAGCATAATGATGAGATTTTTCATGCGAAGGTTCGCATAAAAATCTGCCAGTGTATGGCCAGCTTAGAACACTGCCTTGTCATCCTTGTCCCTGCCCTTTGACTTGGGTACAATCAGGCTGTCCATACATGGCTCAAATCTCAGCCGGTTCCTACTGAACTGGCCGAGATTATAACAGTCTATGGCCGGCATTAAGCTGGCCATATATTATGCAATTTTCTTTCCTTCAATCACTAGTTTAAAAAAGGAAGGGGCCATACTGGCCCCTTCCCCGCTCCCCATGTTGAAACTATCCTTTGCAACAGCTGGCAGTAGAAGAGAGGAGAGGAGGGGAAGCAGCACTGTGGGAGAAAGAAGAGGAGTGGTGGGGGTGGCATATATTGGTACGGATCCCCTATATTTTCCTCCTGTGGCAACTGAATGCCAGCTGGGGGGGGATAAGAAGCCTGCTTTCAGCTGCAGCAAGAGGAAATTATAGACTGGTTTCAGTAAATGCCACCCCTGCCTCCCCTCCTGTCCAGGTTCTGGGGGTCGGCAAGGAAGGATTGCAGTCTACCCGTCACCAGGCCATGTTTGGCACACCCTATGTTTATGACTTTTTCCTGTAATGGACACCTTCACCACTATATTCTGAACTAGTGAAATAATTAAAGTACAGATAAATGGGAAAACATCCGGCAAAAAATGATAAATAAACAATATATAAAACACAAAAGTGTATTGTTAGTTCATAATGTTAAATCTGGTCTCTTTTTAAACAACACATCAACAAAGACTCAGGATAATGGATGTCTTGTTCCAAATAAGATTATGTGCATGTGCCCCTGCTACCGTGCCAATAATATACACAAGTGTCAGTTACAATAACCACATATCAGCAGCCACTTTAGCAGCAGCCAGCGCAAAGATCTTGATTAGGAAGTCGGGAATTGGATCCACCTCACTACAGGACGTTTGTGCAATAGAAGCATTGCAGCTGTCTCACTTGTTGAAGTTTCCCACGTAAAAGAGTCCTCAAAATATCCCTGAGTGTTTCAGCTGGTCAAGGAGGGAGGGGAGGACACCCGGTCTGTCTGTATTAACAGAGTCAGTGTTACATATTGATGATCACCAAGAAAGATTGTACTCCCTATGCAGCAATCCAATGAAGCCTTAAAGTGTACCTGTAGTCCTGGTATGTGTAGAAAGCAGGAATGTACTGGCCTTGGGACTACCAGGAGCTTCCCGGTGGGCCGATGGCGGACCGCTGCCCCCTTCCGGCCATAAACACAGGTACCACAGGTACCACTCAATACAGCATACAGCCCACCAAGCTGCAGCTTGTCATAGGCTTTGACAGACTGCCTGCAGCAGGGGCTGAATGCTGCACCTGTCCCTCCCGAGTGCACTAAAATGCTGGAAGGCAGATGGCCCCTTGTGCAAGAAGCCTTAGTAGCTCATTAGTATACTTTTATAGAGTTCTATACATCAGACCAAAAAGAGGGACAACTGAGGAAGAAAAAGGGACAGGGGGATTTGGTTGGGGCAGTCCTTCCAAATGAGGGACAGTTTAGGGCTATGCCAATATAGGCCAGAGGCTAGTCTGGCTGGGCTGCCAATGCTGACAGTAACATATTCCTATGTATAATAAATGATTCCAGACTACTGCCCTTTGCGCCTGTTCAGTACAGCCAGGTCCTCAAGTTGCTGCCCCTGCACAGCTTGTGCACTTTTGTTGATAGAATCATATATGATCAGCCAGTGTTGGTCAGTACCCCTAGAACAGATTTTCTAGCAGAATAATGTGATGGTTCTCCCTATACTCCTCTTCATTGGTTCTAGGAGTACACAGAGGACAGACTGACTCTTTCAACCCTGGCTTGTGTGACTATACCATCTGATTTTATCCATGCCACACTGCTGCTTTCAGGTGCTCAAACAGTTGTAACAATATGCCCCTCAAAGTGCTGGAGTGCTTTCTCCTGGGATTTCAAGCAGCGAACTTTACTGGGAAGCAGCAAAAAGGCACAGTGACATTCTCCAAGAGGTGGTTGGGAGCCAGGTCTGAGTTTATTTATTTATTACAGGTACTTTTATAGCGCCAAAAAAGATGTATGCAGCACTTTACAACACAAGGAGTTAATAATCTAAGGTCCCTAACGCACATTTATACATACACACACTAGGGACAATTTATACAGGGACCAATTAACCTACCAGTTTCTACCTATTCTACCAAGTTTATTTTACTTTTATTTTATTTTTTTTGTCAAACAGTTTTATTTGGCTGCTTTTGGTTTTTTTTTTTTTGTTCAGGGGGACAGTCATCAAAATTGACCTTGTGTTTTAATGCCTAGGCAGTAGCTTCCCCATTTGAATGAGCAAAGAAGGCACAGTAGACAACACCATTGTCACACTGGTGGTGGTGGGGGGCGGGGGGGTCGGTAAATGTATTAACATATTTAGATACACTAATAAATTGAAGCCAAACTCTAGCTCACACTTTATAATCAGTTACAGCCAAGATTTTTTTTTCATCTGGGTAAAGGTTTTGCTCGAATAAATAAAAGCTGATCATTTTAATCATACCTGCCAGTGTTAGGTGGTTTTCCCCATAAATGTAAATTGATATGTTCTGCTGGAGAGTTGGAGAGCTTGTGCTTTTGAAAAACAACAGACTTGCTGGCTGGTTCACCAGATGAAAATAGAATAAAGATAGCTAAAAGGACCAATGGCGTCAGTGAGAACTTATCTGAGAGGCAGAAATTGCTCAATTTACAAGCAAGCCCTAGCAACCTCTGGAGGAACCCTGGTTGAGAAACCCTGATCTAACTTGTCTGGAAAATCTGTGTCTAATTGACATTGCATTATTATTGATGTTGCCTTTCATCTTCCTTAAGGCTGGTAACAGTATCAAAGTTCACTGTCTGGCCCAATTTCCCTCACAGTAGAGCTATGGAAAAACATTTTACAATTCCAAACTGTTCAGTCTTTGATATACCAAATCCGTCACGTTATTCCCACCACAAGGGTTCAGCTTTAAATATTGAGCAAACAAAAGTTAGTCCACTTAAAAGATGTCTGTTTTAGGGTAGTTGCACCACTTTAGTTTGTCTGTTTATTTCTGTGCATGAGGTAGGTCCACATAACCCCACAGGGATAATATAGATGTCCATCCAGCTCTAGGCTCTGTCTTTTAATGGCACAGAGAGGACTCAGACACAAATGCTCCCTAGTCTGTTACCACTCAAAGACAAAAGGCGCATTGTTATCCAAAGCACCTTTGATACCTTCCAAGATATAAACCTGGGGTAGACCAGTACAGTTTGGTTGCCAGGAAACCACCATTCTCTTTGGAATATCTCCAGAACATTCAGATCACAGGAATCAAAGGCTAATTTTCTCTGGAGCCATTTACCACACAAATAGCCCCAACTTAGCTTTCAACCATATACTTGGCTTTCTGGGGCTGTTGAGCACACCACCTAATACAATGTTCAACAGTTGGGATAAGGGCAGTGGGTTTGCGGCAAATCCAGAAGGTTTGAGATATACTGATCCAACTTTGATAGGAACCATAATGCCCTACCTAAACTTTCAACTGTGGTCAGTAGGGTGAGAATGGCCAATAATGGAAGCTTTGGTATGTCAGCATCCTCACTATAAGAGGTTGGGTTACTAGGAGCGAGTGTGTATATATACAGTTTAAGGGAGAGCTGACAGTCTGTTGTGCAGGGAGAGCTAAATTAATGTGGATTCCAGTATGGTGGGCTACATATTGTCATGCACTCTCCTGTGTTCACAGTTTGGAGATCCAACAGTTTTTATTTTGGACTACCCTTTGTTGCTGATACAGGCAAAGCATTTAATCATGTCCCATGCCTAGGCAATGTCCCCAAAGTGGTTCTAAAGGCAGAAGGTTTTTTTACCCTAATGCATTCTATGCATTAAGGTGAAAAACCTTTTGAGTGCAGCTCCCCCCCTTATATTTACTTAAGCCCCATCTCATTCAAGCGATGTGCAGGAGAGCAGCCACTCTCCCGGGTCTCTCTCTCTTCATTGGCTCACGCAGCTGCAGGAGCCATTGACTCCTGCTGATGTTAATCACAGCCAGTGAGCCAATGAGGAGCGAAGTGGTGGGGCTGACAATGTCCATTCACAGGATCACGGCTCAGGAGTGAGCATGCTTGAGTGCCCCCATAACAAGAGGCTTGTTATTGGAGGAACTTATCATGAAGAGGAGTCAAAAGCGCCGGTGGGGGACCCAAAAAGAAGAGGATCGGGGCTGCTCTGTGCAAAACCATTGCACAGAGCAGGTAAGTATAACATGTTGGTTGTTTAAAAAAAAAAAAAGAAATCACAACCTTTACAACCACTTCAAACTTGTAGTGCAGTGGTTTCCCAAAAAAATTCCCTGGCTTCCAGGAGGTTGTTCCTCAGTCCAGGCAGTTGGTGAGCACTTTAGGTGTTGGGCAGCAGTACCATCTAATCACGGACACTCCCATGCACTGGAACTCAACAGTTGTCATCCTGCAGAGGCTGCACCAGCAGAAACACACCATTATTAAGCACCTCTGGGATTATGGCACGAGGATTGGGTCTGGGTAGCTGGGTTTCTTCTCACATTAATCGCTCATCGTTCGGAATGTGTACAGCATTTTGGCATCTGGTGAGCACCAGTGAGGTATAGATTAGAGTCATAGTGTGTCTGATGTTCCTCTTATACCTGGTATGACACAGCAGGAAGAGGATGACCAAAAGACCAAAAGAAACATTTGCCCTCTCCCTCTATATCTGTGGGGCAGGGGCAGCAGAATCCCAAGGAGAAATATGAGGGGAATGAGGAGGATTGGGTGCTGGAGCAGTAATAAATAGGGCAGACTTTAAGGGGGAAGTTTCACCCCTCCCAAACCCCATATGTTGTACATGGGTGGGGTGAGATTGTTAATGACACTGTTGTCCTCAGTAACACCATGGAGTCCTCTGCTGCATGCAATTTGTGACACATGGGATCTTTAATGCACTAGGAAGCCAGGAGACTGAAATGACAAGGGTAGCATTCCGTGTATCTCCTGCCTAAGCACCCCTAAAGGTGGAACAGAGGGTGCAAAGGGACAGGTAGAACACAAGTGCCAGAAGATGTAGCTTGCAGAACCTTGAACTGAAGATGCCAACCAGGAAGATCTAGAAGGATGTACATGCAGGGGCGTCTAGTGAGGAGTCAGCAAGATAATCAGCAGAAGTTAAAGGGGAACTCTGGCTTGTGTGAAGGTTTCAATATGGCAGACCTCACGGATGATATCAGCAGGTGTGTAGCAGGACAATAAATACTGTAGAAGCAGGTAGCTGCATCAGCACAAAAGGTAAATAGGCACTGGACAATGGTGTAGAGCAGAATCAGAGGCAGAGGTGTAGTCAAAATCAAGCCGAGGTCAACAATAAGCGAGCAATGAAGCACCAAATCAGGAGCTGGGTCAAGGTCAGTGATGAAGTCAAGATCAGGAACAGATAGAGCAGTAGTACAGAGCAAAATCCAAATGAGTTCAGGAGGAAGCTGGGTCAATAACAGGAATCACATGTAGAACACAAGTCAGGGAGTAAGGAACACACTGAAGACCATTCAGCACTGACCCTGAGTTAGCATTTCCCCTAAATAGGCTGTTTGGTGCTAATGCTGACTGCTGAATCAGTGTGCTCACACATGTGCTTCTGGCTAATGTTCGTGAAAAAGTATGGACTTGGGCATGCACTTTTTTTAAGAGCCGGCTGGCTAATAGGAATTTCCTATTAGAAGGACCACTATTAGACCACTTTCACACTGAGGTGCTTTTCAGGCTCTTTCACACTAAAAACAGCACCTAAAAAGCTCACGAAAATGTATTTCCATTAAAATCAATGAATGCTTTCACACTGGGGCACTGCGCTGGCAGGGCTGTGAAAAACTCCCCTCTCCATTGAAATGAATGAAAAGCTCTTCAAAAGCGCCTGAAAAGCTCTTCTTACTGGCAGTTTAAAAGCGCCTCAGTGTGAAAGTGGCCTTAGGAGGACAATTTGAGGTGCTACATAAGAACCTCTTTACCTCTTTCGTGGCAGGATCTCCTCTTTTGACAAATGTGCCTCTGGTTCTCAAAAGGAGATCAGTGGTATCAGCGGCTGCCTCATAGCTAGGGTTGTCACCTTTAGCGGCACACAGCAATTTTTTTTATAGTAAAAACTATACATATATTTTGCTATTAAATAACATTTCTAATCATATGAAGTTAATAACAAGAGTCCCTCTTTATGTCAGAGTCCACAGAGTTCCCTTTTACTGGGAGGGGGGACTCTGCAGACTTTGATGTAAGGGAGAATGATGGGGACTCTAACATAAGGGATGCTCTGGGAACCTTGATTTAAGGGGGGACACTGAGAACTTTGATGTATGGAGAGGACTCCAATGTAAGAGGGAACACTGCGGCCTCTGGTCTAAAGGGGAACTCTGATGTAAAGGGTGCTCTGAGAACCCTGATTTACCTTAGTTTACTCACTCAGAGGCAGGAGAGAGAAGGGGGGAGACTTCAGTCACAGACAGGGATGACCGGTGAGCTCACTCACCCCTTGGCAGTCAGCACCTCTCATCCAGATGTATCCGAGGCTGCTGGACTTCAAATTTCCGATCTCCACTTTCCTTTTCTGAGGCACAGCCCTGGGGACTGGAGTGATTTGCAGACACAGAGGGGTAGGGGCGGGAGGAAGAGTGCAGATCGAGCCCTCTCTTCTCTCCCATCTGTGTGTGTTGGGGGGGGGGGGGTTGTTAGTGCTGGCTTTGGGCAGCATGAAAGAGAGTGTAACATACACTCTCAGCTTAGTCAACTGCAGCCAGCAACCCTGCTGGAAGGCCATAGTCCAGTCTCATTAATGTGTCCGGGTTTCAGGCAGTCTGAAACCCGGACGCATGATTCCAAACCCGAACTGTCCGGGTGAATCCCGGACAGGTGGCAACCCTACTCATAGCTGCATTTCAGAGTTGTTTTTAAACCATGGCAACCAGATCTGGCTGAAGACAGGAATCATAGTCGATGCCTCAACCACATAATTGCATAATGTATTGGGTCCATGGCTAATGCATACTCTCTCAGAAGGACTTAATGATTTATTGGGTATCCAGGCCGGACCACTGGTCAGAGCTTGCACAGGATGCTCTGGAGCTTTTGGCATGCTCTGCAACCAGTGTGCTGTCTAAGAGGGACTTCAGTGCAGCAGGAGATTTTCTTTGCATAAATGCGATTCTGCCTTTTGCCTGACAGCATGGACTGGCCCACTAAAAACGAACCAATGTTAGATTACCATGATTACACAACTTCTGCTGCTAATGCTGCAGACTAAACTTTTAAGTGCCCTATCCCAGTGCCCTTTCACTTCAAAGGTGCCACACAATATTTTCACAGCTAGGTCTCAGCTGACAGGTTTTTACTGCAGTGTAAATCCTGCTTTGTGTCTTAAAGTTTGTGGCCTATTCAGGTTCCCGACGCAGTTTTGATGGCTGCGGAATCCTTCTCCAACTATGCAAAATGTGTGAGGACGGGGCATACTCCTCCTGCACACAAGGATACCTTTGGTGCAGAGTGCACTCACCAATGTTCGGGAACAGGTGGACACTGAAGTAATGTGAAACATCAAACATTAGGATAGCTCCCTGACTTAGAGATGAGCCTTTACTGTGTGCAGTAATAAGGTGCAGAGTTCCTCTGAAATGCGACTTGTCCCATGTCACTACAAACTGTAACATGTACAGTACACCCCTCACATTTTTGTAAATATTTTATTATATCTTTTCATGTGACAACACTGAAGAAATGACACTTTGCTACAATGTAAAGTAGTGAGTGTACAGCTTGTATAACAGTGTAAATTTGCTGTCCCCTCAAAATAACTCCACACACAGCCATTAATGTCTAAACCGCTGGCAACAAAAGTTAATGCACCCCTAAGTGAAAATGTCCAAACTGGACCCAAAGTGTCAATATTTTGTGTGGCCACCATTATTTTCCAGCACTGCCTTAAAGCTCCTGGGCATGGAGTTCACCAGAGCTTCACAGATCGCCACTGGAGTCCTCTTCCACTCCTCCATGACGACATCACCGAGCTAGTGGATGTTAGAGACCATGCGCTCATCTCCCTTCCGTTTGAGGATGCCCCACAGATGCTCAATAAGGTTTAGGTCTGGAGACATGCTTGGCCAATCCATCACCTTTACCCTCAGCTTCTTTAGCAAGGCAGTGGTCGTCTTGGAGGTGTGTTTGGGGTCTTTAGCATGTTGGAATACTGCCCTGTGGCCCAGTCTCCGAAGGGAGGGGATCATGCTCTGCTTCAGTATGTCACAGTACATGTTGGCATTCATGGTTCCCTCAACGAACTGTAGTTCCCCAGTGCCAGCAGCACTTATGCAGCCCCAGACCATGACACTCCCACCACCATGCTTGACTATAGGCAAGACACTCCTGTTTTTGTACTCTTCACCTGGTTGTCACAACGAACGCTTGACACCATCTGAACCAAATAAGTTTATCTTGGTCTAATCAGACCACAGAACATGGTTCCAGTAATCCATGTCCTTAATCTGCTTGTCTTCATCAAACTGTTTGCGGGCTTTCTTGTGCATCATCTTTAGAAGAGGCTTCCTTCTGGGACAACAGCCATGCAGACAAATTTGATGCAGTGTGTGGCGTATGGTCTGGGCACTGACAGGCTGACCCCCCCACCCCTTCACCCTCTGCAGCAATGCTGGAAGCACTCATATATCTATTTCCCAAAGACAACATCAGGATATGACGCTGAGCAGGTACACTCAACTTTGGTCGACCATGGCAAGGCCTGTTCCGAGTGGAACCTGTCCTGTTAAACTGCTATATGGTCTTGGCCACCGTGCTGCAGCTCAGTTTCAGGGTCTTGGCAATCTTTTTATAGCCTAGGCCATCTTTATGTAGAGCAACAATTCTTTTTTATATCCTCAGAGAGTTCTTTGCCATAAGGTGGCATGTTGAACTTCCAGTGACCAGTATGAGAGAGTGAGAGCGATAACACCAAATTTAATACACCTGCTCCCATTCACACCTGAGACCTTGTAACGCTAACGAGTCACATGACACCGGGGAGGGAAAATGGCTAATTGGGCCCAATTTAGACATTTTCACTTAAGGGTGTACTCACTTTTGCCAGCAGTTTAGACATTAATGGCAATGGTGTGTTGAGTTATTTTGAGGGGACAGCAAATTTACACTCACTACTTTACACGGTAGCAAAGTGTAATTTCTACAGTGTTGTCACATGAAAAGATATAATAAAATATTTCCAAAAATCTGAGGGGTGTACTCACTTTTGTGAGATACTGTATGTGTGTGCATTAGGAGGAATGTGTGGAGCTTGCACCCAATCCATAAATCCAGTGTACCTCTGTTACCTCATTCCCAGTAACAGAATGCACTGAGCACCTGTTATTTCAGTTTTTTGTCATTAAGACAAGTTGAAACACATTCTGCCTACCTAAACGAGAAGTACAGTCAGATACTAACTATATTTAAACCCGCTCACCCTCCCACGCTAAGCTCTGTTCTAACTACCCTGTAAAAAAAAGAAGTTTATACATATCTATTCTGAAGGCACTCAGGTCTAGTCACAAGATCTCCCCAGCAACTGGCTTGAGTGAAGAGTAGAAATTTTTAACAACGGCTGCAGAGCCTGGGTGGTGACGTCATCCATAGGCTTACTATGGGGCATCCACTGTCAGCGATCTCTACACTGAAGCTGGCACTGGGAGCCAATTATGTGACTGGACCGGAGCACCCCCAGAATAGGTAGGTATAGAGATCTTTCCTCTACAGGGTAGTTAGAATAGGGCTTAAAATAGGGTTGGGAGTAGGTTCAAGTATAGTTAGCATTTGACTAGACTGCCACTAAGGCCGCGTTCGCATATGTGCAGCTGCAGTTCCCTTTCCAGCATGGGGTCCGGTGCGTCCATGTTCACTGGTTTAGGTATGAATCAGGTACGAATTTTTGCTTGAATTTGCACCTGAACTGGACCCAAAGATGCACAGGACCCTTTTGGAATGCGGACTGTGCCCACCCTGGACCCTTGTGAACCAGCTCCATTGTGAGCCGGGCACACTCGAATGCCATGTGAATTGGATGCGAGGTAACCCACATCCAATTCGCACATATGTGAACCCAGCCTTAAGGCCCGTACACACGATGCGAATTTTGGAAGGGAATTGTCCTTCGAGGGCCTGTCGTCTGAAATTCTTACCATTAGTATTCTCCTTTCTACATCTTTGCTTGATTTTCATTTTTCGAAAGACAAAAGCTGGATGAGCAGACTAGTCAATTTTTGACGAACGACAGCTCAACGCCCGATTTTCGGATGGTCAGTACAGAAATCGTAACACAAAAGTCGAAAGTGCAAACATGCATGATCGGAATCAAGGCACAACCCGGAAGAGTTTGGTCTTGTAAACTAACGTTCGTAATCTAGAATTAACATTCGTGAGGCGGCAAATTATGAAATCTCGAAATGCAGCGCACATTCTCATCTTCTTTAATGGGATAATAATGAAGATGCTTTGCTGGTGATACTACTGATGTAGTTATGCCAAACGTATTTTAAAAGGCATTTGTTTTGTAGTGATATAAATAATAATATTATGGTTGTTGTTTGATTTTTTGGGGAAGTTACCACAACAGCATTATCTGAGTTTTTAAGACCAAAGATACGACGTCAGTTATAGACGAAACGTACGTCGGGAGGTTGACGCTCTGACGTCATCGCGATCCTACTGTGAACGGGTGCTCACTATGCCGGCCGGCGAACTGCCCTTTTTAATATACTTTGTGTAAGTTTTTTACCTTTTTTAAATAAATTGTCCTATCGGATTTATGCTATGGCCACCTTTCTTTTGTTCTCACGCCTTTGAGTTCGAGTTGGTGGATCTCCCATTGTACTTCCACAGTCACGCTGCACACAGAGAAGCTTCATCACCAGCTGGACATTCCTGATTTGGGTCTGCACACAAGCTTGATTTGCTTGCTTTGTGGTAAGCGCAAATTTTATGTGGTGGAGGATCACTGTGAGCGGTGTTTAATTACAGTCTTCACATACAAGTCCTCTCTGTGGAATATTGAGGGGATTCTTTTTGGGACTTTCTTCACCTTTCCTAGAATTTCTTTTGATTTTTTTCATTCAAGAATCACTTATGAACTTTGATATGCACATATTGATTTATAATCTCATATGTATTACACTACACTCACTCTATATGGTTTAGTGGATTCCCTTATTCCATTGATGTGGGTATCCCTACAGAGGAATTTTTGGAATTTACATTTTGCTACTTTTGATATGCATGATTTATTTCTGTGTACTCGCACACTTATCATGGTATATCGCAGTTTTTTTCTATTTATTTAAAGATACAACTATGTTGGTGTCCCTTGTTAATTTTCCATTGGTTTTTTAATGTAACTGCCTACTCCCAAACTGTCATTTGAAGATCAGGAACGATTTGAAAATCACGAATCTATGCTCATCAAACTTATACTAACACGAAATTAGCAGAAGGGGCCCAAGGGGTGGCGCTCGAGAAATTAACTTACGATTTATACTCTTGTAGTACGTCACCATGTTCGTGTTCGTCGAACGACAATTTGCGGATAGTTAGTACGCTAGACAAAATCCTGCACACGCTCTTTTGACAAGAATCAGACGACAGTCGGACCGTGTGTACGAGCCTTAAGTCTCTCTGACATTCCAGTGGGGAGATATCCTCATGTTCTGGAATTCCCCACCATACCAGGGCAGCCATTGTCATGCCAAACAGTGCTGTCTTGCTTCACTGGAGGGTTTTCCATACTGTGAAATAAACACAAAACTGGGGTTAAAGCTGAAAGAGAGCAATGGTTCCATTACAGCATTTTGGTGGTGATAGAGCCAAAAACTAATGCAAAACTATCTCAGAGTGGAATTTCTGACAAAGGCACTCAACTGGCATTGGGACAGCATGCAACAAATGCCACAACATTGTGTGTATATCTGAAACAACTATGGTTGAGTATAGCATGCCCTTAAAATAGGTCACTGGATACGTGTGGTAAATTGGCAGATAGTCACACCCTCTTACTACCATTTGTGGATTGCATTAGCCAAATGTGTTAGTTTGTAACCCTTTAATTAACTGCATGTCTGCTCTGATCCTGAGTGTTTATTATTCTATGACATCACATGTATGTGAGGTGGGGGAAGGGGCCCGCACTGCACTGTACTTTCTGTTTGTCAGTGTGCACTGAAGCACAGTAGATTAAAATCTGGCATTAATTAAATATGACGAAAGCACAACAATTCTTCCTTTCAGCGTCCTTTTATAATCTTCAGTTCACTGTGTCCTAAACTAGCTATTTTTGAGCTGCACATGGTTTTGGCAATAGAGGAGTGGACACAATCCAGACTTTCCTGTAAGAGTTGGCAATGATCCCAAGGAAGGAGCTCCCTCCCCTAATTTCACGGGAGACCCCTCTCCCCCCTGCCAGTGGTGTCACAGAGCTGGAATTTTATGATGTCACTGCATTACTTTACATCCTAATAATGCAAGGGGCTGTTTTTAGATTGCTTGCTTAATAGAGATTCCATTAACCCACTCGTGCGTGGAGTAACCAGAAAGACAGAACTCGCTGTATTGTTCTATGATGGTAACATTTTAGAAACACAATCTTTTTTAGATTATACCTGTCTCTGATATTAAGTGAAAACAGTCATTTTGTATGCTGGACCAATATAAAGCATTTTGAACTATCTGAATTTATATTCAATCAATATCTCTAATCCACTATTGTAACAGGAAAGGGAGAAGATGATTGGTTGTAAGAGGAGAAACATCTACGGTCAGATGCTTCATACACAAGGCCAATAATCTCTTTAAATTTACTACATATCAGCAATTCCACCAAGAAATTAAGCACTAGGTGCCCTATGCCAAATTAAAGTAGAACTAAAGGCAAAACCTTTTTTTTAGTTATGGATAGCGTGGGGATGGATTAGAATGCCTGTCAGTTTTTATTGCTGCCTGTAACCCCAAGCACCCCCCCTCACCCCCCCCCCCCCCCCCCGTTAAGGAGATTCACCCTCTTTGTTTGTCCTGTTTATCATCATCTATCATCATCATTGTAAAAGAAAAGAGGGTAAACCTGCCAATAGGGACACTAGTTTTGGTGACCTGGGTAGGGTTGCCACCTTTTCTTTAAGTCAAACCCGAACACTTTAGTGGCACACGGCAATTTTTGTTATTGTATAAACGATACATATATTTTGCTATTAAATAACATTTCTAATCATATGAAGTTAATAACAAGTGTCCCCCTTTATATCAGGGTCCACAGAGTTCCCCATTTACTTTTGAACTCACAGGGTTCCCTTTCACTGTAGAGGGGGACTCTGCAGACTCCAATGTACAGGAGAGCTCTGGGGACTCTAACATAATGGATCCTCTGGAAACCCTCATTAAAGGGGGAACACTGAGAACTCTGATGCACGGAGAAGACTCTGATGTAAGGGGAAACACTGTGGCCTCTGGTGTAAAGGGGAATTCTGATGTAAGGGGTGCTCTGAGAACCCTGATTTACCTTAGTGTACTTAAGAGGGAGTAGAGAGAAGGGGGGAGACTTCAGTCACAGACAGGGATGGATGGTGAGCTCATTCACCCCTTGGCAGTCAGCACCTCTCGTTCAGATCTATCTGAGGCTGCTGGGCTTCAAATTTCCATCCCCAACTCTCCTTTGGGCAGTGTGAAGGAGGGTAACAGACACTCTCAGCTTAGACAATTCCAGCCAGCAACCCTGCTGGGTAGCTGTAGTCCATTCTGAATAATGTGTCTGGGTTTCAGGCAGTCTGAAACCCGGATGCATGATTCCAAACCCGAAGTGTCCGGGTGAATCCTGGACAGATGCGAACCCTAGACCTGGGGGTCCCCAGGGAATTCCCTTAATTTGCAGGGATTTCCTATCACTTTCAGTATGGCTATGGGACAGAAATTGAAGGGAAATCTTCGTAATGGGACAGATTAGCGAAAAGAAAATCTGACCTGAAACCAACCATACACATGTAGATTTCTCATGTTCAGCCCCCCCCCCCCCCCCCCAAGGCTTAACAGCATGGATAGAGGAATCCCCACTGCTGGATATTATGTGCAGGGCAACCAACAGCTCAAATTTTGGCAAATGGAGCAGGAACTCGGTATGGGAAGGAGGAATTTGCCTCACTTTGGGAAACGTCTTCTAACTTCCTCTTGTGTCTCTGGGATCGGAAGTGAAAATGGAAAATTGTATCAAATACTTACCGCAATTTTCTTTTCCTGACGCCAATACATGGCAGCATAC
The DNA here is from genome assembly GCA_037952835.1 of Lithobates septentrionalis. Classification (NCBI taxonomy): domain Eukaryota; kingdom Metazoa; phylum Chordata; class Amphibia; order Anura; family Ranidae; genus Lithobates; species Lithobates septentrionalis. The sequence goes on along the minus strand of JBBDGP010001268.1, from coordinate 97,326 downwards.
AAATGATATAGCTCCACCCGTATATCCACCCACAGGACCTGTTTATAAAAGTCTGACTGAGAGCTACCTCTCCCATTCTCTATATAAAGCACAAAGATCAGAGAGAGGGTGCATATGCTTCCATGTATTGGCATCAGAAAAGGAAAATTACGGAAAGTATTTGATACAATTTTCAATTTTCCTGATGCCAACATGGCAGCATACATATGATAAATAATGAGCTTTTGAGAGGGAGGGCTTAATGTTGCAAACTAAAACTGGATACACACTATACAATTTTCTGTAGAAAAAGTTGTATAGTGTGTATGGGGTCTTAGACAAGCTGAAATAGACAAGAAGGCATGCTCGTCAGGGCATAATGCACTCTTTTCTCCCATATCTTTTTACTTACTCAAAGGTGGCCCTTACCTGATGTGCGTTGGTCTTGGTTATGTGGCGGTAGGCTCATGCTGGAGGAAGAACTGAAAGGTGCAAAGGGGACTGCATGGCAACCGAAAGAAATAAGAGAAGAAAAGAAATGGAAAAAGAGCCATAAAACAAAAACAGAAAACATGCACACATAAATATGCATACACACACACACACACACGCACACATACCCCCAGTCCCTAATGCCGCATACACACGAGCGGACTTTTCAGCATCAAAGGTCCAACGGTCTTTCCGACAGACTTTTAACGGAATTACTACGGACTTTTGAACGACCGGACTTGCCCACACACGAACTGACTTTAGTCCGTTGGTTTGAACGTGATGACGTACGAAAGGGACTAGAATAAGGAAGTTCATAGCCAGTAGCCAATAGCTGCCCTTGCGTCATTTTTTGTCCGTCGGACTAGCATACAGACGAACTGATTTTTCGACCGGACTTGAGTCCGTCGGAAAGATTTGAAACATGAAACATCTAAAGTCCGTCTGATTTTTCGACAGCAAAGAAGCCCACATACGATCAAATTGTCCAGAGGATTTGTTCCGTCGGACCTTTTCTGTCGAAAAGTCCACTCATGTGCACATGGCATAATAGTATGACTTACCTGGTCTCTGGCTGCTCCTTTAAGATGCTGCCTGTCCTGGATGCCTCAGTCAAAAGGTATCCATTGCTGAGTCTGTGTGCTCTTTAAAAAAGGCGCCTTTGTGTGAAACCCCGCCCCTCCTCTGTCCCTCCTGCAATCCAGTAGGGCAATGTCATTAGAGAGAAGTTTTTTCCTTTATTAAAGATGTCCACTGCAACTTTGCAGCACATCGCGCATGTGCCGGCGTCGCCTCCGCGCATGCGCGAAAGAGCAGGACCGCTCGAGGCTGACGTGGCCAAACTAAACGGAGAGGAGAGCCACTCACACGCCTCAGGGAGCTGGAGGGAGGAAGATGGAGGACTGGAGGGCTCACTACTGGCCCTGGGAATCTAATGGACACTAATAAAAGAGAGAGAGAGAAAGAGACAATTAAAAGATACAAGATAAGCTTTTAACATAGATGAAAGCCAAACGTGTGACTGAACTCCATAGACAGATAGACGCCATGCTGTCTCAGCTGCTGGATCCGGACTCCACAGCAGGCATGCCACAAGAAGTATAACGTCTCTGATTAGAGAACACCTCGGCCCTAAAAGACCACCAGAAGTGGCTCCCCACCTTGTTGGTGTGTTTAGCAGCCTAAGATGTAGGACCGCGTTTTGGGAGAGGCTGAATCCAAACAGTCTCCGAGGTAGTCTGCAGGTAAGAGCTTATCCTGAGTGTAACGGTCTGTAGGTGTTGATCTTTGAAGAGAAAAAGGAGAATAGGGGAGGTAGTTTTCATTCAGACTTTTATAGAGCTAAACAGGTCCTGTGGGTGGATATAGGGGCGGAGCTATATCATATGTATGCTGCCATGTTGGCATCAGGAAAGGAAAATTACTCCAATGTTACACAAGCAGCAAAAAATAAACTGGCAGGGTATCTAATACTGGTACTTTATCCAAAACTAAAAAATACATTTTGGCTATACACAAACCTCCCAACTTTTTGAGATGGGAATGAGGGACACCTATTAGCAAACGTATGTAGGAATAGGACACGCCCCCTGCCACACCCCCTTAAGGGAGAATTAACCACAAGAAAAGGTTAATTAAATCCGGGCTTTTTTTATCACTACTATTCCTTTAAATTGGCTTTTAAAATGTACAAATGCAGCAATTTAGAATTTGGATGAAAGATTTAGTGCTAGGAAACACTTTTTGAAAGATAAAAAGTGCATTTTATATACAACTATATAGATCAGACCAAAATGAGGGACAAGTGAGGGGGAAAGAGGGACAGAGGGACATTGCTCCAAATCAGGGACAGTCCCTCCAAATCAGGGACAGTTGGGAGCTATGTATACATACACTTTTGTTATTGTACTGGACCATAGAGTAAAAGAACAGTAACAGTGGGGGATTTACTAAAGCTGGAGTGTGAAAAATCTGGCGAAGTGTTGCTTAGAAACCAATCTGCTTCCAGGTTTTAGGCTGGGTTCACGTATATGCGAATTGGGTGCGTTTTTAACTGCATCCACTTCGCATAACATGTGAATGTGACCAGCTTTCAATAGAGCCAGTTCAGACATGTACGTTTTTGAAAAGGGTCCTGTGGGTTTTTGGGTCCAGTCCAGGCATGAATTCAGGGAACAATTTGCACTTGAATCGCACAGGACTCCGGACTGCAAACCACAGTCGCATATATCTGAACCCAGCCTTATTGTCAAAACCCAATTGAACAAGCTGAAGTTAGAAGCTGATCGGCTACCATGCACAGCTGCACCAGATTCTGAGTGCTCCAGTTTTAGTAAATCAACCCCACCATGTTCCAGTTAAAGGCATATTTTCCTTTTTTTCTGTCTTACAGACAAAACGTTGATTGTTTTATATCTGTTCTTTCCTTTTCCAGATATTGAACTTGTCCAAGAAGTCCCAAAATTGAATTATGATGCAGAGGAAATGGCATTTCCTATTAGTAAATTACAACTGCAGATCATTAGAAAGCCATGTGCAAATTCACCCTGTGATCCTAGAGCTATTTTGTGAACTATGCAACGGGCCTAAGGCTGGATATCCATGTGCTGAAAATTGTCCAGTATCGATCGGTTCGGCAGGAACTGGCCTGTCTGTGCAGCTCCCTGTCTGACAGAAGCCAGTCTAATGACCGGCCTCTGTGGAATGGGCATGCTGAATGCAGCATGCTGTATGCTGGCCATACACGCTGAAATCTGATTGGTACATCACAGTTTTGATTTGATTTTCCAGCAAGAATTACAAAGGATTGAATGTATAATGCACTGTTTCCAATCTATGGCTGAATAATGGAGTTGAACAGAGTGAAAAATTTGATCAATTCTCATCAGATTACTTTTCCTGCTCCGATCAAATTCTATTTGTTCGCAATTATTATTTCAATGTATTAAAGTGTATGTTGAGTGTAGCTTGGATAGTGTAGAGAAGGATTAAAACTCCGCTAGTTTATGTGTGTCCCCTTGGGAAGATATTCCTTTCACTTCTGTCTCAGAGACTCAAAAGGAAGTACTGTACTTGGAAATCTCTGCAGAAAGAGGGGAATTCCTTTCTTAGACAGTTGTCACCAGAACACCTAAAATGTAGACTTTTGTACCTCCTTAATGGGACCACAGGCAGCAGTAAAAACTTGACAGGGCTTTAATTCTTCCCTACCCTTTCAAAAAAAAACTGATTTGGCTAAACACATACTTTATGTTTTTCAATCCATAGTGTGATATTAAAGTTTTTTTTTTTCTTTTTAAAAATAACAACCACGTCATACTTACCTGTATGTGCAGTGGTTTTTCAAAGAGAAATCCGGATCCTCCTATTCTGGGGTCCCCCACCTGCACTCCGGGTTCCTCCCTCCTACTGAGTGCCCCCAGAGCAAGCAGCTTGCAATGGGGGAGAGCAGGCTCACTCCCAAGCCACGGCTCGGTGTGTCCGCAGCTCAGCCTTGCCCCCTCTCTCTCCTCATTGACTTACTGACTGTGGCTTTGGCTGCTGTCTCATCCAATGAGGAGGGAGAGTCCTCCGACAGCCGAGACTCTGGTGCACATCGCTGGATCTAGATGGGGCTCAGGTAAGTATTAGTTGGCCTGGGGGGGCTGCAGCACAGAGAACGTTTTTTACCTTCATGCATAGAATGCATGAAGGTAAAAAAACCTTCAGTCTTTACAACCACTTTTAGCTGGGCTGTTGGTTGCGGTAAAACTGCAGCTCAACTGCCTATTTTTACTGCACCCTGTCTGCAAGTGTAGAGCCGGCCATATACATGGATCTAAATTAAACCCATTAAGCAGGGATTGGCCAAATTTCAATCCATGTATGGACAGGGAGGTTGTACAGAAGTTGACCTAACAATTGACTTCTGTACAACCGCCCTGTCAGATTTTCCCTTCTTGATGTATCAGTGTATTCTGATGGTAGGGAGGTCTCCTTGCTGTCAGAATACAATAGCTCAGTGGGGAGGATTCCTCCATCCATATGGAATGTATGGATGGAGCAATCGGGTCTTTTTTTTTGTTTTTTTTGTTTAATGCACTGGTTGAATGAAACAACTGATCCATCTATAGGTTGCCTAAACAAGGCCTAAAACTGATCACAGATTTCTGGTTGATTTAAGTAGTTGATGGTAGGTTGCCTTAATTCTTTCACCTTTTATCCTATTAGCAATCAAAAACTGGTTGAAAGTGGTTGTCTGAAAATTGCTCCATATATGGCCAGCATTATTCTGCTGGGGAAAGCCATCAAAGCTTTTGTCAATGTGTGGACACGTATCCTAGAAGCTGACCACTTCCTGGGATAGGTGACGACAGCAGTACAACATTCTCAGCAAGTCCAATTACAGGGCGATAGCTCCTTATCAGCACTTTAGCTCTATGATATGTTTTTTGTTGGAAACTTGTGTGGTCTAAGACAAAGGAAGACGATAGTAAACGTCATGTCCCCTTCTCTTCTCACCACTGCCACCACCTCCTCTGTGACCTCTCTGGGCAAATCAGCCATGATGGGGGAGTGAGAAAACTTGCAGAGGATGAGAAGTTAGTCAGCATCTGCCCAGACACATGTGGAAATGTGCAGTCTGAGATTCTTTCCTCACCGAGGGAATACTGAGCTGTTCTCTGTGCTAAATCTAGACGTGACACATTAAATATCAATAAACGGTGTTGCTAGAATCAGAACAAAGGAAAAAATGACTCTTGGGTAGTATTAGCTTAAGAATGGGAAACTCAGCCTCAGGAAATAATGCACACCGAGGATTGATTTATACAGCTTGTTTTGTATATGAATTTTATGTGTGCCTCTGTGTTTTTACAGTGTTCTACAATGTCATTTTATAATACGTTTTTACAGTAGAGTATGCATATTTTTTTGGTGTGATTTATTCTATATGGCTTGTAACCAAGGTTAGATATATGGCTACACTACTGCGCTCCAAATGTGCTTAATAAGAACTTATCATATACTTTTTTTTTATTTCAGTGAGCCATGTCAGTGTGCCTAAAGTGGTAATAAACCCAAAAACAATTATTTTGTTTATTGCAGCCTATGCCTACGGGTTCTTTGATGTGGTGGCCTTACAAAAAAACCCAAAAAACTGTTGCTATAAATTAATCAAAAAGTGTTAGCCGGATTACAGTTTTAATTTGTTAGTCAAGTCCATCTAAAACTACTAGTGCATTTGAAGCTGGCAATAGATTATGCCATTTTCTTTCCTGCAACCACGGGTTGCAAAAAGAAAATCGCTCAATTCCCCCATCAACAGTCATGCTAGAAATCCAACATGGTAGTTGTACCCAAGTCGATCGGTGGATCGACTTGGTTGCAATCTGCCTGCCCATAGATGGTTCGGATCTTGAACAGTTCAGTAGGGAGATTTATATCATCTATAGCCAGCTTAACACTACCCTCTCCCCAGATTGACAATGCTGCTGTCCAAAGGTGTCTCAATTGCTTCTCCATCTGGAGTGGGGACACCCTAAGGCCTTGTTTACACTAGAGGCAAGGACTGCTGTGCCTCTGAAAAGCAAGTGGATCGATTTTCACAGGGGTTTTACAGGAGGTGAGCAGGCGATATGTCGCCTCCTCAATGCTTGTTTTAACCCCCCTAAATACCACAATACTGTTTTCAGGCAGTTGCCTCTTTTTAATACTGTAGGTCATGTTCGGCTGGCGGGATTGCCCACAGAACTCAACAGATGGCTTAATTGGTGCTGTGGCTGCAAAGCATTGCTGCATGCGGGCATCTAGCATTTTGCAGGAGGAGCGGTTGAAAACACAGTTTAGCCACGTGTTTTTGCTGACCACCCACAATGGTAAACAAGCCCTTTGATAGGACAATTGGGGGTCCCCTCACATGTTTCTGGAGGTTTCTCGTGCACATGCTCTAGAAGGATAACATTGAACTAAGAGCCCTTGCAAACTGGGGCGGGGGGCGGCGTCGGCGGTAAAACGCCGCTATTATTAGCGGCGTTTTACCGCCGGTATGCGGCCGCTAGCGGGGCGGTTTTACCCCCCGCTAGCGGCCGAGAAGGGGTTAAATACCACCGCAAAGCGCCTCTGCAGAGGCGCATTGCCGGCGGTATAGCCGCGCCGTCCCATTGATTTCAATGGGCAGGAGCGGTAAAGGAGCGGTATACACACCTCTCCTTCACCGCTCCGAAGATGCGGCTAGCAGGACTTTTTTTACCGTCCTGCCAGCGCATCGCTCCAGTGTGCAAGCCCTCGGGGCGTTCACACTGGAATGCAAGGAGCGGCACTTTCTGGGCGGTTTGCATGCGCTATTATTAGCGCAATAGTGCCTGCAAACCGCCCCAGTGTGCAAGGGCTCTAAGTAGTGTGCACATCGGCCGCTAGATGGAGATGACCATCATTACTGATTACTGTACATTACACCTATGTAGGTTGCACCTACATGCAATTTTTTATCAAACTGATAGCTGAAAGAAGAGGAGCTTTTAAGAGACAAACTGTAATATGAACCTGATGCCTATGGTTTATGTACTTTAACTTTTTATTGAGTACATTACATGAATAAAGTATTTTCTCTATAGAGTTAATGTAAAGTTTTCATTTCTTTGAGTTGATTAATTTTTTCTATCTTTTGTAAACAATTTAAGAAAGCTTCATTGTAATTTTCTTTCACGAACAAATCAATATTATTTTGACCTGTTGTCACAGGGCAGTTAAACAGAGTAGGGCCCATAGGCTGGTGCCTATGCTGCCTATTTATTAGGTCGTTACTGGCTATAATAGGAAAACAAGTGAGTGGGGCACAAGTTCCCCTTTAATACAATAAATGTTTGTTGAACTTGTGCACATCTGAATATAGCCTCTTATGTATACAGAAGATCCTTCAAGGCCCAACAGTGTCTTAAAGCGTATATGTTTATTTTAAAAGTAAAAATCTGGATCTCCTTACATTTTACTGGAGAGGAGTAAATAGTCTTTACAGTAAATTGTCTGTTTTTTCTGTTTAAACTTGTACTGTCCAGAGTGGAGGTGTGTTTGTTCAGTCCTTTAATTACTCTAAAGGAACTGAATGGTATAGATGATGAGACAACAAAGTGAGAAATATTAAGTTAAAAGGACTAATGTCTTTTGATGTATATACATGTAAGGCTCTGATGATATCGCACATTAAAAAGTGTCCAAACCTTTAATTAAAAAGTGGCAATAGATAAAATTTATGTGCCTAGATAGTGTGAGATAGCTAGCAATAGAAAGTCTAAAGGCCCGTGTACACGATACAAAAATCGGAAGAAAAATTTTGTCCGACAAACGATCTGCCGATTCTCTGAATTTTAGCATGGTGCTTTCGACAGCCGATTCTGTTTTTCCGTCAGACAAAAGCTGGATGTGCAGACTATATAATTTTTGTCATACGTGAACTCAATATCTGATTTTTGTTTAATTAGTACGGTTTTCGTCCGAAAAAATCATAAGCGCAAGACTACGCATGCTCAGAAACAAAAGATTACATACAAAACTAAACAACACAATACGTCACTTCTGAAGTTGTATTCTGTCATACAAGAATTTTCATATGGTGAGTAACCTCTTCACTTTCGACATGAGACTAGCATTTTCGGTCGTCCGAAAATCTGATCGTGTGTAAGAGGCTTAAAGCTGGCCATATACCAGTAGAATTTAGTTAAAAAATTTTCGTTTTAAGATGGTTTTTCTTTTTTTCTAAATAATGGATTGATATTGATGGTTGTTTTTCAACCGCAGTGACAAGAAAACTCCAAGGAGCAGGATGGAAAATTTTTCCTGAGCAGGAGAATTTCTAGGAGTGAATATAGCTTTCGTTCAGTGAAGTCCATTCATTCAAAAATTAAATGTTAAAGATTTTTTGAAGTTCTTTCGAGCAACATGTCAAGTCATTAAATGTACTGAGGATTTTCATATATATCTACTAGTGTAGTAGCTGGTGACAGACCCAACCAGGACAGGGGCTTTTGGAGGGGACTAGGGGTTTGCCGCCTACTCACTGATTATGGCCCATGGAGAAAGCAGATCATCCTCTAATGATGGACAACAACGTGATGAAGGCTGAGAGCAAAGCTTGGATTAATTCTCTGAATAAGGACAATAAAAATTCCCTTCTGAAGTTGATGGAAAGGTGTAATATGAATCTTGTACAGGTTAGGAGGGAATGAGGTGGCCCTCCAGTTTAAAAGAGCAGTAATGTTACTAGGGAGTGTAGCACCCTCCTAGCATAGGATGCTAGGTCAATTTAGTTTTTGGCGCCTTCTATAATCTGAAGAAAGGATGGTCTCCCACACTGGGTGGGGTCGAGAGGAAGTTGGAGGTTCCACCCTGTTGCACCTTTCTGATTGGCCGGCTCGGAGGACGGTAGGCGGTGCTTATAGCGGAACCGTCACTTCCGAGTTTCCACCACTTGGAGAGCACGGCCTGACGGAACGGACAGGTAAGCTAATAACTAAGCTAAGCAGCACCAATCTGATAGCTGATTGATGGGCTGCATTTGACGGGCACATTGACAGTGAGGCTGCAATTGATGGGCACAGTGAGGCTGATTGATGGGCACAGTGAGGCTACATTTTGATGGGCACAGTGACGCTGATTGATGGACACAGTGAGGCTGCTTTCTGATGGGCACAGTGATGCTGATTGATGGGCACAGTGAGGCTGTTTTCTAATGAGCACAGTGAGGCTGCATTTTGATGGGCACAGTGATGCTGATTGATGGGCACAGTGACACAGAACGATGGGCACAGTGAGGCTGCATTTTGATGGGCACAGTGACGCTGATTGATGGGCACAGTGACACTGATTGATGGACACAGCAAGGCTGCATTTAATGGATACAGTGACACTGATTGGTATGCACAGTGACGCTGAATGATGGGCACAGTGAGGCTGCATTTTGATGGGCACAGTGATGCTGATTAATGGGCGCAGTGACGCTGATTGATGGGCTGCATTTGACGGGCACAGTGACAGTGAGGCTGCAATTAATGGGCACAGTGAAGCTGCAATTGATGGACACAGTGAGGCTGCATTTGACAGGCACAGTGACTATGTAATTGATGGGCGCAGTGAGAGTGTACAGGATGGGCACAGTGAGACTGCATATGATGTGCATAATGAGGCTGCAATTGATGGGCACAGTGAGGCTGCAATTGATGGGCACAGTGACGCTGCATTTGATGGGCACACAGTGAGACTGCATATGATGTGCAGAATGAGGCTGCAATTGATGGGCACAGTGAGGCTGCAATTGATGGGCACAGTGATGCTGCATTTGATGGGCACAATGAGGCTACAATTGATGGGCACAGTAAGGCTGCAATTGATGGGCACAGTGAAGTTGCAATTGATGAGCACAGTGAGGCTGTAATTGATGGGCACAGTGAGGCTGCATATGATGGCACAGTGAGGCTGCAATTGATGGGCATAGTGAGGCTTCAATAGATGGGCACAGTGACGCTGCATTTGACGGGCACAGTGAGGCTGCAAATGATGGGCACAGTGAGGCTGCAATTGATGGGCACAGTGGCTGTAATTGATGGGCACAATGGCTGTAATTGATGGGCACAGTGGGTGCAATTGATGGCACAGTGGGTGCAATTGATGGGCACAATGAGGCTACAATTGATGGGACCAGTGAGACTACAATTGATGGGCGCAGTGGCTGCAATTGATGGGCACAGTGAGGCTGCATTTGATGGGCACAGTGAGGCTGCATTTGATGGGCACAGTGAGGCTGCAATTGATCTTTTTTTTCAGTATTTTTCAGAATTTTTCTGTTTGTTTGCGCCCTCCCCCCAAAAATTTTGAGCACCAGCCGCCACTGGTGCCAGTAGATTAGCTTTGGACAGGGACAGCCCTCATAGGGTCTCAAAATACCGTACATTCCCCTATCCTCAGCAGAATCTTGGAGTGTGAGCTTAAAGAAAGGTGTTCTTCTGTTAAATCATGGTCCCCAGCTGTGAGGTTTTAGCCCGTCAGAAAGTGACCTCATGGTCCCCAGCTAGACTGTTCAATATTCAACAGATTCTCTGTTGTTGAACCAATACAGCTTACAATTAGTTATATGAAAATACCCTGATGGTATGTAAGCCCGCCATGAGACAGCAATATATGTCAATGGCCCTTCTATATACATTTAACCAATGTGTCTGGAATAACTGGACTGTTGTATACATTGAAACAGTACAGGAGGTTGAATGATGTTTATATGCTGGCTGGTAATATGTGCTGTATAAGCTCCAGGCATAGCGTGATGTCAGCTGCTTATATTTCATGTGTATCCCCGGCCAGACACTCATTTTAAATCAAAACTATTTCAAACAGCAGTAGGCGCACACTCAGTTGGCAGTTTGGTTTTTGACCCTTCAGCTCCTTTTAACGGAAACGTTGGAGATAATGAATGATATGACATATAACTGAAAGTGGAAAAACATTTGAACAGTGTTCATTTTAGACAATTCATTCATATAGCGATTAAAATGCACTTTGAGAACTCTTTCATACAGACGTTGAATTTTATCACAGCCTTTAACGTGCATTAATGCACCTATAATGTTAATGAGCATTTCAGATGCGTTGCAAGGGTGTTCAATTTGAATCAGGTGACACATTTTTAAATGCCCTGTGAGATTTTTTTTTTTCTTTAGATGGTAAATTATCACTTTTGATGCTTTGAAGCAGTGCCCTAAAGGAGCTGTAAATGCCTTAGATGCGTTTACAGTCTGGTTTTGGCGAGCTTGTTGCATGTGTGCATGGAGGAGGTTGCAAAGTGTCAATGCCTGCTGAACTCTGCAGGCAGCTTTATTCTTTGCCTCCCTACAACACGAAGCAATTCTAATGGTGCATTATATACACTTTCGTCTGCTCCCTGTTTTAACCATTTTGAGCGGCACTGATAGGCAGACGGCAAGTGGTAAAAATGGCACCCAACCACCTATTTACAGTGTCTGTATAAAAGAGTCCTAAGGCCTAGTTTACACTTGCCTTATTCACTAAGGAACGATCCGGCTAAAGGGGAAAAGTTGAGGGGAGGTAAAACCTTAACTGAACTGTGGGGTTTTACTGACCCCAACCGCAAGCATGAACAAGCCTTAAGCCGGCCATACACGGATAGAAATTAAGCCTTTTCAGCAGAGACCGACAGAATTCCGATCCATGTATGGGTAGGCTGATTATACCCAAGTCAATCCATCAATTGACTTGGATAAAACCAGCCTGTTGGATTTTTGACATGTGATTACTGCTGGTGGCTATAGCCGCCAGCAGTAATCATTGTGTTCTTTCATTCAGGAAGACTCTTCACACCTCCCCGCCCAGCAGAACACAATATCGCTGCAGGAGGCATTCCCCCATCAACACTGAATGTGTTGATGGAGGAACTGAGCAATTTTCTTTCCTTCCACCCAGGATGGAAAGTAAGAAAATGGATTCATTTATGGGTTGCCTTAAGGCTCATTCACATGCAGTGAATCGCTTTTCAAAGGATAATTGACAGGTGATGAGGAGGCAATATGTTACATCCTTACCACCTGATTTAACCCTATAAATGCCAAACTTCTGCACCACAAACGCATGCATTGCAGCGTGTTGCGGTGCTGCCCTATAGACTATTATTGGTTGTGAGGGGCAGCAGTAATGCCCCCTAAAAGGGACATGCTGTTTAGTTTTTGCACATGTGTACAGCCATGAGGGGCTGGATGTCAATGTTCAGGCAGGCAGAGGGGGGCAGAAAAACCGCGTCTCCACAACCTGGTTTTACTGCCCCCTCCCCCACCTGCTCCTGTGAATGAGGCTTAAGGCCTCATGCACACTGGACATATTTACAGCAGCTGTTTTGGCTTCAGATGCTTTTTTCTGCAGCCAGTAAACTCCCCAGCATGTTATCCTATGTGCCCATGCACACCTAGGCTGTTATCAGCATTTTTTAGCAGGGGCATTTTCTGGCTGCAAAAAACCCCCAGAACTAGTGGGTTTTAAGAGGAGTTTTTAAGCTGTAAAAATGCTCTAACTCTGATAAAAGCTTAAACAACGCTGAAAAGCACAGCTATTTGGCGTTTATCAGCGTTTTTGAGCCATAAGCTTTTGTGGGAGTATAGTTTTGCTAAAAAAAAAGCTAAAAAAGGCAAACGCTAAAAAACACAAAAAAACGCTGGAAAAACGCTACTGCAAAAACGCTGAAAAACTAATTCTACAGCTACAGCTTTCTACAGCTAACGCTACTGGCTTTTTTATAACATCCAGTGTGCATGAGGCCCCTATAGGCATGTTCCCCCAATCACTTATTAGCCCCCCCCTAGAGAAAGAGTGTCCTTTCCTCAGCATTAATAAAGATACCCTTATCTTCGGGGTTTTGTTTTATGAACCATTACCTTCAGTCTCCAGAAACTATAAGAAAAAATGTAAAATTTGCACATAACTTGACATAATGTAATTTCTTGATGATCTCTATTCAGACTGGTACTCAACACTTAAAGGAGTATGGGTGGGGGCTTGTAGTCATTTATGGTAGACCACCAGTACAGTGCTAACCTTGTCACCTTTACCAAGTTCCTATCACCCTGCATAGTGACTGTAATTAGAGTACCTGTGTCAATACTCTTCCAGAACTATTTATTTCTCTAATATTTTCTTCCCCCTGAAAGGCATTTTAGACATATTAAAGTTGTCTTCATCCTGTCCAGTTTAAGGAGAATTAATATATGCCATATAGGATGAATATTACAGTTTAGCGGCCAGTAAGACTGCCCAGCGTCAGTACAAAATGACATTTGTGGAATGGTCATTATTTTTATGACCCCACAAAAAGCACTTTTTCTATTAATTGAGTCAACATGGGTATATAAATGTTAACATGTTCCAATCTATCATGTTTTACTTTATTACTTAAATCTGTTTTAACAGCTGTTATTTTGAGAAAGGTTTATGTGTCTGTCTGGACCAGGAATAGGACAGGCTGAATGGCGATCTCTGCCTTACATATGTCAACACAGGAGCTTAGTATATCCCGTGGGCAAGTAGTAAGACTTATGCTTTTTACATATATGACCTGACTCAGTCAACACAAGCATTTTTTATTCTTAAGATGTAAATGCTAGTGTGAACAGCATCATATTCAGAATTCATATTACACATTTTGCAAATTTAGCAGGCATACATAGGCATTTAATTAGTGCTGGCAGAATGCAGCCCAGAAGTCTATTAGACCTAGCTACTGTATATTCTTAAGCATGCTAAATCCTTGCTAAAGCTACAGCCATAACTTTCTTTAAGTGTGTATAAAAAAGGTTTGGATTGACCAGGAAAAGCTTAAAACCCTTATGCCGCGTACACACGGTCTGACTTTTCGTCTACAAAAGTCCGACGGACGCCGACGGACTAAAGCTGGCTGACAATCCGATCATGTGTGGGCTTCCCCGGACTTTCGGCGGACTTTTCCAGCCGCAAATCTGACGGACTTTAGATTTGAAACATGCTTCAAATCTTTACGTCGTAACTAAGCCGGACCCAGAAATCAGCTCGTCTGTGTGCTAGTCCGACGGGCAAAAACCCACACTAGGGCAGCTATTGGCTACTGGCTATCAACTTCCTTATTTTAGTCCAGTGTACGTCATCACGTACAAATCCGTCTGACTTTTGTGTGATCGTATGTAGGCAAGTCGTTCGTAAGAAAGTCTGCCGCAAGTCCGCCAAAAGTCCACCAAAAGTTCGTCAAAAGTCTGTCGGACAGGCTGTCGGACTTTTGTAGACGAAAAGTCCTACCGTGTGTACGCGGCATAACAGAGGCTTTTATTGCTGGTGGAATTTGTCCTCTTCATTTGTCCGAGTGACCATTTTCACTGGAAATCAAAAATTTTATAGCTGTCAGCGTAGCAGGAGGTAAATGTAAACCTTCAATGGGGTCACCTGTTCGGCAGAAAACTGTCTAAGGAATTTTCATTCACTTTTAATTTTCTGTTTCTCTGGGACAGGAGGTGAGAGGACACAAAAATCCCAACAGAGGTTTTAAGGGAAGTGCAAGAGTACTTTAAAGTAAACCATTCCTTATTCCTCTATCCCATCCTAAGGTGGCCATACACCTATTAGTTCAATGTTACAATCAAACATTCAATGTGACCAAAATCATCAAATTTCATAAAAACTGTAATCCGAAGACCCCCCATTCAATTGATTGTAAGCTTTTTATTCCACTTTACTCACTACCATTTTCCTTTTTTTCCTCCTTTTACCCATTGACTATTATTATTATTATTATACAGGATTTATATAGCACTGACAGTTTATTTAGCGCTTTACAACTTGAGGGTGCAACTACAATACACTTTAATACAGGAGGAATCAGAGGGCCCTGCTCGTTAGAGTTTACAATCTAAGAGGGAGGGTCAAGAGATACAGGAGGTAATAACTGTGGGGGATGTGCTGACAGTTGTTAGGTGGGGGCCAGATAGGATTCTCTGAAGAGATGAGTTTTCAGTGATCATCTTAAAGTGGACAAATTAGGAGGCAGTCGGACAGATTGGGGTAGAGCATTCCAGAGGATGGGAGAGGCTCAGGAGAAGTCCTGGAGGGAAGCATTGGATGAGGTGACAAGGAAGCTAGAATGCCGGGGGTCTTGGGAGGAGCGAAGAGAACGATTTGGTTGGCATTTTGAGACCAAGTTAGTGATGTAGATGGGGCCAGGTTGTGGATGGCTTTTTAAGTTATTGTTAGTATCTTGAATTTAATTTGTTGGGTGAGCGGCAGCCAATGGAGGGATTGGCAGAGGGGGTAGCAGACTACGAGCGGTTTGTAAGGTGGATGAGCCCGGCAGCAGCGTTCATGATGGAATGAAGTGGGGATAGCCTATTTAGGGGTAAGCCAATGAGGAGGGAGTTGCAGTAGTCGAGGCGAGAAATGACCAGGGACTGGATTAGAAGTTTTGTGGTGTCATTGGTTAGGAAGGGGCGTATCTTGGAAATGTTGCAGAGGTTGAGGCAGCAAGCTTTGGACAGCGATTGAACGTGGAACTGAAAGGATAGTTCAGAGTCTAAGATTACGCCTAGGACCTTGGCATGCAGGCACAGGTTGATAGTTGAGCCGTTGATATTGACAGAGAAATCAGGGGAAGAGGCACATGGGGGAGGAAATATCAGGAGCTCGGTTTTGGATAGTGATAGAATGTGGGGTCGAAAGGTTAGTTCAGAGTCCAGGATTACACCTAGGACCTTGGCGTGGGGAGATGGGTTGATAGTTGAGCCATTGATATTGACAGGGAAATCAGGGGAAGTGGCACCTGAGGGAGGAAATATCATGAGCTCGGTTTTGGATAGGTTGAGTTGAAGAATTGATGTGATATCCAGGCTGATATGTCTGTTAGTAAGTTGGTGATGCGTGAGGAGACAGATGGAGTGAGTTGGGGGGTGGAGAGATAGATTCAGTGACACTGAAGGTGCCTTGGGATAGGTAGGATGAGAACCAGCGAAGACTACAGTCACAGAGACCAAAGGAAATTAGTTTTTTAAGGAGGAAGGGGTGCTCCTCTGTGTTAAATGCAACAGAGAGGTTCGTACAGAAGTCGTACAGAATAGTGTCCATTGGTTTTAGCTGTTTAGTAGGCCGTTTGTGAGTTGAAGGAGAGCATTTTTCGTGGATTGTTGAGGGCGAACTCCAGACTGAAGGGGATCAAAAGTCAGATGGTCAGATGGTTACTCAGTCGGGAGATTGAAGGAGAAGGGGAGTAAGGAGATGGGGCGTAGGTTGTTAAGATTGGTGGGCCTGGCTCGCAGTCTCTGCTCTAATTCATCCCAAAGGTGTTCTATTGGGTTGAGGTCAGGACTCCGTGCAGGCCAGTCCAGTTCCTCCACCCCAAACACGCTCATCCATGTCTGTGTGGACATTGCTTTATGCACTGGTCCAAATCATTTGGTGGAGGGGGGATTACCATAATGGGGTTGTTGGGTTGGGTTGTTTTTCAGGGGGTGGGCTTGGCCCCTTAATTCCAGTGAAGGGAACTCTTAAGGCGTCAGCATACCAAGACATTTTGGACAATTTCATGCTCCCAACTTTGTGGGAACAGTTTGGGGATGGCCCCTTCCTGTTCCACCATGACTGCACACCAGTGCACAAAGCAAGGTCCATAAAGACATAGATGAGCGAGTTTGGGTGGAGGAACTTGACTGGCCTGCAAAGAGTCCTGACCTCAACCCAATAGAACACATTTGGGATAAATTAGAGTGCAGACTGCGAGCCAGACCTTCTCGTCCACATCAGTACCTGACCTCACAAATGCGCATCTGCAAGAATGGTCAAACATTCCCATAGACACACTCCTAAACCTTGTGGACAGCCTTCCCAGAAGAGTTGAAGCTGTTATAGCTGCAAAAGGTGGGCCAACTCAATATTGAAACCTACGGACTAAGACTGGGATGCCATTAAAGTTCATGTGTGTTTAACCACTTGCTGCCCGCCCACCGTCATATGACGGCGGGACAGTGAAGCTGTTATCATGGGCTGCCGTCCCCCAGGGGGCACGCGCACGCTGCAGCGTTACTCGGGTCTCGGTGCGCGTGCCTGGCGGCCGTGATGTCCGCCGGGCACCAACGATTGCCCGGTAACCGAGCAGGACCGTGGATCTGTGTGTGAAAACACACAGATCCACGTCCTGTCAGATGGGAGGAGACCGATGGTGTGTTCCTTGTACAGAGGAACACAGATCGGTCTCCTCCCCTTGTGAGTCCCCTCCCCCCACAGTTAGAATCATTCCCTAGCAACATGATTAACCCTACAGCGCCCCCTCCTGGTTAACCCCTTCATTGCCAGTCACATTTATACAGTAATCAATGCATTTTTATAGCACGGATCGCTGTATAAATGTGAATGGTCCCAAAAATGTGTCAAAAGTGTCTGATATGTCCGCAGCAATATCGCAGTCATGATAAAAATCGTAGATCGCCGCCATTACTAGTAAAAAAATAATAATAATAAAAATGCTATAAATCTATCCCCTTATTTTGTAGATGCTATAACTTTTGCGCAAACCAATAAATATACGCTTATTGCGATATTTTTTACCAAAAATATGTAGAAGAATATGAATCGGCCTAAACTGAGGAAAAAATTTGTTTAAAAAAAAAAAATTGAATATTTATTTATCATATGTGTACAGTGTTGTATGACCGCACAATTGTTATTCAAAGTGCGACAGGACTGAAAGCTGAAAATTGGCTTGGGCAGGAAGGGGGTTAAAATGCCCTGTAGGCAAGTGGTTAAAGGCAGGCCTCCCAATACTTTTGGTAATATAGTGTATGTTCAAGTACGTCACCTGGGAGACCACACCTATTGTATATATCAGCTGTCATCCGTTGGACTTGTCACATGGTGAAAATGAAGCTGGGACCGGTGTGTCTGCAGATAGCAAATGTAAAGCCATGTGCCCAAAAATTTAAATTAAAGCAGTTCTTTACCCTGTTTGAAAAAAAAGTTAAATGTAAGTAGCTACAAATACTGTAGCTGCTGACTTTTAATAAAAGGACACTCACTTGTCCAGGGGTACAGCACCGTCCTTGCCTGAACTGGTTCTTCGCCGTTTTCTGGGTCCCTGGCACTGACATGTTTTCAGTGGACAGCTTTACAGCTGGCTGCCCACTGCGCATGTGTGAGCCACACTGTGCTTTGTGAATGGCCCAGCAGCCTTCTGGGGCCTGTGACATGTCCCAGAAGGTTGCAGGCAGGAAGGGGGTGGGGGTGTGGGGTGGGAGAACTTCCAGTGGATTGGCCGTGACAATCCAACCAGAAGTGGGAGTGGGTACCTGTCAAAATCAGGTATCTGCTCCCCCTCCTAAAAAAAATGCCAAAAATAAAATTAAAAAATAATTAATAAAATAATAAAAATAAAAGGGGGAGGAGGGCAAAAACCGCAACTTCCTCTTTAGGGTGAAGTTCAGCTTTAAGCCAAAAATTATTCTTCATGATTTTAATCCAATGCACACTAGCAAATCTACCATGGAATGTCTAAAAAAAAAGAGCGTTATGGACTGCCCCAGAAATTTTGTAGATGTGGGTTTGCAATGACAAGCATGCAAAGAAATCCACAAACATGTTGCAACAGAAGAAATTTTGCATGGACAAAATGGTCAAAAATTTCTCATAAATTGATGTCAGAGACTGGAGAGCAGTTATACCAAACGCCTACAAGAAGTCATTGCTGCTAAAGGAGCAATATATCAGCTTTTGATGCCAAGAATATACTTATATTTCCCACTGTATACCATTACATCTATCAGCTGTCAGCTGATGTAACAGAGGCAGTCCAGGCTCGGAAGATATCCCGACAATAATGTAGGGATCTGCCAGATGCCTGACTGGCTCCAGTGAGTGCTGGAGGGGAGGGCATCTCCGTGGTCCGTGGTCTTTGATTGCTCAGTTCTCGGTGTAGAGCTTGCGAGGAACAGCTGCAGCATCAAGTCGATGCTGCAGCCATCTAGCTGAATATGTACTATATGTTTATTATTTTGGTTTCACGCACTTCTCTTTTAATTTGTTTCTTGAAAATTTGCAAAAGTACATTGGTTACAAAGTCGTAGGCACAAAAGTCACATAACATAGGCTAGTATCTGAGATTAGAAATATCATCAAGCAGGTGATGAAGGTGGTATTGTCAAATATATGACTCAACCATTAAGGTTAGAGAAGGAAAACCAGAAGAAGAAAAACCTAGGCACATTGTAGAAGAGTCAGAAAAGATAAAGATACAGTGCCTTGAAAAAGTATTCATACCCCTTGAAACTTTCTATGTTTTGTTATGTTACAACCAAAAAGGTAAATGTATTTTATTAGGATTTTATGTGATAGACCAACACAAAGTGGCACATAATTGTGAAGTGGAAGGAAAATGATAAATGGTTTTCTATTTTTTTTACAAATAAATATGTGAAAAGTGTGGCGTGCATTTGTATTCAGCTCAGTCAATACTTTTTAGAACCACCTTTCACTGCAATTAAAGCTGCAAGTCTTTTTGGGTATGTCTTTACCAGCTTTGCACATCTGGAGAGTGAAATTTCTACTCATTCTTCTTTGCAAAATAGTTCAAGCTCTACCATAATGGATGGATGCGCCTGTGAACAGCAATTTTCAAGTCTTGCCACAGATTCTCAATGGGATTTAGGTCTGGACTTTGACTGGTCTATTCTAACACATGAATATGGTTTGATCTAAACCATTCCATTGTAGCTCTGGCTGTCTGCTTAGAGTTGTTGTCCTACTGGAAGGTGAACCTCTGTCCCAGTCTCAAGTCTTTTGCAGACTCTAACAGGTTTTCTTCTAAGATTTCCCTGTATTTGTCTCCATCCATCTTCCCATCAATTCTGACCAGCTTCCCTGTCCCTGCTAAAGAAAAGCATCCCCAGAACATGATGCTGCCACCACCATGTTTCACGGTGGGGATGGTGTATTCAGGGTGATGTGCAGTGTTAGTTTTCCGCCACTGTTTTCCGCCTCTGTTTTGCTTTTAGGCCAAAAAGTTCAATTTTGGTTTCATCTGACCAAAGCACCTTCTTCCACATGCTTGCTGTGTCCCCCACATGGATTCTTGCAAACTGTAAATGGGACTTCTTATGGCTTTCTTTGAACAATGGCTTTCTTCTTGCCACTCTTCCATAAAAGCCAGATTTGTGGAATGCACGACTAATAGTTGTCCTGTGGACAGACTTTTACCAAGACATGGCCTTACTTACCAAGACATGGCCTGTCAGTTTAGGTGGACGGCCATGTCTTAGTAAGTTTGCAGTTGTGCCACACTCTTTCCATTTTTGGATGATGGATTGAACAGTGCTCCGTGAGATGCTCAAAGCTTGGAATATACCTAACTATGCTTCAAACTTCTTCACAACTTTATCCCTGACCTGTCTGGTGTGTTCTTTGGCCTTCTTTGGCCTTCATGATGCTGTTTGTTCACTAAGATTCTCTAATAAAAATCTGAGGGCTTCACAGAACAGCTGTATTTATACTGAGATTAAATTACAGACAAGTGGACTCTATTTACTAATTAGGTGACTCCTGAACGCAATTGGTTCCACTAGATTTTAGTTAGGGGTATCGGAGTAAAGGGGGCTGAATACAAATGCTAGTTACACTTTTCAGATATTTATTTGTAAAAAATCTGGAAAATCATTTATTATTTTTCAATTATACCCATTTGTGACCTCTGTTAGGAACAAGGAGCCAGAGAGACACACTTAAGCTATTGTCTGCTTTGCCAAAACTTGGACTATGAGCCCATGATGCTTGCACATCTCATGTAGTTTTAAATTTAAGCTTGGTTTTATATGTGGCCTTTGGAAGGACATGCAGAGAAAACATTTAATTTTTATACTGTTTTCAAATTACAATTCACACTAGAGGGAATTATGTGAAAGGCTTCATAGATCATCAGCACATTATAAAATGAAAAACGAATGTGTAGCATTACATTGTTGGTGCACTCCCAGCTTCCATGGTGCTCTGAGCAATTGCACATGAATGAGATTTGGGTAACACTGGGTAATTTCTTCTAATCCAGAAGATGCATCATCAGAAATTTCCTGGACACTTTCAGAAGCAGTCCCTGTAGCAGTAAATATTCATCCTTCCTATGATGCTGTTGTTTTCATTTTGAGGCAGTTTAGTTTTTAAGGTACGCTTTATGTTATATATAAATAGCAACTGTAACATAAGTCAAAAAAGCAGTAAATGCTGTCAAAACAGTACGCCCATCCTGTATAAAGGTGAGACTTCCTTGATATCATAAGTAAAAGAAAAAAATATATTTCCAAATATGGAATGTTATCATTTAGGCATCCTCTACAGGCACTTTGTTTTAGTGGGCATTTATTAGGACATAAACCCTGTTTGAATGTGAAGTTTGCTTTCCCTTTAAGGTCATGGTATCCTTTATTGAACCAGGAGCTAAGAGCACAGGATCAGTGAGGAATGAATTGTTTATGTGTTAAATCACTTCTGTATGTTCCACCCAAGCCTTTGCTTTGTCCTAAGTTTCTGAAGTACTATTAAACGATCTGTCAGAAATGTCTGAGCAATCCATTGTCTGTCTGGTGTTACTTTTGAGATACTGGAAGCATTACTACTGTATACATTTGGGTGACAGATCTCAGACACTAGTACTTGCTGCGTCCTTGATCATACATTAGAAAAGAAAGAGACATCAGCACCACCCATCTTGTCTGCATTTTAAACAGCGGCTCCAGTGAACAAATCACTGAATTTATAACGGTGCTGATTCTGTGCCATATTACCAGCTGGGGTATGTATGAATGAGTCCTGTCCTTGTGTGACCGGCTGCTACCTCCAAAACACTACCCAGCTGCCATAAGACAATATATATATATCTTCTATTTCTTCTTTTATTTATTTTTTTGTTTTATAACATTATAAGAACAATGCCATTACCCTCACCATAGTACGCCTTAGCTATGTTCTAATCATAGGACTGTACATGCTCTTAATCCGCAGGATTAAGTTAAAAGTAACTAAAACATTTTATTATTATTTTAATACATGATTTGTATAGCGCCAACAGTTTTCACAGCACTTGCAATATAAAGGGTACAATACAGTTAAATACAGAAGGACTTGGGGGGACCTGCTCATGGAGCTTACAAGCTAAAAGGGAAGAGAAGGTGGTATAAAAGGTAATAGCTGTGGGGGAATAGCTGATGGAAGTGGTCAACGTCATAGGTGTGCGTAGGGGGTGTGCCTGGGCACACCCTAATCCCTCTATGTGGTGCCGATTCCCCCTACTGCATGTGGGCTTCCCCCCGTGTAGTGCCCCCTCTACCGCATTGCTGCTGGCTTCCCTCCTCTCCTCTTCCCCTGGCTGCTGCAAGGGATGTTTCAGGATGGAGAGTGGGGGAAGGGGCTAATTAATATGTCCCTTACCAGCCCCTTCCTTTTCTAAATGAACACAGTGAACACACTCTGAAGCGTAGTAAATTGGGTTTACTATGCTTCAGTTTGTGAATGAACAGGAAGACGCTCAGCACGGAGCACTTCCCATTCATTCACAGTCCAAGGCAGCTGAGGCTGCAAAGAAAGGCATGTGTGTTTGAGCGTGTTGTGTTTGAGCTTTGGGGTGCACACCCTAATGCAATAGGCTGCGCACATCTATGGTCGACGTACAGATTTTAGGTGGAGGCGGGGTAGGCTTCTCTGAATAAATGAGTTTCCAGTAATCACCTTAATGCAGACAGGGTAGAACTAGACAGATTGGAGTAGAGGGTGGGAGAGGTTCAGGAGAAGTCGCGGAGGCTAGTGTGGTAGGAAATGATGAGGTGGATGTCAGGCAGATGTATATTTAATGTTACTTTTCTTGGTGTCAAATACAGCAGCAATGGTTATTAAAAGAGAAAGCGTAAGGTTTGATTTTTCTTGCAGGCAGAAGAATCTAACAGAACTTTTATGCAAAACACCATATAACCTAAGGCCATGCCGCTCACTAAACTCAACTCATTCACTTGAACGGGGTGCTCCCAAACTGTGTGCAATGCACATGGTTTTGTGGCACTAGTGTTGGGTTCCAGCGGATTAAACCAGGGAGTGTGGGGACGATATACAGTAGTAATGGAGTATATGGGGCATTAAGTGTCATGTGTAAATTAATGTCCATGCAGAATAGTAAAGAGTCCACTTGCAGCGTTCAGGATAACTTCCTGCTTATCTCAATGCACTAGATGCAGCACCTGTGAAGAGACTGAAGAATCTCTAGACGAACAGATAAGAACAGCAGGGCGCAATCTGTGTGTAGTATATTAACATATTTATTGTGTTGAAAAGACAAATGACAACTCACATTGTGACAGTTAAAATCACAATGAGCCTTATTTTAATTGTCACAATGTGAGTTGCCATTTGTCTTTTCGCTACAATAAAAACGTTGATATACTACACCCAGTGTGAAGGTGATACAAAGACTACCCACGGCCTGTCAAATACTCTCTCAAGAGTGATCCGAATGCTAATCACTCTTCAGAAAGCAATGCTAATGTAAATGAGGTCTAAATGTTTACTGCGTTTAAATATGCTAAAGATAAGCTATCAATGAAATGGTAGGGTACAGCGGGGCTGCAGCAATATGCAGGAAACACGACTTCTCAATCAGGCTTACTACATACCATGGCGTTACAAGGGAGGAAGGGGATTTCCCCTGTATTGGGTGGAGTTCATTCTTTACTTTGAAACGCAGGTTTCCTTGGAATTACAAATCTGTAAAACCTGGCCTTCTGTCAGATGCTTCTGTAGCGGTACCCTCGTGAGGGCTGCTGAGTGTTGTGGTCCGTCACCCTGCCCAGCCAGGCACACAGTTCACAGTTTACACAATAAACTTGGATGGGTTGGGGATATTCATGAGATGCCCAAACTGATTGCAGCAAAATATATGGGAACAAATATTTACACCTCTGGTATATAACTCCAGTCTTCAACTCCAGCACATCACTTTCTTGCAGACTATCTCTCCTCAACACCTTCAGCACATGACTTACTTGCACTTCCCGGATCAGCTAGTACTGATTGATAGGCCTGACACTGGCTCAACCAGGCCTAAAGCAGATGCCCTTTGCAGGCAGGGACCGCGGGCCCCTTTAGTGTGGCTAAATGGTAGGTAGTCCCAGTGCTAGCTGTCCACGTGGCTACTGCTCCCAGCACCACCTCTTTAGGCACTGCCAGACCCCCTGGCTGCAGCTGCCCCTTTCCATTGCCCATGCCACCACCCACAATCCTCCTGACTGGCTCTGCACCCATTCCAGACTGCTCATCCATGTCCTCTCAGGAGTGCCTCTCAGTCCTCCCAACTGTGTGAACACTCACCATCCTTGGCTGCTTCTGTGGAACTCCTGGAGACTTGCCCTGCAGTGTTCTCCTGCTGTTTTCTCTTGCTCCTCCTATGCCTCCTGGTCAGGAAACCTCTGTGGGTTGTAAGAGGGACCCGTCCACACCCAAGCCCAGGCCCAAGGTCACCCCCCCCCCCCCCCAGACTGGGGAGCTACCTCCAAGGCCCGACAGCCTAACACTCCATCTCCATCTTCCACCAGATCACCAGCTCCTCCCCAGCTGGGCTGACCCTAGGTATTTAAGGAGGCCGTCCCCCTGCCAATCCAGGTTGGGGATTGGTCAGGGTTTCCCAGAACCCCCTTGATAGCTCCACCCCACCTCTCCTCCTTCCTTTCTAGAAAACACTAGAGCATTCTGGAAAGAAGTGGGAGGTCTTGGTGATGCCTGTGAGTCACCCAGCTATGCCCTGAGTTACTCCCAACTCAAATCAAAACACACCCAGGCTTGGCTGCCAACCAAACCTGGAAATTTACCTACTCTTACCAAAAACGTAGTATTATACTTTTAGCACACTAAAGGGTGCTACACTTCATTAAAACTACTAATATATATATATATGTACCTACTATTGTAAAATGTGAGATTAGGAATCACCAAGAAGTGACCATATACTGTAAATGCAAGACAACAAGACAACTAATATCATGTTACATATGCATTGTTGTTTGTTTGCCTTTAAAATATTTTTTCTCTTCCTCATTCTGTAGCTAGGAGATGCTCGTCCCACCCTTTTTTCAGTATATCTATATTTTCTGTTCTGAGTACATGTAATTAATTGCTGGAACTAGACAAACTATTCTTTTTTTACCTCTCAAATGTTCATCTGTGAAGATCTGCACAAGTTTTCAATTAAAGTTTTCTACAATCAGCAAAACGTCATTTGGATCGAGTCAACGTCTGCTAATTCTACTAAGACTGTAAGTTACACCTATCTTGCCAAAACTGGATCAATGATAGAGATCACACTTCAGTGCTTAGATTGCAGAGGCAGAACAACTAATGTTTTTAAGAATGAAGAAATCAGGATGGAATTCTTTAGGTTTTTCTAATGACAGCTTCTCTTAAAAAAATACATGTTTTATACTCCATAAGAAATCTAGCCTTTTATGTTTTTACAATTACATTCACAAAAGGGCAAATAACATAGGTGTTGACATTATATACTGTATACTACAGTGTACAGAGGAACAATAAAAATCAGCCATTGCTACAGTCTGGGAATTCTTTAACATGACCTGTATGTCTGGGTTACATTTTTGCATCATTATCCTGAAAATACTAGTCAGTTCCAGAAAGTCAGCTAACCACACTTTTCCTGCCAGTGTTACAATTAATGGTTGTTTTTATAGAAAAGACCCTGATTGTAACATTAGAAAACTGGCTACAGGCACAAAGAAATCATCAGAAAGTATTAGCCATCCAGGTTGGCTGCCAGTGGAAGTATCTTGTGTGTGATGATAGTCTAATGGTTAGGGGCTGATAAATAAAAGAGAGCATTAACTCCTCTTCACCAACTGAAGGACATCACTGGAACTAGCCCACACTGTGCATGAAAGACTGCAGTGTGTTCTCCAAATGAAGGTAAATTCTAACTCCAGGTTTTCTGTTACTTTAAGTAGTTTGTTTGGTCCAAGCTGGCCCAAATGAACTTTAGGCAGGTAATGTGGCAGGCTTTATGCACCCAGTACTTTATATTGTTCACATGTATTTAAATGAATGTGGCTTTGTTTGCTCCGAAGTCTTAACCGCTAGCCGACCAGCCGCTGCAGTCGTACTGCGGCAGGTTGGCACGGCTGCACAAATTGCCGTAGGTGTATGTCGCTCCTTTAAGACGATCTAGCAGGCGCCGCCTGTCCTGTTCACTCTCCAGCCTCCACTGAGTCCCTGCTGGAGAGGACCCTGGATGAGTTGCTCCATTCCCCCACAGGGGACATATCTGCCAGCCCAGGCTCCATAGGGGGGAATTTCACTGTACTGCTATCCCAGCCCCATTGCCATGACTGCTCTAATGTCCACCTTTTCTAACATGCTTGCCAGGGGCCTCACCCAAATGGCTACACAAATCACCACAGCAATTTAGGCAGACTTGCAAAACCTGGGGACAAGGATTGAGGCCATAGAGCAAAAACCAGATCACACTGTGGCAAGGACCAATCAAAACACTACTAGAATACAAGTCCTCCAGGACCAACTGGACACTGCCCTATCTAAAATAGATGAGCTGGAAAACAGATCCAGGCGCTACAATTTCAGGATAAGGGGACTTCCCGAATCAGTTAAGGATGTCGATTCTTCGGTTTGTGCCTTCATCAAGGAACTGCTTCCAGACATTCCTAGTCACCGCATGGAACTAGACAGAGCCTACAGGGCCCTACGACCCCCCTGTCCCGATGGACTTCCGAGGGATATCGTTGTTAAGCCTCATATTTACAGAGTGAAGGAGGAGGCCATGAAAATATCTAGGAAGATTAACCAACTAACTATCCAAGGCCATCTCTCATCCACCACCATTCAGAAGGGACACACCCTAAAACCACTTCTACAGGCACTTACGCAGAAGTCCATCAAATACTGGTGGTCCTGTCAGGTCACCTGAGGCCAGGTGACAGATGCACACCCTTGGGGTCAGTAGTGCACCGCTAAGGTAGTGGACCCTATGGCTGACTGCTGGGGATGGAACTCTGGGTGTTTCAGAAAAGCAGGTCCACTGGACCACCAGCACGGATCCCACTGGGAGCTAGAGCATAACATTTCCCAGATGTTCACCAGAGCCTCAAGTGATGAAGATTGACTGCGCTGCAACTGGCTCCAGGTCGCGGCCCCCAGGGTCTACCAGCTCACGGTAGGCTACAGGAGGATAGGAAGGAAGCAGCAGCCCAGGACAACAAGGGATATTCAGGAGATAAGCCAAATGTCAGGGCAACTAGCAGACAAGGATAGACAGAGAACACGCCAAAGGTCAGTGTAACAAGCAGGCAGGGATAGTCAAAGAACAAGCCAAGATCGATAACAGAAACAGACCTAGAGCACACATCAAGCAGGAGACAGGAAACCAAAAACACAATATTGCTCGGGCAAGGCAGGCTTGGACAGCACAGTGTTAAATAGTGTATCCTGTAGAGACTAGGGTGGAGCCACGCTGAGGGAAGATTACTTAACCATGCAGGTGTGAGAGTGCAGGCCTAAGGCTGGTACACAGACCAGAGGAAGCAGACAGAAAGGGCATGAAGGTATTACTGACGATTTATGACAGGTCCTTCCCTTTCCGCCTAAGCTTCATTATTCAACAGAAAACATATGGGTTCTCCTCATTTCATGATGGCGAATGTCTCATGATCCAGCTGGGCCTGATTTCCCAGGATCCACCTACAGCATCTCCCCACATGAGTTCCGGATCATCAAAGAGGCCCTTTCCACCAAGCCCACTTGCCCCCGTATGGCAGAAGCAACAACCAAAGAGATCTAAGGACTCTTGCCCTCCCTGACCCGGGTAACATCAACCCAGGAAGGTTTTTGTTCAGGCTTCCTACCCTTCACGAAAGGGCTTTTTCTCCTTTCTGGTGATCCATGTAAAACATAGAAAGAACTATGCTTTTTGTTATGTTCAACTAATTTCGTTCTTCCCTTGTGCCCCTCTAGCTGTTAAGGGGCTGTTATATTCCCTCAAGGGATATCCTGTTTACTTTTGTTCAACAATGTCATGCGATGTGCACTATTTCTAATGAAGGGCTGGTGCTGGTTGAGTCCCCATAATGAGTTATTTCTTCTGGGTCCCTCCATACTAACCTTCCTTACGCCCTCTGGGGCTCCCGCTCACTGTCGGTAACCCCCGGAATGGTTTTATGTGAATAAAGACGTTTGGATCTCAGTTTGGTGTGCAGCCACCCAGACTTTCCTTTCATTATTGCTTCAGCTGCGACTGGGCAAGCACCCTGCAGTGAGGAGATCATACTTTTGGAGCCGGCTCACCTGTGAGCAGCGTGGACCTCTTGTTTGCGGTAACCTCCGGTTGTTGGGGGTCCCGCCACCGATTATGATCCCAGAGATTGTTATATCAATCTAAGACTTTTGAGTGTGTCTCAAGGATATCTGCCCTCTGAGGGCTGTTATTTTATAGCAGGATCAAGGCCGGAGCGGGTTCCTTGCTCTTCCGTCTCCCTCTGCATAACACATAGGTCCTCATGCCAGGATAGACTGTTGTTCCCCGTTCTGGCGGACATTCCTTTGGATTTGGTGGTAGAGAGGAGGGGCTGTTTTGGGGGGTTTATGTTGTTTTGGTATTTCTCTCTATTGACTTTTTTCTCTCTCCTCTTCCCGTGGTTTCTCTTCTGTCTTCTCTTCTCCCTTTTTTCTCCCCGCAGTCACCATGGGTGCATTGTATGGAGGAAGATTTCCGTTTCCAGCTGCCAGGCTTTCCAGGCGACTACCCAAATAGACTAATCCGATATTGCTGAAGCAGGCCTCGCTCTCCTGCAGCCCTTACCTCTGCTTCTGGTCCTTGTTTCCAACTGATCTAGAGACCTCCCCACTACGAATAGCTTCCCATAATGTTCAAGGGCTGAACTCCCTGGTCAAGCGACGTAAATTATTCCAACATTATCACTCCCAAAAAATAGATCTTCTTCTTCAATAAACACACTTTCCTGTGGGAAATAGTCCTACATTTATTCACCAGAAATACTCACAATTCTATCTAGCAAATGTGGACAAAACTAGAGGGGACGCTGTATTTTTCTTCAAACTTTTGAACTTCTCCCCAATTCAGGTAATTAGGGCCCAAATGAGAGATATATACTGATGAAAGGTTCTATCGACGGTAAAGTTTACACTTTTCTCTCTTACTACGCTCCTAACCGCGGACAGGCAGCATTCTTCTCCTCCCTAGTTCCAATCGTCTTGTCCCACGCAGAAGGCATAGTGGTTCTGTCTGTCTCGAGCGCTCTCCAAATCAAAGCCTATGCATTGCTAGGATTTTTCTTGCTCTTGGCTTGGTAGGCATGGAGAGAGCTTAAGCCAAAATCCAAAGACTATACTAATTTCTCAGGTCCTCATCGAACCTATGCCAGGAAAGATCACATTTTTGTCTCTGCCTCAGTCATTCTGCTTTCCTCATCAGAGACATAGTCCTATAGCCCTTCTCATGCTCACACGACCGCCGGGTCTCAATGGCCCATTCCGGTGGTGACTGAGTGGCGACTGAGTCCATACTTAGCGATCCGGTTCAATGCACTGTCTTAGAAATGGAACTTAAGGAATATTTTCACAAGAATGAATCCGGAGAAATATCTCCAGAAACCCTGTGGGCAGCCTACAAAGCTGTGATCAGGGGTAAAATTATTCAGATTTCAGCTAAGCTCAAGAGGGAAAGGAGGTCTGTGATAAAAAAAAACTTGAGAAGGAATGCCAAACGATGAGCAAATCACATGAATGACACTCCACAACTACCTCATTGGCCCAACTAGACGTGGATGTGTCTCGCTCTGAATCTAGCCCTGACTACGGAGAGTGAAAATAATCTCCGGTGGTCTGGCGATTTGGTCCAAGATTGGCTTCCAGACTAACCCCCAGGCCTCGTTCTTTCAACATTCCCAAAATCCATACCACTGCAGGAGTGCTATCCCAGACGTCACAAAATATTATGCAAACTTTCCAGAACTTTTACTCAATACTTTACTTTATTTTACAACTCAGTCCTCCCTAAATGCCCCACTGGTTTCCTCCAGGATATCCCTTTTCCAAAATTGGCCTCTCAACATTGCTCTAGCCTAGAGAAACCAATTTCGGAACTGGAAGTTTTGGAGGTGATTCATTTTCTTAAGAGAGGCTCTGCCCTGGGCCCTGATGGATTTTCTGTCTGTTATTATAACTCCTTTGCAACAACCCTTTACTTCGCTCATGGTGGGATGGGGGGCCTCCTCAAGAAGACTTTCTGCTATCAATTGATCTACAGAAAGCGTTTGATATGGTGGCTTGGCCATACCTCTTTGAAGTCCTGGAGAGATGGGACTTTGACCCCTACTTCCTAGAAACACTTCAAGCATTTTACTCCTACTGCGCAAGTGCGCCTCCTAGGACAACTATTCACACCTCTTTAACATATTGAAAGGCACGCGACAAGGCTGCCCTCTTTTGCCACTTATTTTTGCCATAGCAATGGAGACTTTGGCCAAAGCAATTAGAAACCACCCTGACATCCCGGGAGTGTTTTGTGGCCCCACAGAACATAAGGCCCGGTTCACACTAGTGCGATGCCAGACACTGCATGTGATTCGCACCACATTTATATGGCAGGTACCAGGGGAGCCGCGAAGGCGAACTGAAGATAGAATCCTAGTGGTTCCTTCACACAGATATCTTCTCCATATAGAAGTCAAAAACGTCCTCGGACATAACCTGATAAGAAAATTGTGCAGCAGTATCTTCCATAAATGTGATCACTTCAGTGTTCCACCCCTTCTGCATACCCCAACTTCTTATCAAATATATTTGACCTCCTGAGTATGAAGTCTTCAGTGCTTTCAATCAGATAGCAAACATGATCATGATTCTATCTTCAGTTCGCCTTCGCGGCTCCCCTGGTACCTGCCAGTTGGCAATTTAAGCCTGTTTGACTCGCACAGTATATGCTTTGTGAGTCCCAACTCTCTGGTAAGCCTCCATTCACTTGGATGGTGGTATTTGCACAATCCTATGTTTCCCCACACTGGATTCCTTTGAAGGCTTTCAAGAATATATGTGTGCTTCAGAGTGCCGCTAAGTTTGTGTGACCCATATGGTATACATCAGCTCTTGGGTCTATTGTTTCTGGAACACCTTCATCCAATTTTGGGACATTTCTGTCAGCATTTTAGTTGTTTTTGTCACGTGGTGATCACAACTGTTTATACAAAGATGGACTTTTTATTTATGACTAATCATCTTATATGGTCATGCACCTAATGTTTTAAGTATTTGTTAACATTATAATTTTATTTCACAATTGTCTATATTTTTTTCATCACCATTAACGCTAACTATTTTTATATATATTTGGTTTACTAGCAAAATTTCTATTTGCGTTGTTAGCTGCTTGCAATTGTGAGTAAGCGCATGGTTTTTTGGTTTTTTAGTATTCGCACCACATTGCTGTGCACATCACATGCAATGTCTGTATGATGCAACTTCAACCATACAAAATGTATGGCTGAAATCACATCGCATTTGCACCAAAATGCTACAGAATCCTTTTTTTGGTCCGCACTAGCATGGGTGTTCAAACCTATGCGATCCAATTCCTGCACCTTTTCACAGTTGGCACTGAGATCTGCAAACCAATCTGTGGGTGACGTTAACTTTACATTGACACCCACAGCGGTTTGCAGATCTTAATGTGAACCACTGTGCGATTCAGGTGCGATGCAGGAACCCGCACTGGATTCGCAAGGTTCTCGCCACACACTAGTGTGAACCGGGCCTTTATGTACATTGTTCGCAGATGAACTTCTCCTGTTTGTTTCCTCACCCCTTATCTCAGTACCCAACATTTTTAAATTACTTAAGTATTTTGGTGCAGCCTCTGGTCTCCAGGTCAATATGTCTAAGTCTAGAGCCCTGAATATCTCGGTCGAACCCTCCTTGGTTGACCGTTTACTGTCTCATTTCTCTTTCTCATGGAATTTCGATTCCATTCTATATTTGGGTGTACACCTGACCCCTAATATAGACTAGTTGTATAAGGATAACTACCTTCCCCTCTACAAACAGCTTGGAGAAGACCTTGACTCCTGGTCCAGACATGATTTGTCCTAGATAGGTAGGATCCACTCAATTAAAATGACCCTGCTTGCATGTCTTCTCTATTTATTTAGATCACTACTCATTCCGATTAAAAGAGATCACCTGAAAAGCTTTCAGTCCAAAATTATACTCTTCGTTTGGGGGGAAAAAGGCTACCGGTGCCCTAAATCTATGCTTTTCAGATTGCGAACCCAAGGGGGACTAGCCCTTCCTAATCTTTGGCGGTACTTCCAGGCAGCTCAACTAGCGTAAATTTCCCCGGTCTACTTCCGGGTTCTAATTCAGATTGGATCCATATGGAACAGCAGGCAGTCCCTCACCACACACTAGATTACCTTGTTTGGTGTTTCCCCAAGCGTAGACCCCCGATCGTTGCACCCACTCTATCGCACTCCTTTGCCTTATGTGACCAGGTACACAAACTCCCTGCTTCGGTTTGTGAACTTAGGCCCTTATCACAACTATTCCACAACCCACAATCCCCCCCCCCCCCCCAGGTATAAACATTAAAGCCTTTCAATGGTGGCTGAATAAAGGACTATTTTGCATTGGGCACTTCTTCAATTATATGGGACCCTTATTTGTGAGTTACTGCATCAGTAAACTGGAAATGCCCAGTGCAGAAAGATTCAGCTGCACCTTCAGAACAATGTTTAATTAGCCACCTCTAGACCACTGCACCATTCTAACCCTGTTTGGATACAATCCACTTTGTTACTATCCATGAACTTTGTTCCATCATTTGATATGAACTGTATAGATCTGTCTCATCAAGGACATCCAAGCATTGCTGCATAGTAGCTATAACATCCAATCAAAGAATTATACTGAATTGCTCCTTTGCAGGACCATTCGTCCAGTGTTACTAAATCCTGTGTATATACAGATGTGCTCATAAGTTTACATACCCTGGCAGAATTTATGATTTCTTGGCCAGAATATGTATGATAACACAAAAACTTTTCTTTCACTCATGATTAGTGTTTGGCTGAAGCTATTTATTATCAATTAACTGTGTTTACTCTTTTTAAATCATAATGACAGCAGAAACTACCTAAATGACCCTGATCAAAAGTTTACATACCCCAGTTCTTAATACCGTGTATTGCCCCCTTTAACATCATTGACAGCTTGAAGTCTTTTGTGGTATTTGTGGATGAGGCTCTTTATCTTATCAGATGTAATGCTGCCCATTCCTCTTGGCAAAAAGCCTCCAGTTCCTGGAAATTCTTGGGCTGTCTTGCATGTACTGCACATTTGAGATCTCCCCAGAGTGGCTCAATGATATTAAGGTCAGAAGACTGATATGGCCACTCCAGAACCTTCACTTTATTCTGCTGTAGCCAATGACAGGTCAACTTGGCCTTGTGTTTTGGATCATTGTCATGTTGGAATGTCCAAGTACGTCTCATGCGCAGCTTCCTGGCTTATGAATGCAAATGTTCCTCCAGTATTTTTTAATAACATACTGCATTCATCTTGCCGTAAATTTTGACCAAATTTCCTGTGCCTTTGTAGCTCACACATCCCCAAAACATCAGCGATCCACCTCCGTGTTTCACAGTAGGAATGGTGTACTTTTCATCATAGGCCTTGTTGACTCCTCTCCAAATGTAGCGTTTATGATTGTGGCCAAAAAGCTACATTTTGGTCTCATCATTCCAAATGACTTTGTGCCAGAAGGTTTGATGCTTGTCTCTGCTTTTTGCCGTATTATAAGCGGGATACTTTGTGGCATTTGTGTAGTAATGGCTTTCTTCTGGCGACTCGACCATTTCTTCAAGTGCCTCCTTATTGTGCATCTTGAAACAGCCACACCACATGTTTTCAGAGAGTCCTTTATTTCACCTGAAGTTTTTTGTGGGTTTTTCTTTGCATCCCGAACAATTTTCCTGAAAGTTGTGGCTGAAATTTTAGATGGTCTACCTGACCGTGGTTTGGTTTCAACAGAACCCTTCATTTTCCACTTCTTGATTAGAGTTTGAACACTGCTGAATGGCATTCTCAATTCCTTGGATATCTTTTTATATCCCTTTCCTGTTTTATACAGTTCAACTACCTTTTCCTGCAGATCCTTTGATAATTATTTTGCTTTCCCCATGGCTCAGACTGCAGAAACATCAGTGCAGCACTGGCTGAAAGATGTAAGGGTCTGTCAGGAGTCCAGAAACTTATTGACCTTTTATACACACACTAATTACAAACAAACAGATCACAGGTGAGGATGGTTACCTTTAATAGCCATTCAAACCCCTTTTTGTCAACTTGTGTGCATGTTATCAGGCCAAAATCACCAGGGTATGTAAACTTTTAATCAGGGTAATTTGGGTAGTTTCTGCTGTCATTATGATTTAAAAATAGTAAACACAGTTAACTGATAATAAATGGCTTCAGCCAAACACTAACCATGAGTGAAAGAAAAGTTTTTGTGTTATCATTCATATTTTCTGAAAAATGGCCAAGAAATCATAAATTCTGCCAGGGTATGTAAACTTATGAGCACAACTGTATATCCCTATCCACTGGCAACACTAGCTAGTGGGTTAGGGTATATTATTTTCACAGACACCCTGGGGTCAGATAAATATATAGTTACACATGTACATGAGGTGGACAATTGGCTTTTTAACAGTATGAGTGTTTATGTGATGTGGTACCAATTTTATGGTTACGTTTTTCTTCATTACTTGTTTTTTAATAAACATTTTTTCTGATGAATACAGTGAGTTCAATGAAATAATGTTTCCATATGAGAAGGTTGGAGTTTAAATCGGATTTTTATCCTCAGTTATTATATTAGTTTGTTCACTACCTTTTTAATCATTTTCAGAAAAATTGATTGAAAGAAAAAAATCTGACAGGAGGTCTAACCCTAACTAAGTCTATAATTGGAAAATGATCATTATATGTAATGCTATAGAAGGCTTCCTGTGAACATACTACAGAGATGGCCAGAGACTGTGGACATGCTACAGGTGTGGTTGAACACTGCAGAAAAGCTGCAGGACACAGAGGGGGCCTGTAAACATTGGTCATAACTAAAGATCGCTGCCATTGCAGCCTCCTTAGGAATCAAGCCTCCCACCTCTGACAGCTGGGGGTCGAGGGCTGCATTACAAATATCAAAGGGCTGTATGTGGCCCTCTGGATTGGGCACCAAGGCTTTAAAAGGTCCATATCTTAAAATAAATAGAAAAGAATAAGTGAACATGGAAGCATTTATAAATAATAAGCACTGTATCTTTTCTGTGTAACTTTAATCTTTCTGGAGCTTTTCATTTATTTTGGTAATATAGTAAGTTACTATGATATGATACGGCTGCTCTTATGCTGTTTTTCTTTGTTCAGCCACCACCATAGACTGTCCTTTACGATGCATTAAAATGACGGAGAGGTTAGAAAATCAATGTGGCAGTATTGGCCTGTTTACTTATGTTGATAGTAAATTAATGCTCAAGGTGATGTGGGTTCACATAGAACAGGGAAGACCATTGTACTATACCCAACAGAAATGCATTTGTTAAAAAGGCTGCTATGCTTACTATAAAATGTTATTTATTTTACATTCTGAACAACGGATCCTCATTTTATGCAGTGCAGCTGACATTCATTGTAGGAGAAGCTGAGCAGGCTACTTACTATAAAAGTCATCAGTAACTGTTTATGTCAACAATATTACTTTAGTTATTTTTTAGTTCAGTGTTGAAATTGCTACATTTATTTTTAATTTTAAGTTGCCTCAAAACTGAATTCCAGACAAATAGAAAAACACTATTTACATCAATTATGTACTCTTTAATGTTAATTAATGTATTTTAAAAACAACTTTAATAAATATGAAGCATATACAGTGCATTCATAAAGTATCAGACTCCCTTCACTTTGTTTCCATTTTGTTATGCTGCAGCCTCCTGATACTACAGTTAAATTCATTTTTTTTCTCATTAATCTACACTTAGAGCCGGTTCACACAGGGGCGACTTGTCAGGCGACCTAGCCGCCTGACAAGTCGCCTCCCGTTCTGTACAATGGAACCGTTCTAATAGGAGCGACGCAAGTCGCTCCGACTTAGAAAAAGGTTCCTGTACTACTTTGGGGGCGACTTGGGGCGACTTGCATAGACTTCTATACAGAAGTCGTTTTGCAAGTCGCCGTGGAAGTCGTTTGCAGGTCGCCTCGCTGAGGCGAACTGCAAGTCGTGCCGCCCCTGTGTGAACCGGGGCTTAGTATCCCATAATGACAAGGTGAAAACAACCCGCTTGGCTCTTGAAAAAAAAGCACCTGAAGGACTCTTATGGCGCATACACACAATCGAACATTCCGACAACGAAATCCTGTGATTTATTTCCAACGAATGTTGGCTTAAACTTGTCTTGCATACACAGGGTCGCACAAATGTTGTCGGAAATTCCGATCGTCAAGAACGCGCTGACGTACAACACGTACAACGGCACTATAAAGAGGAAGTTCAATAGCCAGTGCGCCACCCTTTGGGCTCCTTCTGCTAATCTCGTGTTAGTAGAAGTTTGGTGAGAGACGATTCGCGCTTTTCAGCCTCGTGCTTTTCAGATCGTTACTGCTCTTCAGTTTGTGGGTTCGTATCTGGTTTTCAGTGCGTGTAGTCAGTTCGCATCTGGTTTTCAGTAAGTATTTTTATATTACATATTAGATTTTCAGTGTGTTCTTGTCTGCTCGTTTCTGATTTTCAGCTTGCTCTTCTCAGGCTTTTCTGATTTTCAGTGCGTTCTGTTAGTTTGTTCTGACCAGCCGATCGTTTTGAAGCCATGTTGCGGGTATGTACTCATCGTAGAGTTCGTGTTGTTCAGGGGCTTGGTGTTGGGGTTCTTACTTTGACCCAAGTCCAGTCCATGAACAGGGGGAGGAGGAGTTCATGGACGAAGAATTGGTTGCTCCAGCGTGACATGCCTTTGTTGCGGAAGATCCGTGAGAATAATCCTGATGATTTCAGGAATTATCTCTGGATGACGGACCCCATTTTTCACCGTTTGTTGGCTTTGCTGTCCCCTTATATTACAAGGCACCTGCATGCGGCAAGCCATCACTCCCAAACAGAGGCTGGTCAACACATTGAGCTACTTGGCGACAGGGAGAAGTCTGCAGGACATCAAGTTCCCGACAGGCATCTCCCCCCAGGCTCTGGGGATCATTATTCCAGAGACCTGTTCTGCCATCATTCAGGTCCTGCAGAAGGACTATATTAAGGTAAGATTTCTCCTTTAACATCACATTATATGTATTTAATGTTTGCTAATGTATTGTATTTCTTTCATCATTCCCTATTTACCATGATTGTAATATCCGTGAATGTCCCCTTTGTCCTCATGCATGTTGAAAGTTTTGAAAGTTCCTTTTTTGTCCTTCATGCATATTTGCCTTCACTAACCTCCCCAGCATGCTATCCTGGGCCCATACACACCTAGCCTAGTCACTTAACAATGTATTTTGTCAGCTCCATAGTAGTGCTTTACCCTAAACACCCCCTAAAATGTGTACAAATGTTATTTGTGTCCTTAAATTCAGGCAGAGTGCAAGAGGCTTTTTTAGGAACCCTCCCTCCCCCCAACCGCTAAGTCATCCGATACCAATCCTCTGCTGACTTTGCCAAACCCATACACACTATACCTACCTCTTTTGTGGTCAGATTTCTGTATGAATTAACCAAAGCATGTAGTGAAAGGGATTGCCTGAATACTTTCAAATGGTACTGTTTAAAGTTTTGTTCTCCTATTATCTTGATGGGTAATTGCAGAATGTAAAAATGTGCTTCAATTTGGACAGTGTGTATTTATATTTTTGTATTATGACACTTATTACCTGTCCAGTGGGCTGCCAATAGTATAAAGTAAGGAGGGGCTGGCCAAAGTAACACACATTATTCATGCATTCATCTCTCAACGAAGTGGAGAGGGTTACCTGTCCAAAACATACCCCCCCCCCCCCTAAAATTTTTACAATGGGCCATCAGAGTGCGTGAGGAATCTTATGAGTGGACCTTAGTTTTTTTTTTTTTTAAATATTCCTTCAAATAAATTTTATACTGATGTTGGCCAAGAATGTTTGTGTTTAATCTGCTTGCAATGTTATGTGCAAAAGTACTTTTTTTTTTCTTGTTTCACTCCACAGTTTCCTTCAACGCCACAGGAATGGCAGACTGTGGCTTCCCAATTTGCCCAGCGGTGGGACTTTCCCAACTACGGAGGGGCAATAGATGGGAAACACGTCCACACTGTCCCACCCCCCAACTCGGGGTCATACTATTACAACTATAAGGGGTTTAATAGTATTGTGATGTTGGCGGTGGTGTCGGCGACATAAGAGTTTCTCTATATGGACGTGGGGAAGAATGTCCGGATGTTGGATGGTGGATTAATCGACCAGACCGAGTTCTACTACACACACACCTTCTTTTTGTTGTTAATAAATGTAATGCATTAATGCTAAAAATAATCATCATTTTCAGCACCATGAATTAATTTTTTGGAGTGACGAAAAAGGCCTGATTGTTGCAAATGATAAAGCACTGTGGGTGCTATTTACTAAAGGAAAATCCACTTTGCACTACAAGTGCACTGCAAAAGTGCACTTGAAACTGCACTGAAACTGCACTGAAAGTGCACTTGTAGTGAAAAGTGGCTTCTCCTTTAGTAAATAACCCCCATTGTCACTGTGAACACCAACTTACTCCAAAAACTGCTATTGAGCATTGAAAGAAGAAGCAACACATTGTTGAGTATAACATTTTTTACTCTGTGCACATTCACATGTGCGTTTAGAAAAGGGTTTTTAAACAAACCAACATATTTTTATACCAATTTTTTTTTTTAGACATTAGAAATATCCTTTTTTGTGGTAAACAGGCATATTTTTAAAACCATAAAACAATACACAACTCAGGAACTTACAAAGTTCAACTTTGATAAATTGAAGGCAATATCAGACATTAGTATGTCCAAACTGTGCTGATATTGCCTTCATCAGATGGGGTGATGTCACCCCTGTGAAAGCCAAATTTTGAAGATGCACACAAATTGAGAGTCAAAATGGGGATTTTCCCTCCAGATCCCATGGCTAAGGTCAACATGTGCTAGCTCCCATCATGGGGGATCAATGGATGTGTTTTGGGGGTACAACCCCTTCCTCTCAGCTACTTGAGTTGCATGTACATTGATATCCTATGATGGCAGATAGCACATGTTGACACACTGTGTGCATCTTCAAAATTTGGCTTTCAAAATTTTTAGAAAAATTATGAAAAATAAAAAAAATTAGTAAAATTTTGGTGTGTTTTATATTCTGCCTAAAATGATGTTTTTGAGTCTTTTTTTCCACATCATTGATGTCTTCCTTGATCTTCTGTAAATCCCTATTGCACACCATGATCTCCCCGATGAGTATGTGTGCACTTGCACTTGTGAAATGTGTTTCTTCAGCCACAACATCCACATCACCTAAAATAAAAAAACACACCATGTATTATAAATATGCAGGCATACATCTCTTACCTGAAACTGTGGTCTCAGACACTCACCTGTTGTGGTCACTATTTCACCCACTTCATAAACCTCTCCTTCCTCCACATCCTCTGCTTGTGGTTTCCCCTTCTTTAGGAGGTTGTGGGTCCCTGGTGTCCTCGAATGTCTAGAGTCTTTTCTCATCTATGTGAATAAAAAAAAGGTATACTTAGCACACAGACATTTGAGGGCAGAAATAGGAATATGAAACATTGCTTGAAAGTGTCGTACAATTGTCTGTTTTGGCAGAGTTCCAAGCTTAATACATGATTTTTTTACCTTTCTTAAAGCTGGAATTCTTAACTTTTTTGGTAAAGTATCACACATGTAGAGACCCCTAGTATCCACTGGAGCACCTGTGTGGGACACCCTAAAAAGTTTGTTCTGGTATCCCACACTAGTGCTCCGTCTTCCAGATGTGTAAACAGCTGCTGAGTGTTCTCTCCTTTCACTGAATCAAGTTTGCATTTCATTCTAGTTACAAACCCATTTAGACAACAATGTCATAAACTTATTTGAATACAAATAGGCATGACCAAATGTAGTTAACCTGCATCTGCCAAAAACATTGTATTAGTGAGCGAACGAACAATGTTTACTACGAACGATTACTGTGTCCACGAACCTGAAAGTTGCCATTTTAAACTGTACAACAGTAAAGAAAAGCACATGGAGCAGCACTAAAGTAATAATAATAATATTAACACATGACAACTACTTACTTTTTAGAAGCAGTTTCCTGATCCTTCTGTACTGATCGTGCTCCCTCAATTTCAGGTCTGACCATGGTTTCCTCAATTGATCCTTGGATCGCTGTACCCCAAAATTCCTGTGCAGACTTTTCACAACTTTAGCCATGATATTAGCCTTTCTCACATTTGGGTTTGGGTAAGGTCCATGCTTCCCATCATAGTCGGCCCTCTTTAAGATGTCCACCATCTCCACCATCTCTACAAAGGACATATTTGAGGCCTTAAATCTTCTCCGGGATCAGGACATTCGTGGCTCCAGCCTTTCGTCGTTGCTGCTGCTGCTGTCCGAATGCACTTGTTCTTTGTCCACCATGTGCTCTCCCACTGCGCCGAAAGAGAAGGGACAGGGAATATACTAGATAGAGGGTCAGGGGCGGGCGGAGTTTCACGCATGCGCAGTGTATAAAAAGTGGAACACGCGTGCGTCGTACGTACGATCTGTGAGCGGAGGAAGGAGTATCGGAAGCGCCGATCGTTCTAACGAAGGTACAATTTTAACTTGGGGCATCAGTGGCCTATACTGCTTAGAGATTGAGGCCTATATTGGGACACGATTAGGAGAGTATAGCCTGATATTAGGGTTTGTTTTGTGTTGTGTCTTGCAGATAAAATGGGTCATTTCAACGATCATAATTTCCGCCCCCAATTCATTGATTTGTACAGAGAGCTGCCCTGTCTGTGGCAGACAAAACACCATTTTATACAAATCGACTAAAGGGGAAGGCAGCACTGCATAAATTGCTGGAATTTGTGAAGCCTCAGATCCCCACGGCAGACATAACCATTTGAAGTGCAAAATTGGTGGCCTAAGGAGCACTTATAATAGGCACAAGGCGCAAGAAGGTCCAGGGTTCAATGAGATCAGGAGCAGCAGCAGATGACATTTATGTACCCAGGCTGTGGCACTATGACAGACTGCGATTTCTGTCAGACCGGACTGAAATCAGGCCATCACTTTCAACCCTTCCTTCCACCCCAGCTGAGGCTTCTGACGTCCAACCTGGGCCTTCCATCCAGGAAGAAGACGTGGAGGAGCCCAGCTTGAGTCAGGTATAGCATTGTTCAACATATTTCTCAAAATTGTGTGTGATTGATGAACAATAAACTAAAACTATGTCCCTTTTTCATATACAGGAAAGCCTCAGCTAGGAGGAGGCTGTGGAAAGTGGCAGCCAGGAGGTGGCAGGGGAAAGTGGCAGCCAGGAGGTGGCGGGGGTAAGTGACAGCCAGGAGGTGGCCGGGCCCAGTAGCCTGACCGAATTCCAGGTCTCTTCCCTCCACCTTCAAGAAAAATGGCCCAGGAAGGGGTGGAGCGTGAAGGAGTCAGCACTTGGGTTAATTCGGCAGGCTTCTGCGGCCCTCAGAACCCCCCCCCCCCAGTCTTCTTGAGGCCTATACCTGCATGGCTGCCAAGAAAAGGCAGGAAATGGAGGTGGGCCAATGCCTCTTTTGTGAGGAAGTGATGTATATGGCTCTAAATAAGGGTTTGAGGGGCGAACTCACAAGCAAAACCCACCTGTGTGAGTTGGACCATCCTCCTCCTCTTCCACGTCCTGCCACAATTCCAACACCAGAGCCACAGCCTGGAAACAAGCATGGAAGCAAGCGTGGAAGGAAGACAAGAAAGTGATGGGCTGGGTTCAGTCTGGTCTGGCAAAAGACGCAGGCTGTTGTCTGACCACAGCCTGGGGACATATATGTCATCTGCTGCTGTTCCTGATCTCTTGTAGTCCTGGACCAGATTGTGCTCCCAATAAATGGACTCCTCAGGCTACCAATTTTGCATGTCAAATAGTTGATGTGTGCCCTGGGGTACAAAGGCTTCGCTAATTTCACCAGTTTATCCAGCGTTGCCTTCCTCTTTATTTTGTTATGACCCCTTAATTAATTTATATTTTTTGCACAAATCATTGGCTATGTGTTTTAATTAAAAAAGGACAGTTTGTTTGTGAGTAGGCAGGTACATTTCAAAAATACAATGTCAAATTAACAAGGGACACCAACACCAACCAACCTCCTTGAGGTTAAAAAATACAAGATAATAATGGTGTTATGGTAACTTGACACAAAAAACGCCAAAAAATATTATGGAGATCACTAGAAAAAAAAAAAAAAAACAGGAGATCACTAGAAAAATACATTCTAAACATTATTATGGAGTTCTGATGAAAAAAATAACAAATATTATTCAGGAGATCACGAGAAATAATAAAGAAATCAGTTTGTCAGAACTCTGTGTGAATATCAGCAGCAAAACAATTTCATAATTCTAGCATTATAAAGAAGAAGAGAATGCGCTGCATTGAAAAATTACAGCGTGGAATTTTGTGCGTCGGAATTGTCTACACATGCTCGGAATTTACGAGAACAGATTTTGTTGTCGGAAAATTTGAGAACCAGCTCTCAAATTTTTGTTGTCGGAAATTCCGACAAAAAATGTCCGAAGGAGTCTACACACGGTCGGAATTTCCAACAATAAGCTCCTATCGATCATTTGTTGTCGGAATGTCAGATCGTGTGTATGCGGCATTGGACTGTGAGGAACAAGATTCTCTGGTCTGATGAAACCAAAACTGTTTTGCCTTAATTCTAAACATTATATCTGGAGGAAACTAGGCACTGCTCATCACCTGCCCATTACCATCCCAACAGTGAAGCATGGGGTTGGCAGCATCATGCTGTGGGGCTGTTTTTCAGCAGCAGGGACTGGGGGACTGGTCAGGGTTAAGGGAAAGCTGAATAGAGCAACATACAGAGATATCCTCAATGAAAACCTGTTCCACAGCACTCAGGACCTCAGACTGGGCTGAAGGTTCACCTTCCAACATGACATTGATGCCAAACACACAGCCAAGACAACACAGGAGTGGATAAAGCACAATTCTGTGAATGTCCTAGAGTGGCCCAGCCAGAGCCCGGACTTGAACCCTTATGAACATCTCTGGAGAGAGCATCTCTGTCCACCGATATTCCCCATCCAACCTGACTGAGCTTGAGAGGATTTGCAAAGAAGAATGGCAGAAAATCCCCCAATCCAGGGGTGCAAAGCTTTTCACGTCATACCCAAAAGCCAACGGTGCTTCAACAAAGTACTGAGTAAAGGGTCTGAAAACTTAAAGTGGTTCTAAAGGCTCAAGGTTTTTCACCTTCATGCATTCTATGCATAAAGGTAAAAAACCTTCTCTGTGCAGCAGCCCCCTCTCGATCCAGCGATGTG
Source organism: Lithobates septentrionalis (assembly GCA_037952835.1). Classification (NCBI taxonomy): domain Eukaryota; kingdom Metazoa; phylum Chordata; class Amphibia; order Anura; family Ranidae; genus Lithobates; species Lithobates septentrionalis. The sequence continues at coordinate 53,683 of JBBDGP010001268.1, read as the reverse complement.
CACAAGTGCCTCGGCTCTCCGGGGACTCTTCCTTCTCATTGGCTGAGACAGCAGTAGGAATCATTGACTCCTGCTGCTGTCAATCACAGCCACTAATGCCTGGTACACACTATGCCAGCATTTTGAACAGAAAAAAAACTGACAGCTTCGGTCAGAGATGCAGTACTAACCATCAAAAGTTAGTACAACGATCTCCCCCACTGAGCTGTTGTATTCTGACAGGGGGGTGGCCCCCCACTGTGAACACTCTGATCAGCGCTCTCTTCCATTGGAGTTGGTCGGCTACTGGTTTTCCAGCATGCTCTTCCGACAGAGGCCGGCCAAAAGGCCAGCTGCTGATGGACAGGCCGACATACACACGGGCCGAATGTAGGCCAGTTTTTATTGAACCGGCCGATGTCTCCCAACATTCTGCCCGTGTGTGCGGAGCTTAAGCTAATCAGGGGAAAGAGGGGGTGGGGCCGAGCCGCAGCTCTGTGTGTAACTAGACATGCAGAGCTTCAGCTTTAAAACAAAGACTTTTTGCAGTTTTTTTGAGCATTGAGAATTAGTAATCCCAAATCAACTATTGCCATAAATGGATTGCTCATTATATGTGTGCATTGCACATATATATTGTAGAGGTTCGAATATTATACTATACTATAATATTATATTGTACCTTATTAATATGCCTTGTTCTGCCTTCTGCATACTTCTGAATTCCACGTGTACCCTTCCCCTCAACTGGCTACTTCCTCATCCTCCGCACTGCTTGTCACACCATTAAGGTGGGCTGGCCTCATGCACACGTGCTGTCTTTGCAGCTCTCCCTTATGATGGTGGTGCTCAGCGAGCCAAAAAGGGAGTTTGGGGCAGGCAGGAAAAAGTGGAGAGCTGGGTGTCAGCAGGCGACAGTGGTGGGAGTAAGCAATGAGAGGAAACTGGGCCTGTGCAGCTACAGGAAAAGAAGAAGAGCAGAGGAGAGACCAAGGGTGAGACTGAAGAAAGAGTGAACTGTGTGTGTGTGGTCTCGTACTTATCAGTGCCAAGTTCACATAACTTAAATTTGAATTATTTTGAAAATGTTGGTGTCTTGAAAAGACACTGACTCAAGTATAATGAACCCAAAGGAGGAGGGGCAAAGTTTTTCATCTTTGCCTTGGGCCCTGTATGACCTTGTCCTGGGACTGAATAGGTCAGGTCCTTAGAGGTCCTGTGTGTTAGCCAACAAATTGAATTAAAAATATAATATGCAATTCTTGGGGGAAAAAAAAGGAAGTGCTCCTGTCCACAGTCGGGCAGATCCTGACTTGCTCATAATAACTTTTGCAACAGAGCTTCCTGTGACATTTTATTCTGAATATTTTGGTGGGGTTTTTTTCTAGGTATATGAAGTGAAAGCATTACTTTTCTATTGGGAAAAGGGAACAACTAGATGAAAAGTAGCAGGGACTTCCCTTTATACAAAAAAAAAAGCCCCTCTTCTAACGTGAAGAGGCAGAAGACCTTTCATTGCTTGGAAATGTTCACTACTGTATTGTCACTCAAATGCTACTAGTGACATATACAGTGACATTTATTGCAAACATTGATAATGTAAGGATGGCCATAAACAGCTTAATCCTACCCTGATTTACTGGACTGACTATGCAACATTTAGGTGAGAACTGGGCCATTTAGGTTTCTTTAAGGAGCCATAACAAGGACTTCTTACAACTGTTAAACACAAGTTGAGGGTGGCATATCCCAGAGTTTTCAAAGATGGAAAATGTCTTCTAGCATGTTACTTTAAAGTAACTGTCTTTCCCTTTCTACACTCTTTGGAAAGTGCAGATCATGTTAGAAATCTTTCTTTCTGTTTCAGCAGTGGGTGGGGAGTCTGGGCTTACACTGTGCGAGAGCTGATTGAAAGAAAGGCACCCCCCCCCCCCCCCTCCACATAGGGAGAGAAATAAAGAAACCTGCAGAGCTGTAATCTGAATAGACAGGCTCCCTGCTAAGCTCCCTCTCCAACACAATTTTTCAGCTGCTGTTATCTCATGTGTCTGAGAGCTTGTCAGAAGTGACTCATGCTAATAACAGAGGAATAAAGCACCAAAGTGAAACAGCACTTAGAGCTTTAGAGAGAGATAGGTAAACACTGCAGATATATGTGTTTAGGTCAAATTTCATGAATGGGGTTTACAACCACTTTAAGGGAATCATCTGCCTATCTAAAGCCTAAAGGCTGCTCATATACCCGTAATGATAATTGGATGTACATGCACCTTCTGACTGACTGTCATCAGTAGCATGATCATTTGGCAGATATGCAAAAAAATGGTGGGCAGTCTATGGGATAAATGGTCAGATCTGCTGGTTCTTGTCACTTGTCCTTAGGTACTTTAAAGTGTAACTCCACTTTTGTTGAAAAATAAAAATCCCCTCCAGGTGATCTATGTACATGGCAAGGTTAATAACAATCGTTGTTGCAGATTTCTACCTTTTTCTGTTCTAAAGAAAAATGTGTTTGTTTCATCATGTCCATACCAAACTGATTCCTAATGGGAGGATCTGAATCCATTATAACCACCTGATTCACTTTCAGTGTTCTGATAAGCAAAGCTGTTTTTATATATATATATATATATATTAATACTTTAATGATTCATTCTTTACATTTTCAGTGTCAGAATCGTATAATTTTAAAGAAACCCTGTAATCCCCAGGTGGGATAACCAGGAGATCAGGTCCTTTGGTAGTGAGGGCAGTTCACCTTTTGTGGCCTCAGGTTTGCATATTCCCTAGTGTAATTGAGTAACTTTCTTCATACAGTTTCCTTTACTTCCAACAAAAACAAAATGTCAGTCATGTGAGTTGAATTTGACAGGTCGGGGGGCTTATTTTGCTTTCATTTTTAAAGTTTGCAAAGAAAGGTATGTAAATCTTGAAATGGATTAATTAAATATGTGGCACCTGGCAGTGAGTCAGGGGCTAGTTTTGTTTTATTTAGTAGATTTAATTTCAATAAAGGCTTTTTGTCGCTAACTTAAACAGTCTTATCCCTTTTCTTTACAGGTATGGTGTGTCAAAGGGAATAATATAATATGCTCCTTTGGTATACTCGGTAACATGATACATATGACCCTGTGTCGGCAATAATGTGAGAAGACATAAAAAGAGGGAGACATAGCCAACTCTTCTAGGCTCTGATTCAAAAGGGTGACCCAAGGTCACATGCCCATGCCATCTCCTCATCTGCAAACATCTTATTGATTTATGACCAGATTTACAATGTTGTTTAATACACAAAGCAAGATACAGCATGGCACTGTAGGCATCCAATTCCAAGTTTTATACCATTGTCCTAGAGAATTTGTGCAGTAATACTACACAGAAAGTGACTGGAGGAGATTAGCGGCACCATGCAAACAAAAAGATGAAAAAAGTACTTTATAAGAAAAAAAATGGCTGTTGTCTAAGATACACAGGGGGAAATGCACTAAAACTGAAGCACTCAGAATTTGGTGCAGATGTGCATAGTAGCCAATCAGCTTCTAACTTCAGCTTGTTCAATTATACTTTGACAATAAAATCTGGAAGCTGATTGGTTTCTTTGCAAAGCTGCACTAGATTTTGTAAGCTCGAGTTTTAATAAATCTCCCCCACAATGCTTTAGCAAACTAAATGTCATCCAGTTTTGGTTTACATCTACTTTAAAGATGCCTTGAAAAATGTGATAAAATTTGGACCTAATGATTAGATGACTCAGAATTTTTTTTACCCTTTTAGTTTGTCAGTTACAGTATTTCAAGTTCATGATATAATCATCACAGCAAGTTAAAGCTTCTCCAAACTTGGGAGGATAGCTGTCCTCTCACAGCAAGGCCAGGACAAAGGGTGGGCAGGAAACTGCCCTGGGTGCAGTGAAGCAAGGGAAGAAAGAAGGGCAGGGTGCTACACCCATTCTACAGCATGTATTAACAGTTGGGAAGGGGGGGGGGGGCGAAGTTCTGGATCCTTGTACAGACCCACAGTCTAATGTCCCTCAGGCAAGCTCTCTGCAGGGTAATAATATTACATAAGGGCACATTATTATTATTATTATACAGGATTTATATAGCACCGACAGTTTACGCAGCAAGTTTACAACATTAGGGCAGACAGTACAATTACAATACAATTCAATACAGGGGGAATCAGAGGGCCCTGCTCTTTAGAGCTTACAATCTAGGAGGGAGGGTCAAGTTATACAAAAGGGTAATAGCTGTGGGGGATAAGCTACTGGAAAAAATAGTGCAGTTGTTAGATGGAGGCAGGATAGTTTTCTCTGAAGAGGAAAGTTTTCAGGGATCGCCTAAAAGTGGATAAATTTGGAGACAGTCTGAAAGATTGGGGTAGCGAATTCCAGAGGGTGGGCGAGGCTCAGGAAAAGTCCTGGAGGCAGATATGGGAGGAGGTGATGAGGGGGCTAGAGAGCAGAAGGTCTTGGGAGGAACGAAGAGGGCGATTAGGTTGGTATTGAGACTATGCTAGTGATGTAGCTGGGGGCAGAGTTGTGGATGGCTTTGTAACTTAATGTTAGTATTTTGAATTTACTTCATTGGGCAAGTGGCAGCCAATGGAGGGATTGGCAGAGAGGGGTAGCATACACTGTGCGGTTTGTAAGGTGGATGAGTCTGGCAGCAGCATTCATGATGGATTGAAGGGGGGATAGTCTATTTAAAGGTAAGCCAATGAGGAGGGAGTTGCAGTAGTCAAGGCGAGAGATAACCAGGGAGTGAATCAGGAGCTTTGTGGTTTCACTGGTTAGAAAGGGACGTAGTTTGGAGATGTTGCGGAGGTTGAGGCGGAAAGCTTTGGAAAGTGATTGGATGTGGGGCCGAAAGGAGAGTTCAGAATCCAGGATAACACCTAGCACCCTGGCATGTGGAGATGGGTGGATGGTTGTGCCATTGCTCTTGACAGAGAAGTCAGGGGAAGAGGCACGTGGGGGAGGAAATATTATAAGCTCAGTTTTAGACAAGTTGAGTTTGAGGAAGTGGTGTGACATCCATACAGATATGTCTGTTAGTAAGTTAGTGATGCGTGAGGAGACTGATGGAGTGAGTTGAGGGGTGGAGATATAGATTTGTGTGTCGCCAGTGTAGAAATGATATTGAAAGCCGTGAGATCAGCTGACCCACGGAAGAGGTGTAGATTGAAAATAAAAGAGGTCCAAGAACAGAACCTTGGGGGACCCCGACGGAAAAGGGAAGATTAGTGGAGGAAGTAGAATTGTAAGTGACACTGAAGGTGCGTTGGGATAGGTAGGATGAGAGCCACTGAAGAGCACAGTCACGGAGACCGAGGGAGTAAAGTTTTTTGAGGAGGAGGGGGTGGCCAACCGTATCAAAGGCAGCTGTAAGGTCCAGAAGTAGGAGTACAGAATAGTGTCCGTTGGTTTTTGCAGTTAGTAGGTCATTTGTGAGTTTTAAAAGAGCAGTTTCTGTGGAGTGTTGAGGGCAAAATCCAGATTGAAGGGGATCAAGAAGGTTATTCTTAATGAGGTGGTCACTCAGTTGGTTGTAAACCAGGCGTTCAAGGAGTTTAGAGGAAAAGAGAAGCAAGAAGATAGGGCGTAGGTTGTTAAGATTGGTAGGGTCCAAGGACGGCTTTTTAAGTATGGGGGTGACCAGTGCATGTTTTAGAGCATTGGGGAAAATACCAGAGGTGAGCGAGAGATTGAAGATGTGGGTTAGAGAGTGTAGGATAGAGTCAGAGGGCGACCGTAGTGTTTGAGAGGGAATAGGGTCCGGGGGCAGGTGGTTTGGTGGGCGTTAGAAAGGAGTTTGGCAACTTCGTCTGTAGTAGCAGATTTGAATAAGGGGAGTGTCAATTCTACCTGTTGATATGGGGTCTTAACTGGGGGAGATACCTGTAGAGTGGAGATTTCATCACGGATTGTATCAATCTTGTTTTTGAAGTGATTAGCAATCTCCTGGGCAGTGAGTGAGTCAGTGGGTGGAGGACGAAGTCGAGAGTTAAAGGTAGAGAAAAGTTTACGGGGACTGGATGAGAATTTACAACTGCGAATGTGCAAGACACCAATTACTTGCAAGAACCCCAGTGGGGTTTCCCAGTGATTAGCTGTGGGAGGCAGCCCATTTTAAAAGCAATGGGAGGCTGCCGGCTCCATCAGCTAATTGCAGCTGTTTGCATGTAATCGCTCATGCAGCAATCACTCGTGAGTGAATGCCCCTGGATGGAGGCATTTATTTAACAATGTAAGATAAGAAGATTTCGCGCAATATTAGATAAAATGAAGTGAATAAGCAAACATATATAATAACTGTGTCTCATAAATGTGCAAATCACATAGTGAAGTGAATTGTGACAATGGAGATGTTGATAATAAGCTAGTGGCTGCTAAGGGATGCGGATCTCAATAGCGTAGCATCTAGCTAAGAACATTATCTATCCATAGACAGTAAATGTAACATAAATGTGCAAATCGCATACAAAGTGAACAGTGTCAATGGTGCTACTAGTAGTAAGCTAGTTACTGCCAGGGATGTTAATCACTATGCCTGACGTCTAGCTAGGTGTATTAACCATAAATAGTCGAGTGAAAAAAATCACAAAAGGATCATGAAGAAAAATACACATAAAATTGAATATAAAAATAAATATAGAAGGTATAAAATAACATGTGCAATTCTACAATATTGGTGTAAGTGTGTTTAAAATATCACACTTAGGACATCATTCAGTGTTCATAAAGTGTGCAAAACGGATGTCAAATCAAAAGCACTCTATAGGGCATGAATGATGCTGCTGGGAGTTGATGGGTTAATTAGGAGAGTCTATGAATGGATGCCGCTTCCCTGTTCAATTGGAGGTGTATGAGGTAGATGGAGTAAAGATCCTATTGTTATTCAATCCTCTAATGGTCTCTTAGGACCCTCACCTTCATACTGTGGTAAAACGGCATTCAGCAGTGTAGTATAGGTAGTTCTGGTAGCTGTCACCGAAGTCTCTGCTTTCTCTGTGTTAAAACTTTAATCCATCTCTCCCTGTATCTCCGGACCGGCTCTCTCAGATGCTTGCTGAGTCTCCTGTCTGTCTCTGGATGTGCTGTCCTGACTCCCCTGCTATGCTGTGTACTTCTGTGGGTTTTACATTTAATTTATTTAACAATGTAACAATATTAACAACAAATGTATCAAAATGTTTATAATGTTATTTTTGTATAATCTGTTTTTTAACACTGTAACACACCACAAAAACAGTAATGTGGGCTGACTCCACTGCATGCCCAGTAATACAATGAAATGCAATAGAAAAAGATAAAATATATAAAATGACCCAAATACAGGAAATAATATAGTAAAATACAGAAAATGAATACGTTACAAAAATACATTTTATGAAATTATTACTTTTTTTTATTTTAAATAAAGTGTAAGTAGAAAACAATATAGAGCTATATACCTCACTCTGACTGGGTAATTATTCCCTGTTTATTGGATTACAGGTTTCCAAATGAGATCTCCCTTACCTGTATACTATTTACACAACAGTGGCATATCCGGCACACTGGACAGCTGGGGTTGACAGGCTCAGTGCCTGCAGCAATTTGGAGTATATTCATGCTCCATCTGCTTTCTATTCAGGAAGGTGAAGAAGGTACATTTGGTTAAATGAATTAGTACTAACTAACATTTTATACATAGGCTATTATTTTTACATGTCATGAGCTTGAAAATGAATCTTTTGCTTATGGGCATGTAATATATATTGCTTGGTAAGGGCATAACTGTAACCATAGTAAACTATCCATTCACCATGGAACCCAGCAGCAAATAACCCCATTATTGCCTGGTCATATAATGATTTAAAAACATGCAGCACTAACAATTAAATCATTCATGATATAATGAGCATGTATACAGTTACAGGTACCACTACTGGGTTTCCATAATAAGCATTACATAAAGTAAGTTGTAGTGTTGGGTACTGTTTTACTATGTAGAATAACAAAGAATATGACAGCTTGGTACCCATCTAATTCCCAACCAGTCACCCTTCTGACCCAATCACAGACAACACCCCTCATATGGGGTCATTATCAAGTTGCTATACCATGAAAAATATGAGGCAGGTATTGGCTGCCTGCCTTGCTCTCTCTGACTTTAAAACTTTCTTTAATCACAGAAAAAAATGCAAAGTCATTGTAAAGTCACAACTCTCAATCAAATTGCTTGCTTTGGGTCAGTAACTCAAAAAGTATTGAAAACTATTGTCAGCCAGACAGCAAGTATTTTCAGAAGAAGGTCAGCAATAGCAGCCTGCATATTGACCTTATTACAGATTTTCTTTAAAAGGCTAACCAGCATTCTAGTGTAATCTCCTCCTCATTCATGCTAACACTCTGCACCCTAACTGAAGTCACTTGTCCAGTCCTTTCCCAGATAGCAAGCAATTGAGCTGCAAATTTGAAAATGACTTGATAAGCTATTGCTAGACTTGCCAGGCTTCACGAGTTTGTTGCACAATTACAGCAAGTCCACATTGCATGACTCCAGATCAACTTTCTTTGCAAAAATTCTGCAAGTCTGCTGCTAGTTCAGTTATGTTGTGCAATAGTCTTCCCACCACAGGGGTCACTGTGACTTGCAGAGCTCTTGCTGTAGACTCTTACTAGAGACTTGCCATGCAAATTTGCTACAAATTGGAAAAGTGTCAATTAGAACTTGTGCTTCAAGTGCTCTGCAAGTGTACAACTTACCAGTGAAAACGGACAGCAAGTTAACTAGACTTACAACTCAACACTGCCACAAATCACATTGACTTATCAAAATTTCCATTTCAAGATTTCAAATTAACCCATTTTACCTGCCTGGCCAATGCTGAAGTCTTACTCGATGCCCATCACCCATTCCACAAACAGTCAGCACCCCCTTCCCCTATTTGCAGTTGTCATTCCTTTGTACCCCCAATGCCCATCATTCAGGTGCACATGTATACCATCCTTTCTCAGAAGAGAAAGATGGAACCCTTTCTATAGTGTTCCCGATTCCAGGTGGGTAAAAGTTACCAGTAGGAATGCCAACAGTAATGTCCAAATGATATGGCACCACTATGTAACACACCTAGCACCTCCTTACCATGCAGTCACACAGACCAAGGTAGAAGAGCGTGCAAGGATGTGAGAACCTAAGGGAAAATGGCCAACAAAAAAGACAATAAGGTGGTTGCAGACCTAACACTTTGGCACCAAAGAGCAAGCTTGGGTAAGAGAGTAACCAGGACCAACAATATCCCTGGTATTGAGAATAATAGTGTTACAATTCAACCATAAAATACAATACTTCCCTGTGGGGATCCAGTGTATGGTAATGGTAAAACATAAGTCTAATGATTTGTGATCACTCACAATATGGAGGTAGGAAAGCCAAAGAGCTTTATTGTAATTTTGCTAAGGGCCTCATCTGTAATAGAAGTCAATGCAAGTTGCCTGAAGTTTTCTCTGAAGAGACTTCTCGTCTCCTCTGGGCACCCTGCCAAATCTGATAAGAAGAAACATTGTATCTCTTCTTGGTTCTTTTATCAATGAGCTGAACTCTGTGTGGAGGAGTTCTCAGTTTAACCATTTAAAGACTAAATCTTTTCTGACACTTGTTGCTTACAGGTAAAAATCCTGCATTTTCTGCTAGAAAATCCCTCAAACATTATATATATATATTTTTTAGCAGAGACCCTAGGGAATAAAATAGCGGTTGTTATATTATATATTATATATATTAATATTATTACAATATTTTATGTCACACGGTATTTGCGCAGCGGTCTTTCAAACGCAATTTTTTTTAAAAAAATACACTAATGAATTAAAAAAAAAACTAAGCAGTAAAGTTAGTCCATTTTTTTCGTTCAAAAGTTTTGATTATCTGTTTTTGTGTATTTAATATTTACGATATAGTTTTTTATTTTTTTGTTATCTAAATTATACATACAAGTGAACTGATTGGAGGTTTGTTTTGTTTAATAAATGTTTAAATGTAAAAAAATTTCTGTATCACTTATTACTTACTTAAGGTTGTTTTCACCGTTGACGATAAAACGCTGCTAGTTTTAGCGGCGCTTTACCGTCATTTTAGCGGCGCTATTCGGCTGCTAGCGGGGCGCTTATAACCCAGCTAGCGGCCGAGGAAGGGGTTAAATGCACCCCTGAAGCGCCGCTGCCGAAGCGCTTTGCAAGCGATTCGACAGCGGTGCACATTCATTTCTGAGACACTGAGACTGCAGGGGAGCCGTTTTGCAGGCACTTTACAGGCACTATTTTTAGCCCAAAAGCGCCTGAAAAACGCCCCAGTGTGAAAGGGGTCTAACTGTTAGATTTTAGGGAAAATAAAAATAATAAATAGGCCAAATATATCGGCCCCAAAAAAATCAGCATCATATATCGGCCATCGGCCACCGCGATTTGTAAATATTGGCATCGGCCAGAGAAAAACCCATATCGGTCGACCTCTATTGCTTTGTTACAAGTTATGACCCAAACGAATCAAACAATTCTTTAGTTATAGTTCTGTCTACTCTACTATCTAGAAAAAGCAAATCAAAAATGATTACAACAAACTGCAAAGCAGAAAATGTAGTCACTTTGAATTGTAGAGGTTAATTATACAATGGCTCCTTCAATGGATGCAGTGCGGTATCCATTAACCCCTACTGACAGGAATGATCTTTCAACTCACTGAGGTCATATTCTTATCCATCACTTTGCTTGGGTCAACGAAAAGTGCATATTTCTCATAAGGATAAAACAAGATGTTTGTCATTTGGCAAATGCATTTCATTTTAGTGAGGGTAAAGGTCCATCTGGATAATAGGCCTTAAAGTGAAGTAAGTATGCACACTTACTTTTGAAACTAATTCGATACAGTAACATGAGTCCAAAACATTATTGCATTGTTAAACTAAATTATATGTGGGCCTGTCCCCTTGCAAAATTATGTACAGTTCTCAGACAGAAAACAGTTGATTGTCCACCACAAATTGCTCAGTAATCAATGTCAGCTTGAATTTAAAATGTAAGGGCTTGTTCACACCAGCCGCTGCATTGCAACACAGCGGCTGGTGGGTGGTGCTGTCTGGCCAGGACAGCATAATATTGATGCGTCAATACTGGTGCATCACACTGTTCACTTTTTTTTCTAAGCAAACTTTATTGAAATGTCACACAGTTCTATCAGCCAGAGTGCAGTGACCCACACTTCACTGGAAAAAAGTAGTGCATGCACAACTTTCTTTAGTGCACACCACCCGCACATCACTGCAACACAGTGGTGTGAACTGGCCACACTGGAGACCAGGCATTTTGCCTTGCCTTGCAGTGGAGGTGTGATGGGACCGCGCTGGAATAGCCGCCCAATGCAGTCCCACTGCACCTGGTAAATGGATTCTAAAGCGCTGTACACACAGCCGAATTTTGGGTGGCATTTGGTAGTTGTGTACTGCAGCCAGTCCAATAGAAGCCTAAAAAGGTCTACCGACCGGCTCCCGGTCAGCGCTCCCAGCCGATGGCTGAGAGCGCTGGCCGGAGTGTTCTGGGGGGGGGGGGGGGCGTTCCCCTGTCAGAACACAATAGAACAGCAGAGGAGACGGCTGTACTAACATCAGATTGTTAGTACAGCTGCTCTGATTGGAGCTGTCAGTTTTTTTTTTAATAAGCCTGCTAGGTTAAAACAAAAAAAAAACTAGCAGTGTGTACTAGGCTTAAAAGTCTTTTATACATTGATTGGGTCTGCTGCACAGCATTTGGAACACAGGTGATACATTAGCATTAAATGAAGTTTATATAAGCTCATTTCAAAAAGCTTAAACACAAATATATGGATCTTTATTTTCAGCCAAGTGACTGTAATTTCGAAATCTTGTTTGACTCAGCTGTCACTTTTTTTAAAATAAGGCCCCTTAAGCCATAGATTGTTCGAATCTTGGCTGGTTCTGCAGGGATCGTACAAAATTTGAGCCATGTATGGGCAGGCTGATTGTACTTAAGTTGATTGATTGATCAACTTGAGTAGAATCAGCCTGTAGGATTTTTCATGCAATTGCTATAGCCGCTAGCGATAATCACTATGTGGCCTCCCGCCTCCCTGGGCACCCTCCACCGGGAGAACACAATAGCTCTGCGGGAGGGATTCCCCCATCAACACTGACTGTGTTGTTGGGGGAAAAGAGCAAAAATCACAACATCTATGGCTGGCTTTAGGCTACCTTCACACGAGCGATTAGCACAGCCTGCACTTTCCAGGGGCAGGAATTTGCGGATCCCTGTATCTGGAATGGGTTATGTGCGAAGAGCTGTGGTTGCTCAGCCGAAAACAATGACATGCGGATAGCGGCCCTAGCTTTTTGTGACTGTTCACATTGCAAAAACCAGCCATAGATGGTTCGATTCGAACCATGTATGGACAGGCTGAATGAACCCAAGTTGATCACTTGTCGGATTGTACATGCGATTATTGCTAGCGTCTATTATAGCTGTTAGCAGGAATCACTGAGTTCTCCCAGGAGACGGCTCCCTCTGTCCCCTTCACCAGTGGAAACACAATGGCTCTGCAGGAGGGAATGGATTCCCCCCATCAACACTGACACCGTTGGGGGAATCGGTTGATTTTCTTTCCTGTAAACCGTGTTTGCAGAAAAGAAAAAGCATCATCATGTATGACCGGCTTAATGATTACCTGCATTTTGTGGGCATCCAGCCACAATCACCGCAAGTAATCGCTGGCTGTGCAAACTATCACAAATAGTTGTGGTTGCCATCAGATTGTCATTGTTTTGTACGGACTGAGCAGCTATAACTCTGTACACACACGTCATTCCAGATGCAGGAATCAGCAGATTGCTGCCACTAGAAATCACAGGGAGTGCGAATTGTCCATATGAATGTATCCTTATCCTGGCTTTACAAATAGAGCCACATTATTCATTTCATCTGAAATGTAGTGCTAATAATACAGTATACATGATTCTATATCAGTTTCTCCACCTATGGTATATGTATTTCAGGCATGTCTTATTACAAAGTTCCTTCGGAATGAATTCTTTTTAGATCAGGGTACAGCTGCTTATTTTAGTAATAAATGAAAGTTACTGACAAATAATAAATAATGTCTATTAATTAGATTTAAAAAAATGCCTAATTTATCTAAAAACATAAAGAATGCAAGCATACCTAAGATAAAGCAAAATAATCTTCTGAAATATCCATTCTCCCTAATGACTTATGTTCTGATACAGCAACACAACAAACTATCACAAAAGATGCACTAACAGCGATTAAGTCAATTGCAGAATTTATTAATTATTTTTTGTTTCTAATTGGATATTCTCTAAAAAAAAAAAAACTTACAGTGAAATTACTGGATCATCAGTTTTAAGAAAATGTGGGGTCCATGGTTTAGCCACTTTTTGCCCAGTAATTTTGACTGACATCTACTGGACCCATAGACTTTATGGCCTCATTCAGACAGACGCAGACACCTTTAGTTTATAAAGAGAGCTTTGTTTGAGTGGCTTCAGCCTCCAGGTGCTGCATGCAGCCCATGTCTACTGGGACGCAGTGGCTGCATGAACAGCCACGCAGGTGAGCGGCCCCAAATACAGACAGTCTGTGTTGTCTTGCATTTAATCCTACAGTAATTAAATGCTACTGCTGCTGCTGTCATATATGCTGTATACTTCCCTTGATGTCTTCTTGTTTGGGATAAGCTTTGAAAACTACTGCTTTATAAAAAAAATACTGAAAAAAACAACAAAGAAATTGTGAAAAGCATTTTTGCACAAATAAGAGTACAAGATATACATATATATAAAAAATACAATGCTGACTTACTCCATGGGGTACTTGCCATCTATAAAGGGGTGCATATACAGTATATCTGTGTAGATCACTGTTCTGTATGGTATGCATGTATTTCCACAGACTGTTAGTCACATGTTATCCTTGTGTTCCCTTAAACTTGTATGTAAAATATGTGAATTATGTTTTGTATGAATACAGTATATGCTTTATATGCACAAATTAAACTAAAAACTGTGATTTTACTATGAAATGACAAAAGTTCAAAATCAGTTACATTACAAAGGACAAATTAAAGTAAGAATTTCCAGCATCTGACACTAAAAAAAAATCATTTAAAGATAATTATTATTATTAAAGCCTTGAGAACAAGCCCAGAAGTGGATGAAGTACATATCCTGAACTTTTTTTTTTGCCTCCCTGTGAGCATAATTCCATTTGCAGCAGCCCAAGCTTTGCAGTCAGCCGGTTCTAACAAAGGATAGGTGGTGTGGGAGCGCTTTAGGACTGGGGAAGTTCTCAGCTATCATAGTTTTTAAAGAAACCCATTCACTGGCCTGATATCATGAAATAAATTGGTAACTGCCAGAAGAATACCCTGCAGCAAAGATTTAGCTGTATATAAATACTGCTCTAACCTCTGTAGGTATAGTCTAAAGGAGGGGTTTCCAAACTGCGGCAGGGGGCCAGATGCGACCCTTTGCTTGCTTGTATCTGGCCCTTGGGGCACTAATCCTCCACACTGATACAAGACACAATTTTGCCATCGAACACCAACAATGGAGCACCATTTCTCCCAGTGACACTAATAATAGAGTACTATTCCTCCTTATGATACCAACGATGGGGCACTATTCTTCTAACTTAATACCAAATGTGGTGATGTTTACTCCTACTGATGCCAGAAAAATTTCCACTCCCGCTGGCCACGATCTGGCCCTCCTGAAGTATGAAGGACAGTAACCGGCCCTTTGTTTAGAAAGTTGGGAGACCCCTGGTCTAAAGCATGGGTGCTCAACCTGTGGCCCTCCAGCTGTTGCGAATGTACAAGTCCCATGAGGACTGCAAGGTTGACAGCTACAAGCATGACTTCCAAAGGCAGAGGCATGATAGGACTTGTAGTTCCACAATAGTTGGAGGGCCACCCATGTTCTTAAGTTTACTTAAAGGCCCAACTTTAGGTTGCATTGAGTGTTATAACCCTTGTTACGCTTGTAATGCTATGTGCAACCTTCCTTTGGAAACTTACCTATTCTCTTTGTTTTGGTAACCACTGTCACTGGGAAAAAAGTGATGGGAAATCTAGAATTCTACAGTGGTCACCACGGCAGGAACAGGTGGTGGTAAATCTTCCAATCTTCCAAAGCAGATAGCAAACAAGAGTAATCCATAGACAGTTCCGCTGTCAGGAAATGTAGCAAAAAAGCATAATCTAATAGACAGTTCTGGGGTCAGGGCAGGCAGTGAGCAAGCATATTCCAGTAAACAATCCAAGGTCAAGTTCAGCAGGGAATCCAGTGAGTAAACCAGGTACAAGGCAGGGTAACATCAAGAGATCCAATGATAGGTAACACAACAGGGCAGTACAATAAGGGAGCGAGGAGGCTGATGCTAAAACAAGACCAGAGGCCTTGACGCCTGAATAAAGCTCCAGGATGCACACAGCCAACAGAAATCAGAGGAAGAGGTGTATGGCCATAAACATCAGTGCTAGGGATGGCTAGGCAGATGAGAGCCAAACTGCTGCTTAGCAATGAGCATGCGTTGAGTGGGTTGCACCCCCCTGACCAATCAGCATAGAGGGACCAGTGACTTGACAATGAGGACGCGGACAGGACAGAAAGCGTCTGGGCACCAGTTAATGGAGCAGGAGAAAGTGTCTACCTCACACTCCTAGCACCTGGGACCTGTACTTTTTATGCTATACTGTACAATACTCCTGACTAAAGTGTTCATGATCTCAATACTTTGTAGGAAGGAGTTACCTTATTTCCCTTTCATTTGAGCCCTTCCTTGCAGGAAGTGGCATTATAGGTCTGCCCCTTCTGGCAGATTCCAGATATTTATGATGGGTTGATTTCAGTAAGAGTGAATTGTGTAAGCATAATGTGTCTTTCATCTTCTGCATTAAGTTTCCTTGGCCGACCACTGCGTCTATGGTTCTCAACGTTACCTGATCTATGGTATGCTCAATAATGTCACCAGTCAGTGTTTCCCTGATCATCACCACACCATTATATGATGATGCTGTACTGCACCGGTGACACTATGTAAAAAAAATGTAAAAATAGTGTTACGAATTTTTGTTATAATTTTTTTCACTTTCCAAAAAATTGTGAGAAAAAAATTACAACTTCAAAAAACTCACATGCCTCTTACTAAATACCTTGGACTGTCTACGTTCCAAAAAGGGGTCATTTGGGGGGATATTGTCCTGCCATTTTCAGGCCTCAAGAAATGAGACGGTCATCAGTACATCAGGATTGATCAATTTTCAGATAGGTACCATAGTTTGTGGACGCTATAACTTTCCTACAGACTAAATAATATACACTGATTTGGGTTATTTTCACCAAAGAAATGTAGCAGAATACATTTTGGCCTCAATTTATGAAGAAAGATTATTTATTTGCAAAATGTTATAACAGAAATGTTTTTGTTTTTCCAAATGTTTTGGTCTTTTTTCATTTATTTAACATAAAATAAAAAAATCCAGTGGTAATTAAATGCCACTGCAAGAAGGCGCTATCTGTGTGAATAAAATGATAAAAATTTTATATGGGTATAGTGTTGGATGACCACACAAATGTCAAAGTGTGACAGCGCTGAAAGCTGAAAATTGGCCTGGGCAGGAAGGGGGTCAAAGTGTCCGGTATTAACGTGGTTAAGAACTATCTTTAGCATAACGAAGAAACAAGTCTTGGTTTGGCCCCCACAGAGCCCTGATCTCGACATCAAGTCTGTCTGGGATTACATGAAGATACAGAGGGTTTTGAGGCAGCCTACATTCACAGAAGATCTGTGGTTAGTTCTCCAAGATGTTTGGAACAATCTACCTGCTGAGTTCCTTCAAAAAGCACTGTGTGTGTAGAAGAATTGATGTTGATTTGAAGCCATAGGGTACTCACACCAAATATTGATTTGATTTGGATTTTTTTTGTGTTCATTTACTTTCCATTTTGTTAAAGGGTAAGTTCACCTTTGTACACTTTTTTTTTCTAAATTCTAGCTCCCCTATGCACCAATATAGCATTCATCTATTTTTTTTTGCAAATATATCAAAACTTTCTAATAAATCTACAGTCACTTACTTTTCTTGTCCTGACCATGTTTCCAGACGTTTCCATTAGTAATGTCTTCTTCCTGATCAGACTTTAGGTCATGACACAGGATGCAGTTGACCAGCTGACCTCATTAGCACACACTCTGCATCACCAACCCTCCCATTCCCAGGTGCACATTTTTTAAATGAAATGCAATCAATAAGTGATCACCCTTCTCACTAAATACACAATCAGATTGCATAGTGTATGGCCATCTTTATACAAGTACATAGGAGGGAATGGACATAAACACTCAGCTGTCAAGCCCCGTTCACAAATCTGCATAGCGGGAACTCGCATTACCACATGCGGTATTTTTTTTTGCAGTAGTTTTTTTAGTGAGGTGGAGAGGCTTTTTGGAGCATTTTCACTCATCACACATAGGACAGCCCATCCACCTGAATGGGCTGCCCCACACAGCAATTACCCCAAAGAAGCTTCAGAACTTTTTTTTAGAGTGGAGCTTGGTGCGATTTTTGGTGCAGCGCATTTCGGAAATGCAAGGAAATGCACAGATGTGAATGGAGCCTCGTTGTTCTTGTGTTATCGCACCAATTTTCACTTTCAGGCCTCATTCACATCTAGCATAGTGGGAGCGCACATTTTGTGTCTCGTTTTTCCTGTGACATACATAGGACAGCCTGTTGATTTCAATTGGCTGCACTACATGTGGCTAATGGGACATGTTGGCGTTTTGTGGGTTGCGTGTTTTTTACTGTGCATTTTGAAGCATTTGCCCCTCGTTTTTTTACATGGCAAAATGTGTGTTTGCTTCTGTGTTTGGTTTGCTGTTAACAATTAATGGCACTGAAAGAGCAACTAGTAATTTTAGGTATATAAACATGGCCATACACTATGCAATCTGATTGTATATTGTGTATTTAGTGAGACAGGTGATCACTAATTGATTGCATTTCATTAAAAAAAAGTGCACCATGAGTAGGTGGATGATGCAGGGTATGTGCTAAGGAGGTCAGCTGGTCAACTCCTTCCTCTGTCATGACCTAAAGTCTGTTCAGGAAGAAGACATTACTAATGGAAACGTCTGGAAACGTGGATTAGGACAAGAAAAGTAAGTGACTGTAGATTTAATGGAAAGCTTTGATATTTTTGCAAAAAAAAAGTACATAAATGCTATATTGGTGCATAGGGGAGCTGGAATTTAGGAAAGAAAAGTGTACAAAGGTGAACTTACCCTTTAATTGATAAAAAAAATAAACTATTAACACTTCTATTTCTGAAAGCATTCTTGATTTACAGAATTTTCTTATACCTGCCTAAAACTTTTGCACAGTACTGTAGGTGTACCAGGTATACAGTGAGTAGGCTCATTACTATTTTTGCGAATGTAATTTACTCATCAATTTTTGTTGTTTAATTCCATTATCTCATACACACAAGCTGGAAATTATAAATCAGGCTGACAATGGAAATGCTTGCACTGGTTGCTAATATGATAAAATGTGGGCTTAGGAAAGTATTTTTTAATATTTTGTATAGGGCTTTTTTCAGCTGGAACTTGGTGGAACTCAGTTCCGCCACCTCTGGCTCAGGCTCTCTGCTCCCTTCTCACCACTATGACTTGTAAACACAGAAGTCCAACTTCTATGTTTACAAGTGGTAGCTTGTCTCCCAGTGGCTGCCACAGATTGGATCTCTTGAGCAGATCCCACCGAGTACAGGACAGGGACAAGGGAGATGCAGGTGACTAGGGGGCAATGCAGTCTAGTCCAGTCTAACCATGGGTGGGAGGGGTCATGTTGTAGGCTGCATCCTCTTGTGATCTCCTTTCCCTGGTGTCCATATGCCGATGCCCCCACTGGAGGATCTCCCTGCAAATGAGAGAGACAGAGCTGCCTACAATGTACAGGGAGGTACTAGAGCCGACTGAGTGCTTCAGCCTAAAGTGGTTGTAAGGGCAGAAGGTTTTTTACCTTAATGCATTCTATGAATTAAGATAAAAAGTCTTCTGTGTGCAGCAGCCTCCCTCAGCCCCCTAATACTTACCTGTGCCCCCTCTCTATCCAGCGATGTCCATGAGTCCCTCGGCCGCCCGTAACTCTCCCTCCTGATTGGCTGAGACACAGCAGCGGCGTCATTGGCTCCCACTGCTGTCAATCAAAGTCAGTTAGCCAATTAGGAGAGAGGGGGCGGGGCCAAACCGCAACTCCATGTCTGAATGGACACACGGAGCTTCAGCTCTGGTCGGGTACCCCCATAGCAAGCTGCTTGTTGTAGGGGCACGCGACAGGAGGGAAGGGCCAGGAGCAGCAAAGAGGAACCCGAGAAGAGGAGGACCCAGGCTACCCTTTGTAAATTTACTGCACAGAGCAGGTAAGTATAACATGTTTGTTATTTTTAATTTTTTTTTATATATAAAAGAAGTCTTTACGATCACTTTAATACTGCATTAAAATTAAGATACATGGAAGATGGTGGAGCTTTTAAGGAACGGGGGAGAAGATGAGGTCAGTGGAGGGGGTTCCTGTGCAGAGGATAGAGCTGAAGAGGAATAAAAGTGAGATGCTAATGGGGGATGCAGATGTAAACAGCTGTGGAAGAGCACCCCTGAACTTTGCACTCTTTGCGTAGCGCACCCTTAAATTCTACACTCTGGATGTAATGCGTTATTGGTATTTAATGCCCTCCCACTGTTAGTGAAATTTGGCCACACCTACAATGTGATGCCGCTTGGCGGGTGTGCATGTGGGAGGGAAGGGGGTTGTTTTGGGGAGGACATGGTCGAGTTCCTGCACCTAATTTCTGAGGGAAAAAAGCCCTGATTTTGTACACAAATTGTTTTTGCCTATTTGCTTCTGCATTCATGCAGCAACCTTCCCAGTGAGCAGAATCACCCCAATTGGGATACAGACAGCGATAAAAACGCAATAAAAATTGTAACTATTTCCTGCTCTATCCTATGAAAAAAAAACTTGCCCAATAACTACTGTGATATGCTTGTACCAAGCAGAATGGATCATGCTTTGCGCATTCAACTGTTCCTTGATGTCTATTACCAGCTTTAGACAATGGGATCTGAGTCAACCAGCCATGGGATTGTAGACAGCAACTCAGTTATACAGTAAATACCATCAGGGCCGGTGCCACCACTAGGCAAACTAGGCAGCACTGCTGCCTAGGGCGGCCGGCCACTGGTGTTCCTACTCTCTTTTCTCTACAGCAAGCAACTAAGTCTCAGCATCAGCAGAAAGCCGCCGCTCCGTTTGCACATAGTGTCATAGGCACAGCGGTGGCAGAGGACTGTGTCTGTGTCCCAACTCCTAAATGAATGGAAGCATGCAAACATTCATTGATGGGTTCTGGTAAGGCTGCATTGATGGGCCCTGGTGAGGCTGCATTGATGGGCCCTGGTGAGGCTGCATTTGATGGGCACTGGTGGGCTGCATTTGATGGGCACTTCATTAAAAAGGTAAGGTATACATGGGCAGGGCAAAGGGGGTGGAGTCAGGAGTGGAGCAGAGGGGGGTCGCCAAAATGAGGTTTCGACTAGGGTGTCAAAAATCCTTGCACCAGCCCCGAATACCATCAATAAATAAACACAGACACATGTCTAATGTTTTAGGTAAAAAACTGGTCGCACCCTTTTATTACTGGTTTTAATTAAAATATTAAGTTCATTACAAATAACTGACCTAACTGTCAAACTTATAAAACCAAAATCCAGTTCAGTTTCTACAACTTGAACTGTCCACACTACAGAAACAGCTTAAAAATGAATTACCCCCTTTTATACAAAATGTGACACAAACCATTAAATGACTGTGACAATGGCATGAGGAGCTCACAGGACGTGCCAGCTGGTACTTGTGATGCCTTCTCTTTCTTTGTAATCATGCCCAAGTTTAAGTTTCTTTTAGAAGCTTTTTTGATCATGTAACGCCACAAACTAAATCCTGCACAGGTGAGGAAAAACAACGGGGGGGGGGGGGGGGGCTTGCCATGATCCAATAACTGTGTGTGTGTATGGGGTAGGGGGTTCTGAAACTTACACCAAACATTACTACCAAAAGTATTGGGACGTCTGCCTTTAAACACACATGAACTTTAATAATCCCAATCTTAGTCCGTAAGGTTCGATATTGAGTTGGCCCACCCTTTGCAGCTATAACAACTTCAACTCTTCTGGGAAGGCTGTCCACAATGTTTAGGAGTGTGTCTATGGGAATGTTTGACCATTCTTCCAGAAGCACATTTGTGAGGTCAGGCACTGATGTGGACGAGAAGGCCTGGCTCGCAGTCTCCACTCTAATTCATCCTAAAGTGGTTCTATCGGGTTGAGGTCAGGACTCTGTGCAGGCCAGCCAAGTTCCTTCACCCAAACTTGCTCATCCATGTCTTTATGGACCTTGCTTTGTGCACTGGTGCACAGTCATGTTGGAACAGGAAGGGGCCATCCCCAAACTGTTCCCACAAAGTTGGGAGCATGAAATTGTCCAAAATGTCTTGGTATGCTGACACCTTAAGAGTTCCCTTCACTGGAACTAAGAGGCCAACCCAACCCCTGAAAAACAACCCCCACACCATTATCCCCCCTCCACCAAATTGCAAGGTCCATAAAGACATGGATGAGCAAGTTTGGTATGGAGGAACTTGACTGGCCTGCACAGAGTCCTAACCTCAACTCGAAAGAATACCTTCGGGATGAATAATGCCGCGTACACACGGTCGGACTTTCCGGCATACTTGGTCCGGCGGACCAGAGTGTGCCGGACAATCCGCCCGTGTGTGGGCGGCGGCGGACTTTTCCGGCGGACTTCTTCCCAAATGCCGCCGGACCTAGATTTGAAAAAAGTTTTAAATCTTTCCGTCGGACTCAGTTTCGGGCGGAAAGTCCACTCGTGTGTGTGCTGGTCCGACGGAAAGCCCGCTCGTGTGTATGCTGGTCCGACGGACCAGATACGACACGAGGGCAGGGTATTGCATCGTCGCGCTCGCTGCAATAGGAAAAACAAATTTTCCTATTGCGGCGAGCGCGGGTCATACCAGGCCCTTAGGTCTGGTATGGATTATAAAGGGAACCCCGCTACGCCGAAAAAACCGCGTGGGGTCCCCCCTAAAATCCATACCAGACCCCGATCCGAGCACGCAGCCTGGCCGGTCAGGAAAGGGGGTGGGGACGAGCGAGCCCCCCCCCCCTCCTGAACCGTACCAGGCCGCATGCCCTCAACATGGGGGGGTGGGTGCTTTGATGAGGGAGCGCCCTGCGGGGCCCCCCCCACCCCAAAGCACCTTGTCCCCATGTTGATGAGGACAAGGGCATCTTCCCGACAACCCTGGCCGTTGGTTGTCGGGGTCTGCGGGCGGGGGGCTTATCGGAATCTGGGAGCCCCCTTTAATAAGGGGGCCCCCAGATCCCGGCCCCCCACCCTATGTGAATGAGTATGGGGTACATGGTACCCCTACCCATTCACCTAGGGAAAAAGTGTAAGTAATAAAACACACTACACAGGTTTTTAAAATATTTTATTAAACAGCTCCGGGGGGGTCTTCCTCCGGCTTCGGGGGTCTTCTTCCGGCTTCGGGGGTCCCTCCGCTTCATCTTCTCCCGGCGTCCGGTTGGTTCTTCTCCGCTCTCTTCTCCCGGTGTTCCAGTTCTTTGGCCGGTTCCTCTGCTGTCTTCAGGTCTGCCCCCCGCCCGCAGACCCCGACAACCAACGGCCAGGGTTGTCGGGAAGAGGCCCTTGTCCTCATCAACATGGGGACAAGGTGCTTTGGGGTGGGGGGGCCCCCCTCCCCCAAAGCACCCACGCCCCATGTTGAGGGCATGCGGCCTGGTACGGCTCAGGAGGGGGGGGGCGCTCGCTCGTCCCCACCCCCTTTCCTGACCGGCCAGGCTGCGTGCTCGGATTGGGGTCTGGTATGGATTTTAGGGGGGACCCCACGCCGTTTTTTCGGCGTAGGGGCTTCCCTTTATAATCCATACCAGACCTAAGGGCCTGGTATGACCCGCGACGGGGCTCGCAAGGTGTCAATCTCGCCGATAAAAGCAGCAAGATTGACATCCTTTTCTAGTCCTGTCGCACCTGAGTCACGTGCGCCGGAAAGTCCGGTCGTGTGTGGGCAAGTCCGTCCGTTTTAAAGTCCGGCGCACCTGGCGGACAAAGTCCGTCGGAAAGTGTGCCGGACCAAGTAGGATAGAAAGACCGACCGTGTGTACGCGGCATTATGCCCCGTACACACGGTCGGATTTTCCGATGGACATTGTCCGATCGGAGCGTGTTGTCGGAAATTCCGACCGTGTGTGGGCGCCATCGGACATTTTCCATCGGATTTTCCGACACACAAAGTTGGACAGCAGGAGATAAAATTTTCCGACAACAAAATCCGATCGCGTCAATTCCGACCGTGTGTGGCCTGTTCCGACGCACAAAGTGCCACGCATGCTCAGAAGAAATTCCGACACGGGACAGCTCGTTCTGGTAAACTTAGCGTTCGCAATGGATACAGCACTTTCGTCACGCTGCAATGTAAAAAATGGTTTAATACAGCGCACTCTCTTCTTCTTTATAATGTGACAAGAATTAAGTAGTTTTGCTGCTCATATTCACACACACTTCTCACAAAGTTTTATTTGTGTTTTTTTAGTGGGATTCCCTCAATATATTGTTATTAGTTGTCACATCTGACAGTTTTATATTTTTTATGTTTTTTTTTTTTGTTTTTAAGCCTTTTTTTTTCTTTAATGTTTGGATTTTTTCCAAGGCTGATCTTTGTTCTATGTTATTTTTATTTTTACTCCAGAATATTTTTGTGTGTGTTTTGTGTGTCAAGTTACCCCCACACCATTGATATCTTTTATTATTTAATCTCCATGAGATTGTTTGTTGTTGGTGTCCCTTGTTCATTTCACATTGTATATTAGAAATGTACCTGAATCCTCACAAACAAACCATCATTTTTGAAGTAAAACACATAGGAGAGTATAATTCAAAACAAAAATCCTTTATTAAGGTATCAGAACCAAACAAAGAGGAAGGCAACACTGGATCAACATGAGAAATTAGTGAAGCCTGGGACCCCCACGGCAGACAACAATTCTTAAACCTCAAAATTGGTGGCCTGAGGAGTCCATATATAAGGGAGGGCAGTCTGGTCCGGGATTCACAGAGACTCGGATAGCAGCAGATGACATCAGTGTCCCCAGGCTGTGGTACCACAAGAGGCTGCATTTTTTGGCCGACCAGACTGGATCCAGGGTCCAATCACTCTCTGGTCTTCCTTTCACACTTCCTTCCGGGCTGTGGCTGTGCAGTTGGAGATGTGGCAGGAGGAGGAGTAGGACCTGGAGGAGGAGGAGGACTGGGGGGACCTGGAGGAGGACTGGGGGGACCTGGAGAAGAGGGAGGAGGAGGAGGAGGACCTGCAGGAGGAGGAGGAGGACCATCCCAAAGATGTGTGTCAGGTGTAATTTGGCCCCTCATACCTTTCTCCAGAGCCTCTGATATGAGGGCCTCACACATGGTTTGTTGGCCCTCCTCCATCCTCTGCATTTTATAGGCTATGAATGCACCAATGTTCTCCTGCCTGGTGTGGGGTGCTCCCAGGACCTCTGTAGCCCTACAAAAAAATCTGATAGCCGCCTCCTCTAGGGTACTCCTCCTACTGCCACTTTCTGTTTTCAGGGGGGGGTGGAGGGACCTGCAGATCAGCCAGCCGGCTCGGCCCGGCCACCTCCTGGCTGAGACTTCCCTGTGTATGAAAAAGGGACATGGTTTTAGTTTTTGCATCATCAATCACAATCCTAAATTAGTACTCCCAACTAACATCTAGTTAGCATCATTGATTGGACAAGCAGAAATATTTAGAGGAATACTATACCTGGCTCAATCTGGGCTCCTCCACATGTGGCCTGGAAGGCCCAGGTTGGGCGTCAGAAGCCTCAGCCAGGGGGGAAGGAAGCGTGGAAGGAAGACTTGAGAGGGATGGCCTGGGTTCAGTCTGGCCTGCCAGAAAGTGCAGCCTGTCGTAGTACAACATCCTGGGGACATAGATGTCATCTGCTGCTCCGGATCTCTGTGAATCCAGGACTTTATTGCGCTCCCTCAGATATGTGCTCCTCAGGCCACCAATGAAGATCTTTAAATAAGTGATGTCTGCCGTGGGGATCACCTGCTTCACAATTTCACACAATTGCTCCAGTGCTGCCTTCCTCTTTGCTTGGTTCTTGTAATGGGGGTGTTTAATCTCCCACAGACAGGGCAGCTCCCTTAGCATATCAATGAATAGTGACATGAAGTCCTGATCTTTCAGTACCATATCCATGTTCACTGCAAGACACAACACAAGACAAAGCCTAATGTCAGACAAAACTCTCCTAATCTTGTTACAATATAGGCCTCAATCTATAGAAGCAGTATAGGCCCAAGTTTGTCTCTTACCTTCGTTCTTACGATCGCCGCATTCAATGCTCCTTCCTCCGCTCACAGTTTAAACGTAATACGCACGCGTGTTACGCTTTATATACACTGCGCATGCGTGTAACTCCGCCCGCCCCTGACGTTCTTTCTAGTGTATTCCCCGCCCCTTTTCGTTCGGCGCAGTGGGGGAAGAGCATGATGGCGGACATACAGCAGGTGCGGGCTAATTGTAGCAACGAGGTGGAGGAGGAGGAGGAAAGGGCGGATCCAGGCACGTCCCGATCCAGAAGGAGACGTTTTAAGGCCACAAATATGTCGTTTGGGGAGATGTTGGAGATGGTCGACATCATGAGGAAGTCCGACTATTACGGAAAATATGGGCCTTACCCCCACCCCAACATCCGAAAGGCCAAAATCATGGCGAAAGTGGTCAGGAGTCTAGAGCGGAATTTCGGGGTACGAAGGTCTAAAGATCAGCTCAGGAAGCGGTGGTCGGACCTGAAGTTGAGAGAGCCAGAGCAGTACCGAAAGATCCGGAGAGTGCTGCAAAAAAGTAAGTAGTGCTGTGTTCCTATTCTTTCTGTCTTTATTACGTTCGTTCTGCTCCATATGCTTTGATTAGTTGTAACGTTTCCAAAGGTCAACTTTAATGTTCATGGGCACATTATTCGTTCGTATCAAACATTTTTCTTTCGGCCTCTAGAACACCATTGTTTAGGCCATATGCATTTTCACACATTTTTGGGGGCCTACTTGGATGCCAAATATTTGTTTGTGTAGATGGGTTTGTTACTAGAATGAAATGCAAACTAGATTGTGTATAAGGAGAGGACACTGAGCAGCTGTTTTCACATCTGGACACTGGAGCACTAGTGTGGGACACAAGAACACCATTTTTATTAGGGGGGCCACACAGGTGCTCCAGTGTATACTATAGGGGGGTCTCCATCTGTGAAGCTTGTACTAAACCGGTAAAGTATTGCAGCTTGACAAAGGGCAATAAAAAATATACATCTTGGAACTCGGCTAAAATAGACAATTGTACCCCACTTCCAAGCAATGTTTCCTATTTCTATAGTTCTGCCATCAAATATCTGTGTGCTAAGTATACCATTTTTGTTTTACATAGGGGAGAAAAGACTCGGAGGACACCCCTCATCCCAGGAGACCAGAGACCCCCCACCTCTGGAAGAAGGAGAAATAACACCAACCCAAGAAGAAGAGCAGGAGGAAGAAGAAGATGTGGTGGAGATTGGCACCACAACAGGTGAGTGTCTGCGACCACAGACTCAGGTAAAAGAGATGGCTGGTGGCAGATTTTTGAGACCTTTTTTTTTGTTCTTTATCTCTTTTTATCTGATCGTGATGTGAGGGATCCAGAACGCTTTACATCTGAAAGTGCCCAGATACTGATCGGGGAGATCATGGGGTGTAATCTCCAATTGCAAAACATCCAGCAACAAATCAGTGATGTTATTAAAAAAAATAATAACATCATTGATGTTTTGGGGCGAATTTAAACCCCACAAAATCACCTGTTTTATCGTACCAAACTTTTTTCAATGTTTAGAAAAGCCAAATTTGGAGGATGCACACAGTGTGCCAACATGTGCTATCTGCCATCACGGGAGATCAATGGACGCGTTTTGGGGGGGCAACCCCTTCCTCAATTATAAAGTAGCGTTGAGGAAGGGCTTGGTCCCCCCAAACACGTCCCTTGATCCCCCCTGATGGCAGATAGCACATGTTGACATTTGTAAATTGGTGTGCATCTTCCAAATTTGGCTTTTCCAGGGGTGATTTCCCCCCATCTGAACGCTATATCAAACCCAGTTCCTAAATACTGATGTCTGATATAGCCTTCAGGTTTTACCTAATGTGAACTTTGTAAGTTCAAGTTTTTTGGCTTTCTTGTTGGTTTTACACAGGCCTGTTTTATCTGAAATGGATATTTTGATTTTTCATAATGCTACTGCAAACATTGTTATACAACAAACATGTTGGTTTGTTTTAAAAACCTTTGGTAAATGCGCATGTGATTGTGCAGGTATAAAAAAGTGCCTTACTCAAGAATGTGTGGATTATTGTCTCAACACTACAACACTTTTGGGGTGATGTAATTGTTGTTTTATGCAAAAATGGGGGTTATTTCCTAAGGGCAAATCCTCTTTGCACTACAAGTGCAGGTTCAGTGCAGTTGCAAGTGCACTTGTAGTGAAATGTGTTTTTGCATTTAGGAAGTACCAGCCAACACTGTTTTTTATAAGGTTACCCAATCACGACATTTTCTGCACTCAACACATTTCTGTCAGGGTCAGCTAAAACAAAAACAAGCAGTAAATGTCCACCAAGAATTTCTTTTGGTTGTTTTTTATTTGAAAAAGGTGTCACATATTGTCTGGCATATTGATAGCCCCCCTACCCGCAAAGAACTCCAGGTATCGTAACCGGACATCACGGGCATTCAGGGAGGGCAAGCCAGGACGGCCGCTTTCAAGTGCCGTCATTGTTGATGTATTTTGGATTATGGCCTCAGGCCCAACTGAGCCAGCATAGTTGGCTGAATGTTTTCGTAGAAAATTATGGAGAACACAGCAGGCAAGTATTATATGGTTCAGTTTATACTCCGCCATATGGATGGGTGTCATAAATAATCGGAACCGGCTGGCCAGGATTCCAAATGTGTTCTCCACCACTCTTCGGGCTCTGGCCAGCCGGTAATTAAAAACCCTCTGT
Organism: Lithobates septentrionalis; assembly: GCA_037952835.1. Taxonomy (NCBI): domain Eukaryota; kingdom Metazoa; phylum Chordata; class Amphibia; order Anura; family Ranidae; genus Lithobates; species Lithobates septentrionalis. The sequence goes on along the minus strand of JBBDGP010001268.1, from coordinate 25,427 downwards.
TCCGGGGTGAGGGTCCTCATCGGGAATGGCCACATCAGGTGGTCCCCCAGCGCAAATGCTTCATCAGCAACGAACACAAATGGGAGACCTTCAACATTGTCCTCTGGAGGTGGCAAGTCCAAGGTGCCATTCTGGGGACGCCTGTAGAACTCCGTCTGGGCGATCACTCCACCATCGGACATCCGGCCATTCTTCCCCACGTCCACATACAAGAAGTCGTAATTAGCCGACACCACCGCCAACATCACTATACTATTAAACCCCTTGTAATTATAATAGTACGACCCCGAGTTGGGTGGTGGGACGATGTGGACGTGTTTCCTATCAATTGCCCCTCCGCAGTTAGGAAAGTCCCACCGCTGGGCAAAGTGGGAGGCCACAGTCTGCCATTCCTGTGGCGTGGAAGGAAACTGTTGAGGAAAAAACAATAAACATTAATATTTTTTCACAGAAACCTGGCAAGCAGATTAGACACAAACATTATGGGTCAACCTCCAGATAGCATTTATTAAGGGGAATTTAACAACAATAAAGTATAAGGTACACCTATCATATCCCCCCCCCCCCTCTCATGGGCCATTTCTAACATTATAGGGGGGGGGAACTCTTGGACAGGTAACCCTCTTCACTTCATTGAGAGATGAATGCCTAAATACAGGGTATTACTTGGAACAGCCCCTCCTTATTTACACTATTGGCAGCCCACTGGACAGGTAAGAAGTGTCATAATACAAAGATATAAATACACACTGTACACATTTGAGCACATTTGGACATTCTGCTATTACCTATCAAGATAATAATAGGATACAAGAACTTTAAACAGTACCATTTGAAAGTATACAGGCAGGCCCTTGCACTACATGCTTTGGGGAATTCATCCATAAATCTGAGCACTAAAGAGTTGGGTATAGTGTGTATGGGATTGGCAAAGTCAGCAGATAGATGATTGAGGATAGAGAATTGGGATCAGCTGACTTAGCAGTTGGGGGGAGGGAGGGTTACAAAAAATTTGGGGACACCACAAAAAAAAGCCTCAGGCCCTCTGCCTGAATTTAAATCAAAAATAACATTTCTAAACATTTTAGGGGGTGTTTGGGGTAAAGCACTACTATAGAGCTGATAAAATACATTGTTAAGTGACTACATGAGGTGAATATAGGGGCAGGAGACACCATGCTGGAGAGGTTATTGAAGGTCAAATATGTATGAAGGACATAAAATAATAATTACATAAAAATCAAGCATGCATGAGAACAAAGGGGACATTCACAGCATAATACAATCATGGTAATTAGGGAATGAGGAAAGAAATACAATATATTATCAAACATTCAATACAATAAAATGTGATATAAAAGGATAAAAATCTTACCTTCATATACTCCTTCTGCAGGACCTGGATGATGGCAGAACAGGTCTCTGGGATAATGATCCCCAGAGCCTGGGGGGAGATGCCTGTCGAGAACTTGAGGTCCTGCAGGCTTCTCCCTGTGGCCAAATACCGCAAGGTAGCGACCAGCCTCTGCTCCGGAGTGATGGCTTGCCTCATGCAGGTATCCTGCCTGCTGATATAGGGGGTCAGCGAAGCCAACAAACGGTGAAACACAGGGTCCGTCATCCTGAGAAAGTTCCTGAAATCATCAGGATTATTCTCACGGATCTCACGGAGCAAAGGCATATGAGAGAACTGGTCACGCTGAAGCAACCAATTCTTGGTCCATGAACTCCTCCCCACCCTGTTCATGGACTGGACTTGTGTCAAGGTCAGGACCCCAACACCAAGCCCCCGCACAGCACGAACTCTACGAGGAGTACGCATACGAAACATGGCTAGAAAACGGTCGGCTGCTCAGAACGAAGTAACAGAACGCACTGAAGAACAGCAAGGCCTGTGAAGAGCGACCTGAAAAACAGCAACGAGCGGACAAGATCGCACAGGAAACTCCAATACGAACTGACTGCACGCACTGAAGAGCAGATACAAACCCACAAGCACAAACTGAACGGCAGAAAACGATCTGAAAGCCACGAGTCTGAAAAAGCGTGAATCGTCTCTCACCAAACTTTTACTAACACGAGATTAGCAAAAGGAGCCCAAAGGGTGCCTCGCTTGGTTCTGAACTGGCCTTTTCTAGTCTCGTCGTACGTGCTTGACGTCACCGCGTTCTTGGCGATCGGAAATTCCGACAACTTTGTGCGAACGTGTGTAGGCAAAACAAGTTTTAGCCAACATCCGTCGGAAAAAATCCTAGGATTTTGTTGTCGGAATGTCCGAACAAAGTCCAACTGTGTGTACGGGGCATTAGAGTGCAGACTGCGAGCCAGGCCTTCCTGTCCACATCAGTGCCTGACCTCACAAATGCTCTTCTGGAAGGATGGTCAAACATTCCCATAAACACTCTCCTAAACCTTGTGGACAGCTTTCCCAGAAGAGTTGAAGCTGTTATAGCTGCAAAGGTTGGGCCAACTCAATATTGAACCCTACGGCCTAGGACTGGAATGTCATTAAAGTTGTGCGTGTAAAGGGAGGCGTCACTTGGTAATATAGTGTATGTCCCCATTTATTACATAATAGAACCAAGGAATGTCTGAAAATAGGCAATACTGCAATATTGGCTATGGCCTCATCCAAAAATTAAGAAGAATAGTGACTGATTTGTTCAGTCTGCGCACATGCACACTGCCAGGGGTTTAATGACTTCTCATAAAGAAGAAGTGTAATAGGAAGAGAAAGGTATTTATTAGATTTTTCAGACACACTCACTGTGTGATGAGCAGGGAACAGAAGCTCGTGCTGGAAGTGCAGCTGGAGAGATGACAAGAATTTCATGGTACTCGTTTCAAGAACTTCACTTGCCAAGCTTGAGGGGGATATGTGTAAGTAGAGCATAGACTACATGCTGCAGAGAGATTCTACAAGAGAAGATGACCCAGCCTAGCCACACACATTCAGCCTGACTATACAATGTCCATGATGCAGGCCTTACAATGTCCTTTAACGCATTCAATCTGATTGTACAATCCTCTATAGATTTACCAACATCAAGGGTCAGTTATAGATAAATCAGGTCTGTGACAAAGACTTTCTGCAGACTCTCTGGCATGACCATGGATATGGCAGGGAATGCTCTACTCTAATGCATCTTTTTACCTTTATTTTCCCCCCCAAAAAAGTTTTTGACAGAAGTTCAGAAGCACAGTATTTTGCATGATATGGAGTGGTCATTCTGGAGCAGTGGTCACCAACCCTTCAGACCTCAAGGACCACTAAACTCACTATTTCAAATCCCGCGGACCACTAACGTGAATTTTACATGCCTTATACACACAATGCTCCGGCTCTCTACCTTCCTCCTCCTGGATCACACTGCTGCCTTATACACATAATTCTACGGCTCTCTGCCCCCCTTTGCCCCCCCACCACTCTGCATCCCACTGCTGTCTTACACAGACTCATCATTGGATCTCACCTCCTTATCCAGCCATGTGCTTGAACTCCATGCTCCCTCCCACAGTCTGTGATCAGCGCTGCCAGTGAAAATCCCCTCCTTCCTCACCTCTCGCTCTCTACACTACTCCCAGCGCCTCCCTCTGAGTTCACAGGAGCCAGAAATACAGAGGAGGCATTGGGTATCAATGCGTGCTGACAGTATTGACTGTCAGCGTGCATTGAGAACAACACTGGAAAAAACATTGGGTGGTATACATCCGTCACAATGTTGATTTGCGGCAGATCCCTGGGGACCACCAAAATTTTCTCGTGGACTATCAGTGTTCTGGAGGAAACAATACGGGCAAAGGGAAGCTTCTGGGGCCCTTAAAAAGGGTGGGGTCCTGGGCAACTGCCTACTTCCCTCCACCTCCCCAAGTGCCAACCCTGCCATAAAACTTTGTAGTTCAAACTCATTAGTATTGAAGACAGTGATTCAGCATACATACACATAACTAGTGTTTACTACTAGCTTACAGCTCTTCCAAAGATTTTTATATTCCGAATGGTTGCATAAAAGTAGTAGATATAATTAAAGCTAACCAGATATTGCAATGGCTAGCAGAACCATCCACGGCTGTGGACAACTAATAACTTTTGTCTGCTACCCCACCTACATTCTCTGATGATTGTGAGCGTGACCAGGGTTTATTGGTTTTTTTTGGGTCGTTTTTGTAATCGATGAGGCCAACCTGGTCAGTGGTACACTGGTCTTACTACTTTTAATTGTTTTATAGGTAAGATACAGTCGGTAAGGCCACCCTGTTTTACCATGTATTATTCCTTGTGCCTTATTTACCCCTGTGTGGGTATTGTGCTTGAGACTGTTAGTTTGGTTGTTTTTTGTCTTATACGTACCTTAGTACGTTTTGTATTGCACTATAAAAACTAATAAAAAGATTTATTAAAAAAAAGCTAACCAGATATTACAATCATTATTTTTAATTTCAAGGTGATGAGATTAAATCTTCCCACCTGTGTGGAACAGCTTGTGTGTTATCAAAGAGCCAAGTCATCTAATACCCAATGTGTCATGACCTAGGAAACCTGCCTGACATCTGCAAGCTCGCTACTCAAAAGAATTCTGGGTTCTGGTGTCTCCCCTCTGCTCTCTATCTCTGGTAACTTGCTCACATTTCATTATACTGTACATCTATCAGGATCTGCACTAGATCTGCAAGACTGCAATAAAAAAGCTCCAGTGAAGATGTATTTGGCTTATGGTTGTGTGGTGGAATCCGTGACCCACTTTGTATTTTCTTGCGGTGGCAAATTCTGTGCAAAGAGATCTGTAGATCTGTATGGGAGAAAGGTTACAAATAAGCTGTTCCCTCACCTAACCAGGATCCTCATAACTTGCCACCATCACTGCTTCCTAGATCAGCTGGCTGCTTCTCCTTCTTGCTACCCACCTGTGCTGCTCAACCATAGGTGGAACTTCACTCCCCCACTCAACCTCTCCAGACCACTATGACATCATCTAGTTCTAGTCCATTCAAATGCCTGTATTAGGTCCTCAGTGGGTGGATAGATTGAACTTTAATTTAGAACATTTGAACCCCCCCCCCCCCCACCACCCTAATTCCTTTTCTTTATAATCTTTTTTATGGAGCTATCTACAGTCTGGTCACAGAACAGACAGGACAGGGGTTTTTGTCCTATGATGCTTGGCGGTATGCAACCCAGGGGAGCAGAAGAGGCCAGGAGTGGAGCAACAGAGGCAGAGACTAGTGTAGAGTTGGAGCAGCATTTACACCATCTTGCTGCATTGGTGTCTTGTATCCATCCTCTTGTGCATTCCTGTAGGCAGCTTGTATTTGGTGGACTTAAGCCGAGTACATACTATTCGTTTTTTTTTTCATTCAACCCCGTGGTTCAGATTGACCAATACCCATCTTCTTCTACGATTTAAGAATGATTTTCGAACAATTAGCGGGGTCAAATCAATATTCCTTTTTGTACACAGATGAGTACATTTGAAGGAGCAAGATGGAATATTTGAACAAACAAATTCATAACAGTGGACGCAGTTTTCGTTTAGGAAAGTCCAATCACTCCACAATTGAGTGTTGAAAGCAAACGTGTTTTGAGGAACTTTTGAACATTTATAGTACATATGAAAATCTACCAGTGTATGGCCAGCTTTAGGCTTTAAAATGTGCTTATAATAATGCTATACCATATAGCAGAGTATATCTTTTCCATCAGAAGGAAATAATCCCGTCTTTCATCTTCGACCCATTGATCTTCTTTGATAAGTGTCACTGACAATTAGTGAGAAGGATAAACTACTCACCATTACAATTACTCAGTGAACATAATATTCACTACAAATCAAACAGTTTCTCTTGGGGAGTTGACACAAGTTTTCCCCAAGGGAAAGCTCATTGTTAGGGCCAAGTCACACTTACAGTAGACCTATCATTAGGATAGCACTTCAGACAAATCAATAGGGCACTACTCAGCTTTACCACACAACAATACATTACCTTTTTTCTTTACATGAATAAAAAGCTGCTAAGCTTCACTCTGTCACTTAAGACGGTTACACACTATAGTCGCTCAGACTGACATACACATGGGTGGAATGTCGGTTGTTTGTTTTTTTAACCGCCTGTTGTCTCCCAACATTCCGCCTGTGTGTATGGGGCTTTACGCAGGCAAAAGACAGTATGCATTTCTTTCCTGCAACCATGGAAAGAAAGAAAGAAATTTGCAGGATTCCCCCATTAACACAGGCAGTGTTGACAGGGGAATCCCTCCTGCAGAGCAATTGTCTTCTCCAGGCCAGGGGCAAGCAGGGGAAGCCATCCCTGCTGGGAGAAGACAGTGATTATCGCTAGCAGCTATAGCAGCCATTTGCGATAATTGCAAGCGAATCCGGCAGGCTGGTTGTACCCAAGTTGATCAATCAACTTGGTAAATTCAGCCTGCCCATTAATGGTTCGAATCCCGGCCGAATCCTGCTGAACCAGCCGAGATTCGCACCGTCTATGGACGGCCTTTGTCTAAAGCTGGCTATACGCTAGTAGAATTTGATTAAACATTTTTCGTTATAACCACTTCAGCTCCAGCGACATACCAGAGTAGTTATACCAGGATGATGCCTGCAGCTGCGGCAGTTGGCTCTCTTGTCAATCCTAGTGACTAGCTAGCCACTGGATTGCTTTTACAAGCAGTGAGAGGGGACATCCCCTCCTCCTGCTGCCTTCCGTGGCTTTACTGGAATCTCCCATCCCACCGGGAGTCCCAGTCGACCAGCTGGCACGCGGACTGATCATAGAGCCCAACAAAGACCGGACTGGCAGTATTTTGCTGTTGCACAGGTGTGCACAATTTCAAAGCATGACATGTTTGGTATCTATTTACTCGGCGTAACATCATCTTTTATATTTTACCATATAATATGCAAATACCGTATAACATAAAAAATTGCAAAACCCACCAATTGAATCTATAGGGCCTCTGAAAAAAAAAAAATATATATATATATATATATATATATATATATATATATATATATATATATATATATATAATGTTTGGGGGTTTTAAGAAATTTTCTAGCAAAAATTACTGATTGTTACATGTAACATGTAAAAAGTGCCTGAAAAGGCCTGGTCTTCAAGTGTAACGTTCATTTGATTTTCTAATTATTGAAAGCAAAGATGTCCCTGGTCTCTTTCCATCAATAACCTTGTGAGTTTTTGCCAATATTAGAGACTGAATGAAATATATTATAATCAGACAAACCTTAGCATTGATGTAGCAGAGCTTGTCAAAAGAGAAAGCGAAAAGAAACCTCTCCAATTGGGACACTGATCAAACCAACCATTCAAAATTACATTTTTTTTCTGCTACTCAATATATAAAAAAAAAAAATTCATTTCCTGCAAGAGTTTTCACCAGAGCAAACCCCATACTTCCATTTAGAAAAGGAGAAGTTCATGTTAGAAAAATAGAAATGACCTGCTTTGACCTAGGTTAAACCAGGTTTGCCTAACTGAACATTATTTCTGGATTTGTGACTCGAGTGTTATGATTTTCTCTATCAATTGAATTATTTATTTATTTTTAAACTTGTTTTGCTCAGCTTTGCTCTTTGTGTTTGTTTTAATTTTCTAAACACTTTAAACTTAAAGTGGTTGTATGCTCAAAAAAACAAAAAACAAATTGTAAGGCAAAGGTATAATGAGCTAATATGCACAGCATACTAGCTCATTATGAAATACCTTAGAACGAAGCTCTCACAGGGCCGCCTGGTCACCGCTGAGGGAGCTGACATGTTCCCTTGGCATATCTTTTGGGTTTGTGGCTCCGGCGACGTGAGTGGCCGGAGCCGCGATGACGTCGTTTCCGCGCATGTGCATGGGAGCCCTCCATTGCGACAAGATTTGGCACGATACGCTGGACCTTCGCCTGACCTTCACTGCGCATGCACCACTGACGCCAGCGGCCGCATGCAAGGTGAATATCTCCTAAACCATACAGGTTTAGGAGATATTCATTTTACCTACAGGTAAGCCTATAATAAGGCTTACCTGTAGGTAAAGTGAATATCTCCTAAAAAAATGACCAAGCTGACAATACAACTGCTTTACAGTAAAAAACCCCGGCAAGACAAGGGTATAATGAGCTACTAAGTATATTAGCTCATTATGACATGCTTACCTCAGAACGATGCCCTGGATCGGCATCGGCCCTCCGAGTACAGCGCGGACATCTTCCACCGGAGTTACCTCCGGATTTACGGCTCCGGTGCTGTGATTGGCCAGAGCCATGATGACATCACTCCTGTGCATGCATGATTGCCGCCAATCACGGCACAGCTACTGAAGAAGCGCCACGATCGAACCGTTTCTTCAGTGCGCATGTGCTGATGACGTCGGCACATGCGGATATAGTGAATATCTCCTAAATGGTGCAAGTTTAGGAGATATTCACAGTACCTACAGGTAAGCCTAATAATAGGCTTACCTGTAGGTAAAATGGTAGTAAAGTGTTTACAACCACTTTAAAGAGGTTGTAAACCTCAATTTTCAAGTTGTACCAATAGGTACTGTAAATATCTCCTAAACGTGCGCCATTTAGGAGATATTTACCCTGTACTGCGCCGATGATGTCATCGGCACATGTGCTGTGCAGAAACCCCCCCGTTCCGTTTTGTCACTAGCGAGCCAGTCGCAGAGCCGGGGACAGCGCGAGCTTCGTTTGCAGGTAAGTGTCACATAATGTGCTAGTATGCGATGCATACTAGCACATTATGCTTTTACTTTGCAGGGAACAAAAAAGGAAGTAAAACCCATGGCTGGTTGCAACTATGTTAACTAAACACTGTCATTAAGGATAATTGGAGTGTTCCTATACTCCACATACACCGTCATAGGTTATTTTATCCTCCCCTTACAGAAAAGCTAAAAAAAATATTACTTTTTTTTACCTTTTTATATAGTTTTTCACCTTTTTATATAATTTTCAGCCTAGGCCAGGCCCTGCTGCCTCCTTGGATAGCTGTGACATAGCTATCCCAGGAGTCACTGGGTTTCTAAGCTGCAAATGTGCAGTGGTACTGCAATAGATTTGTGCTTGTGTACATAACTGCCATAGGGTGGCATACTGCCATCCTGCCATAAGTTGGCACCATTTGTACGCAGAAATTCTGGTACACTTGGGCATATGTGCTGCTTGTCTCTAGATACTGGAGGTGCATATGCACATGCTCCGAAGTTTTAAAGATGGCGGAGCATAAGAGGGGCGGTGGGAAGCGTTCACTTAGTGGTTTAGTTCTGTTTTAAGTTAGTCATACATAGCCTAATATTCTCTTGTTCAGCCTGCAGGCTGAATGAGGGAAAATCAATTGATCCATGTTAAAGCTGACCATTCAGTACTAATACTTGTACAAATATTCGTACAAAAATCCTCAGTACATTTGATGACTTGACAAATGTCTTTTGAAAGTACTTTAACCCTTTTGCTGCCAGAGCTGTTTTTTTCATTTTTTTGCAAACATGTTTAAAAAATCATTTCAGGCCTAAAGATTACTTAACCCCCCCAAATATTATATATTTTCTGAAAGCAGACACCCTATGGAATAAAATAGTGGTAGCTCCAATTTTTTTTGGTACTTCCCGCAAAGGTCTAGGAAACGCAACATTTCAGTAAAAAAACACACTAAAGTGAATATTGGGGCAAACAAACACAATAAACTACCCACATTTTTGGTGAAATATAAAATATGAGGTTGCACCGAGTATATAGATACCCAACATGTCAAACCTTAAAGTGGAGGTCCGCCAATCCCTGCAAAAATGAAAAGCCAGCAGCTACACATACTGCAGCTGCTGTCTTTTACTAATTGGACACTTACCTGTCCTGGAGTCAAGCAATGTCAAAGACAGGTATCCGCTCCCTCCCCAAAAGGTGCCAAATGTGGCACCAGAAGGGGGAGGAGACAAATTACACTTTTGGGTGGAACTTCACTTTAAATTTGTGTGAGCCCATGAAATGGCTACAAACTTCAGTACCCTATATTTTCTATAGGCAACACTTCAAAAGCCCCCTATAGGCCATCAGTTTAGTGTTACAGAGGTCTTGTACTAGAATTATTGCTCTCACTCCGGCACGCTCGGCGATATGTGACATGTGTATCGCAATTGACGTTTTCATGCATAGGCGCCCCGACGCGTGCGTTTAAGTTCGTATGTGCGTATATGTGGGGGTGGGGGGGCCTCAAAATTTATTTTTTTAGGGGGGGGGGTTGTGCTTGGGTGTAACTTCAAAGCGAATTGATACCACTAAAGCCAGCAATAGGCGGTTCGAATCTTGGCCGGTTCAGCAGAGGCTGACCAAGATTCAAACCATATATGGGCAGTCTGATTGTACCCAATTTGACCGATTGATCTACTTGGGTACAACCAGCATGTCAGATTTCTTATGCGATTATTGCCAGTGGCTATAGCCGCTAGCAGTAATCATTGTGTGTTCTCCCGGCCAGGACGGCTCCCCACGCCCCCGAACACAATAACTCCATTGGAGGGATTCCCCCATCAATACTGACTGTATTGATGGGGGAAATCAAACAATTTTCTTTCCTGTCACCTGTAGCAAAAAGGTTCTTAAAAAGAAACATTTTGAATGAAATTGCACTAGTGTATGGCCAGTTTTACCATGTGGATGGAGAAATCTCCACATCCGGCTATTGTATTCAGGCAGCCGCGGCTCCGAGGTATTGCTTGCAGGGACACCCATGGCTCATATTTCATCCAATTCAGCAGGCTTTACTGCTGGCTCCTGCTGTGTCTGAGGAGGTGATGGTGATAAGGAAGGTACCATTTGACTCCTCTTCAAGTCTTCTATCTGGGGAGAGCCTATTTAGCACCTTTTAGCAGATAAGGTTAACTTTAAAAAGATTTGGGTGACCACGCGGTGATGTGGGTGGCTGGCTGGCTCCAAAATGCCTCTACAAGGGCCAATCCTGAGAACATGGTTTCCTGGGAATACCTAGAAAAAACATGAAAAAAACTCCTAGAAAGGGTATTATCATTACTGGAACAAATTAGAGCTTGGAATAATGGAGATTTATATTTCCATATACAATGGGCCACTTGTAAATGTGACTGCTTTTTATACTTGGCTCACCATGAGGCGAAAAAGTGTAACAGAAAAAATAAATGTCATACAGTTTACTCTTTTGAAGCATATACACATATGGAGGTTTTTTTTTCCTAGCACACCCCCTCCTTATGGATATCTTCCAATAGTCATACTATAAAAGCACAGAAATGCCTCTGGCTTAGCAGGGGTTAACCCAGTCCCATTGCTGCCCTCCTGTATTATGTGTGTAATGGGCTGTGTAGCACATGCTGCTATTTGGATAAACTCGGCAGTGCAGCAGAGTAGGCGACGTGTGCTGTTGATAATACCGATGCACTAAAGTTCAATGCCACTTAACTGCAAGAGTTTTAACCATGTGTTTATTCTCAGGATTAAACAGCAACTTCAGGCAACAAAAGGCCAACCAATGAACAGCTATCACTATCCAGGAAAATGTGAAGACTGTGCTAGACGCTGAAAGTCCATTTAGATATCATAGTAAAATTCCAATGCCTGATTAAGCAGGGCTTTCACAAGGTCTCTGGGCAGTATTGCACCGTTAGGCTACTTTCAGACTGGGGCGGGCAGGCGTCGGCGGTAAAGCGGCGCTATATTTAGCCCTGCTTTACCATTGTTTTAGCGGCGCTATTCGGCCGCTAGCAGGGTGGGTTTAACCCCCGCTAGCAGCTGAAAAAGGGTTAAAACCGCCCGCAAAGCGCCGCTGCATCTGCATTTTCCTGACGGGTTTGCGGCACTGCCCCATTGCTTTCAATGGGAAGGGGCGCTTTAGGAGCAGTGTATTCACCGCTCCTATAGCAATGCAAAGATGCTGCTTGCAGGACTTTTTTGACCGCCCTGCAAGCGCACCGCTCCAGTGTGAAAGCACTCGGGCTTTCACACTGGAGACACAGGAGAGGCGCTTTACAGGCGCTATACAGGCGCTATTTTTAGCGCTGTAGCGCCTGTAAAGCGCCTCAGTCTGAAAATAGCCTAAAGTGGATGTAAACTCTCACATATACCCAGTGAAGTGAACAACCTCAGATTATACACAGAGATGAAACAAATCCTCCTGCATAGTTTTTACTTGTTTATCTGCAGTCTTCCCCTCTCTACACCCCTTCAAAAGGGAAGATTGTGTTAAAACTATTTCTTCATCTGTCAGAAGCACAGAGGAGGGGGCGGAGAGGCTACAGTTACAGTGTGTGAGAGCTGATTGGAGGAAAGGAACACGCCCCCTCCACACAGTAGAAGAACTGTGTTCTGAATGGACAAACTATCTGTTGAGCTCTCCCCACCCCTTCCGCCTTCCCGACACAAATTTATCTCATGTGTCAGGAAAAGTTCTCAGAGATAACAGAGGAATAAAGCACCAGAGAGAAACGACACTTAGAACTTTGAAGAGAGATAAGTAAACACTACAGATATCTGTGCGTTGCTCAGATTCCATGACTGAGGTTTACAACCACTTTAATAAAAGTGATTAAGCTGGCCATGCATGGTTTAAAATGGTCCCTGCTGAACTGAACAAATTTCTGTCAATGTATGGGCAGCGAGGTTGTAACGAAGGTGAACCTATACTTTAAACAAGTGTCTTGTTCTGGTGACAACCTTTAATTTTGTATTCTCCCTCACTTTCAATCCTGGGGATGCAGGTCACCAGAGAGGGTGAATATCCCCAGCAGTTACTGTACACAGACATCACAAAAAACTGACAGAGGTTCTAACCCCTCAACACTCTATCCAAAGCTGAGCAAAGTTTTGGCTTTAGATTAGGGATGCACCGATACTGATACTTTGTGGTGCAATTTGCGTCAATACAAAATGAATGGGAGCAAATCACACTGCAATAAATCGCATGCAATTTTAATAGGAACATGGTGCGATTCCTATCCGAATTGCATGCGATTTCCCCCACTGCTCCTGTGTGTGTGTATGTATAGAAGTGCCATCTAGTGGGCAGTTTAGAACTCACAAAATTCAGCAGAGGGAGTGCTGTTCCAGTAAGTCGGTAGAGACAGATTGGAAGTTTAAAGCAGCAATCATTTATTGGAAAACTGAAGCTTCTGGGGGTGGGCAGTTAGCCAAATGGATGCCAGATCAATGGACATCCTCGTTGGTTGACAAAAACAGTACTGTTTTCATAGTGGAGCACTTCCGCTAGTTCTTGGTATTTTCTCTGACTGGTGGTGACGAGCCGCAATGGCAGCTGTCATCTCCGGGTGCGCCTGCCGTTGCCGGCTACGGCATCCATTGGGCTCACCACCTGCCCCCAGGTGCTCCAGGGTTAGAAGCTCGGCAGAGTAAACTACGGAACCCGTGAGTCACAGTACTTCACTGGCACACTACCATCTCCCTGCATGGGCTTGTGATCTATTTACCTAATGTCACCAGTCTGTTCAGTTTTCCAATAAATGATTGCTGCTATGAACTTCTAATCTGTCTCTACCTACTTACTGGAACAGTGCTCTGCTGAATTTTATGCGTTCTAAACTGCCCACTAGGGGGTGCCTCTATAAACCCACACACACACACACACACATGGAACTCGCATGCAACTCTTTGCAGTGCGATTTACGCCAATTTTTTTTGTGTTGATGCAAATCGCACCGCAAAGTATCAGTACTCTGTATCAGGGAGTACTTGACCGAAAGTATCAGTACCGCTACTCACCGATAAAAAAAAAACGGTATCGGTGCAACCTTACTTTAGATATACTTTAAAGTGATACTAAAGGATTTTTTTTGAAGAACAAACATTTTAAACTTACCTGCTCTGTGTTGTGGTTTTGCACAGAGCAGCCCGGATCCTCCTTTTCTTGGGTCCCCCGTCAGCGCTCCTGGCTCCTCCACCTGCTGAGTGCCCCCAGAGCAAGCGGCTCGCTCTGGGGGCACTCGTGCATGTTGCTCCTCAGCCCTGTTCTGTTTGTCCATTGACACACAGACTGTGTCTCAGATCCTCACTGGCTGTGATTGACAACTGTCAATGGCTCCCACTGCTGTGTCTGAGCCAATGAGGAGGAAAAGAGCCAGGAGAGCAGCTGCTCTTGTGCGCATCACTGGATCGAAATTGGGCTCAGGTAAGTATAAAGGGAGCTGGGGAGGGAGGAGCTACACACAAAAGGTTTTTTTTTTACCTTCATGCATTGAGTGCATAAAGTTAAAAAAAAAAACCTTCAGCCTCTGGAACCACTTTAATTGTAAATGTTTAGATCTAGTATAGTGTATGAACTGGACAGCATGAATAAACAATTTTGTCTTTCATTAATTTAGAATTTTTTTTTTTTTTTTTTTTTTGTTTACTACTTAAATGAATGTTCCTGGAGGCAGAGCATGCTCTTCAAATGATCTCTGCATGGACATGAACCACAGCTTCCAGGTCATATTCTGGGTGATTGATTCATCATAGACTCCACGATAACTCACTGGCTAGTGAATCAGTTCCATGACGTCACAGTCATGTCTCATGGAAGGTCATCATCCCTACCAGATGCAGACAATTTATATATAATCCATTCAGGCGAGTATACAGGCAGCAGCTTCTGTATCCTGCAATGGTGCAGTATAGAAATTAATACATGTAAAAGGGACTCATAGTTTTATAGAGAACTGTGTATAAAACATGCAATCAAGATCTTAAAAATCAACCAAAGAATTAATCCACATAAACCTTGAATGTTAATATACTACTAATTAAAGAGCTAGTCCACCCAAAACTTTCTTATTTATTTATTTAATGCATGCTGGTTGGCTGAATCTCTCTAGAATCACTCGTCTCTATTGATGTGCAGTGGTGACATTTCTTTGCTCTCTGGCCCAACCAGTATTTGCCATCGGCCATCACTCCTGCTCCTTCATTCTACATAAATAAAATTTGGAAGAGCAAGCTCCACTAATAATCATTAACTATTAAGTTAGGAACTGAAGGGCAGTAGTTGTCTGATTTCCTTAAGGCTGGGTTCACACTATTGGGAATTGGATGCGGGGTCCCCTCATCCAATTTGCAATAGCAGGAGGTTTTGACTGGCTCTCTATGGAGCCGGTTCACACATCTCTGCTGCGGCAACGGTGTGAATTTGCACAGGAGCCCTGTGTGTCTTTTTTTCCATTTCAGGTCCGAATTCAGCCAAAAATTCAGGGTGAAATCGGACCTGAAATGGTGAATGGAGACGCACCGGACTCCTGCTGTGAGCCGCATGCGAAGATAGTGTGAACCTAGTCTAAATCAGCCCTAGACGGAGCGATTTTCTATCCTGGGGTTGCAGTGAGTGTTGATGGGGGAATCCCTCCCGCTAAGCCGTTGTGTTTTCCTGACTTTGGGGGGGGGGGGGGGGGGGCAGAGGGAAGCCATTTCCATCAGGAGAGTACAGTGTTTACTACTAGTGTCTATAATAGCCGCTAGCAGGAATCACATGTAAAATCCAACAGGCTGGTTGTACCCAAGTTGATCGATCAACTTGGGTACATTCAGCCTGCCCATACATGGTTTGAATCCCTGCTGAACCGGCTGAGATTTGAACCATCTATGACCTGCTTTAATAGCTCACAGAGCCCATTAGCATCCCTCTGTGAAATAAATTTGGAGGACAGATGTATTTTTCAGTTTTGGGTGGACTAATACTGTAGTACTTTTGGCCATATCCATGAGTACAAAAAAAACCTTACCCAGATGAAAGTGAAAGGAAATCCCACATTATGGGTGGTCACCAGAACAGGAATAGAGGGGAATTCTTCCAATGGATGGGCTATTTCTGGTGACAACTGGGATTATGGACAGCACTGTGACTAAGTGGTTAGCACATTCACCTAGCAGCACTAGGGTTGTCGGTTCAAATCCCAACCATGACATTACCTGCCTGGAGTTTGCATGTTCTCCCTGTGCCTGCATGGGTTTCCTTGGGGCATTCTGGTTTTGTCCCACACTCCAAAACATACTGGCAGTCTTATTGGATCCTGTCTTAACTGGCCCTAGTATGTTTATGTATGAAAGTAAGTTTAGGGACCTTAGATTGTAAGCCCCTTGAGGGCAGGCCAGGGACTGATGTGAATGTACAATTATGTCAATTGATGGTGCTATATGAGTACCTGTAATAAATTCCCTAACTTTAGAGGGATTTTCTTTTACTTCCTGTTTTGACTATGGGACAAGAAGTGAAGGGAAATCTCTCCAATGAGACAGCCAATGGAAAAAAAAACTGACAGGGGTTATAACCCTTCTATGCTCTATTCAAAATGAAATAAAGTTTTGCTTTCTACTTTTGGCTTTAGGAATCATATGAGATTTTAGCGATCGGGTTTATATCTTCTTTAACCTTTGTACTTGTTTAACAGACGATGCTAATTGTTTTCATCATTTGCGGTATAAAAGCATAACATTGCAGTGTAGATTTACTGTGTATTCACTTTTGTAGTCACTAGATAAGCAACATGAGACCATGGGAGTCAGTAGCAAATTGTTTATCCAGTTTATTTACAGCTGAGATTAGGCGAATGTTATCTGTATCCACTTCCAGAAATCCTCACTATCTGTGACATCTGCACTCCTTTTTATCCTGAGCTAAAGGCCAACATGCTAGTAATCTTGGTAATACATCAATCCAGGCCTGGGTGATAAGTGAATGGGCTGGGCGTCCCTACTTCCATATGGGGACATTTTACTGACTTCATTCATACTTTCCTTACAAGAACAATGACTCACTATGTGCCTCTACTGAACACTGTCACTGGGTGGTTATGTTCTGAGAACAGTAATATTTTCATAAAGAAGAGATTAGGAGACCAGGGGGCAATTTAGAGCTGCTTACCACCCTCTTAAAAGCGATTTGTGGTGGTTCGTTTTTCAGAGGGTGGCTTAGCAGTGGCTGGCGATCATTGAGGAGGGGCTACTGCTGCCCTTGTTTTTTTCCCCCTTTTTTTATTAATTGCTAACCAGCAATTTTACATTTGGTTGTGATGCAGCCCTATTGCTCTCAATTGGCAAGTTTGACAGATGGTGCCGCTTGTCAAACTCTGCAGCAAGAGTTAAAAATACTGCAGCACAAAGCCTTGTGTACTGCCCTGTCAAGATGTAATGTTGTTAGGTTTTTGGTGGGTGGTAAAACTTCAGCTCAGCTGCCTGCTTTTACTGCCCCCTGGCTGCCCATGTGAAAGAGCCCAAGTTTTTGCTGTTTCATGGGCACATTCAAATGCACATGTATGTGGCAATGATAATATAGGATAGATCTGAAATCTATTTACTTGATAACTTATTATGGTGGGGGCTTCTACTTTCCCTGCTAGATATTCATTTACATTATGGATAAGTCAGCTGGAGTAAGGAAATGCTAAGGTGGACAGGAACCAAACCCATGTTCAGGGCCGTTTTTAAGGCAGAGCAAAAGGGGCAGCTGCCCTGGGCCCTGTCATCGCTGTGGGGCCCAAAGCAGCTGTCTCATACTTGCCAACTATCCTGGTTTAATTTCCCTTGTCCCTTGAGGTTTTAGTCCTGTGCTGTGTCCCAATATCTCAGTGTGAAGTGCTGCTACTAATGCTGCCCAGCTCTGCCCTATTGTTGTGTAAAGATGACTCACCTGCAGACCCTGTGTTTACATGTAAATTACCGCCATTCATATGTAAATAGCGACGACATTCATATGTAAATAGGGGCGGCCAGCGGCATTGATATGTATATCATGCCCCCCTGAGGTCATATCCACAGTAATCTCTAGCAACCAATCAACAAGCAGAAATCATGTGCTGTAACCTCTAGCAACTAATCAGTGAGCCGTAATGTGTGCTGTAACCTCTAGCAACCAGTCAGTGAGCGGTAATGATACACTGTAACCTCTGGCAACCAGAGGTTACAGTGTACCATTACTGAACCTGGTTGTTCAGTAAACTGATTTTGAGTCTAGCTGCTATTTATTGTATGTCTCAGAGCAGGTGGAGAGCAAAACTGCATGGGGGGGGGGGGGGGGGGGCATGAAAAGTTTTGCCCAGGGTCCAATCAATATTAAAGATGGCCCTGCCCATGTTGGTAGTGGGGAGATGTCACTCATAGGAGTTCCTAAGCTCCCATTCACTATATGTATTGTGTTGTGTGTATATATGAGTTTTCACACTTTGTGTATAGGGCAGTCCATTCATTACAATAAGGGAAATACAATATCCTCCAAGGAGTAAAAGAGGACTATTATTGGCACCACTGACAAAGTGAACTCCAATTTTTGTCTGTGATGCCAATAATAGTCCCCTGCTACTCCTTGGGAGGGTGTTGCATTTCTCTATAGATATTGGGATGAGGCACTCCCACCATACTCCACCATGGTTCTAGATTTTATTTCAATAAGCTGCTCTTCAGCTGCTCTGCACAAATGTGGCAAAGAACAAGTATCAGCACAGCAACAAAAGCAACACAGCTATATTAAAGTGTGAGTAAACTCCCATGTATGATTTTTACCTATAGGTAGTAAGACTATAATAAGGCTTACCTATAGGTACTGTAAATGTCAAACGTGCACCGTTTAGGAGACATTTACTTTACATGCAGTCGGTAATGTCACCGGTGCGTGCACTCTAAGGCTCCATTCACACTAGCGCGTTTTTTGATGCATTTTGCATTTTGCAGAAATGCACGGGAATTTTTAACATGGGTTCCTATGGAACATGTTCACATCAATGCCTTTTTGTTTCTCTGCATTTTTGGAAAGGGTCGGGGACTTTTTTTCATGCAAAATGCAGCGTTTTGCATGTAATGGATTTCAATGGACAAGCATCAAAAACGCAAGTGCACCGTTTTTGGTGCGTTTTTGATGCGTTTTTGGTGCGTTTTTGATGCGTTTTTGCCGTTTTTTTTTTTTGTAATTTTTTTTTTTTGTAATTTTTTTTAAGACTGTAAAAAAAAAACCGCAAAACGCAAATCGCGGCAAAATCGCGGCAAAAACGCATCAAAAACGCGGCTCAAAAACGTGGCAAGCATGAAAAAAAACCTCCAAAAACGCTCAAAAGCAACATGCATAGGTGTGAATCGAGCCTAATGCCGGCCATACACGGTTCGAATTTCGTTAGAATTTTCTTTCGAAAATCGTATGAAAGAATTTTCGTATGAATTTTCGCATCATTAGTGGGCTGCAACAACGGCCGATTTTCGTGCGGCAATCGAATTTGAGGAATCGGACATGTTGGAAATTTTCCGAAAAACGAACGATTTTCTAATCAATGATGGGAGAATCGTGCGAGAAATGTAATAAGAAAAGAAAATTTACGGAGAGAAAAGAAGATTCCCGGCAAGAAAATTCTTTTCTGTAGCAACATGAGGTGAAATTGAAGGCTTGGTCGGCCGAATTCGAAAATCAATGGTGCATCATCGGATCACAAAAAAAACGAAATTTCTTATTTTGAAAAGAAATTCGTTCGAAATTCGACCGTGTATGGCCTGCTTTAGGCTCGATTCACACCTATGCATGTTGCTTTTGAGCGTTTTTGGAGGTTTTTTTTTCATGCTTGCCACGTTTTTGAGCCGCGATTTTGCCGCGATTTTGCCGCGATTTGCGTTTTGCGTTTTCTTTTTTTTTTTTTTTTTTTTTACATTTTTTTTTACAGTCTTAAAAAAAATTACAAAAAAAAAAATTACAAAAAACAAAAATTTAAAAAAAAAAAACGGCAAAAACGCATCAAAAACGCACCAAAAACGCATCAAAAACGCTGCAAAAACGGTGCACTTGCGTTTTTGATGCTTGTCCATTGAAATCCATTACATGCAAAACGCTGCATTTTGCATGAAAAAAAGTCCCTGACCCTTTCCAAAAATGCAGAGAAACAAAAAGGCATTGATGTGAACATGTTCCATAGGAACCCATGTTTAAAAAATTCCCGTGCATTTCTGCAAAATGCAAAATGCATCAAAAAACGCGCTAGTGTGAATCGAGCCTTAGGCTGGATTCATACCTATGCATTTTTAGTGCTTTTTGCATTTTGCAGATTTGCTCTACAGAACGTGTTCCATAGGAAACCATGTTACATGGGATGTAGTGCAAATCTGCAAAATGCAAAAATCACTAAAAATGCATAGGTGTGAATCAGGCCTTGAAGGAGTAATGTCATCGCTGGCTTGGCCAATCAGATAGCCAAAGCCTGTGAACCCATAAAAACGACTGGGTGAAGACTCTCTGTCTGGACAGTGCTGATTGGCCATGTGCTTATCACATGCACCCTCCAAAAAGCCCTCCTTCTCTAGCAATACACACCAAACTGAGCATGTGCAGCGTGCCCCCAAGGCTCTGTTCTATCAGCAGATGGATTGGGGACAGTAAAAGAAGGGTAGGATCAAAGAAGACGGGATCAAACAGCCTGTTTACACAATGCAGAGGATTAACCCCTTAGGTTCCACAGTGAGTATAACAAGCATGCTTTACTGCATATACAGACTGATTTTACTGTTGCTGGTTTACTAACACTTTAAACCTAAAACCAAACATATAATATATTGCAGCTTACCAATCATTGGATGTAGTGGCTGCATTTTCTTTTCTTTATTTTTTCTCCTCTGTTTTCCCCTGGTGATCTGTCCAGTAACACACCTCCTGTATTGGAGGGCTCCACTCTGGATGAAGGAGCACAGGGGGCAACTTTGGGCAGCCGCATGGTCAGTCTTGGAGGGGAGTGTTAGATGGACTAACAGATTTAAATACACTAATTCATTGAAACCAAACTGTAGGTTAGGCTCCATTCACATTTGTACGACTCCAAAGGTATGCCAACTGTGGAGTACAACTTTGGATGGGTGTGACTTGGATACGACTTTGGCTTTGACCAGCGATAATGGACAACTGTTGCACAGCTTTTGCATTGTAATAAAATTCAGGTCTGACTTTTAGGCAACTTTTGGGGGTTAATGATGAAGTCTATGGCCCTCAAGTTGCATTGAAAGTCAGACCAAAGTAGTGCATGAACCACTTTGAAGTCGCTGCAATTTTAAGTTGCGCATATATGGATGGTTATCATTGGACAACATGGGGAAGGACTTGATAAGTTTCACAAGTGTGAATGGTGAATGGAGCCTTATGCCGCGTACACACGGTCTGACTTTTCGTCTACAAAAGTCCGACGGACGCCGACGGACTAAAGCTGGCTGACAATCCGATCGTGTGTGGGCTTCCCCGGACTTTCAGCGGACTTTTCCAGCCTCAAATCTGATGGACTTTAGATTTGAAACATGCTTCAAATCTTTACGTCATAACTACGCCGGAGCCAGAAATCCCGCTCGTCTGTGTGCTAGTCCGACGGGCAAAAACCCACGCTAGGGCAGCTATTGGCTACTGGCTATCAACTTCCTTATTTTAGTCCGGTGTATGTCATCACGTACAAATCCATCGGACTTTTGTGTGATCGTATGTAGGCAAGTCCGTTCGTAAGAAAGTCTGCCGCAAGTCCACCAAAAGTCCACCAAAAGTCCGTCGAAAGTCTGTCGGACGGGCTGTCGGACTTTTGTAGACGAAAAGTCCGACCGTGTGTACGCAGCATAACACTTTATAATCAGTTACAACAAACTGTTTTTTTCCTTTTTGGGGAAAACAGTTTTACATGAATGAATAAAAGCTGTTCATTGCAATACTCATGTCAGTGCTAAATGATTTGTCTCATCCATGTAAACTCATATATAGAAGAGAGCTTGTTCTTTTGAAAAACAGACTTACTGGCTGGATCACCAGATGAAAATAGAAGAAAAGGAAAGGAATGCAGCCATCACATCTGATTGGTAATCTGCAGTATATGACGTGCTTGGTTTGGGGTATAATGGGGTGGATGACAGTGAATGAGCCCCAATTCCTGTACAGCCCAGTCATCAATAATCTGTGATCTGACCTATCAGAGTGTTTGTGTGATGAGGAGCCCAGTACAGATCTGTCCATCCCAGGACCCCCCACTCTTCCCATACACTGTGCTGTGTACCTTCCCCTCCAGTCACACCTATCAGTCAATTATCGGCTCTCAGAACAAAGCCGTCCCCAGTAATGACATTACAGCGGAGCCTATGGGATAAACACCGAGGAGGACTCTAATGAAATCCACATCCAGCACAAAGAGGCGTGTCCGTAGAGGGAAGGGGGCGGGGCCACCCGCTGCATCTCGGTTGGGCGGGGCTTCTTCTTCATTGGAGTAGTTGCTTTTTTTTCTTTTTTTTTTTTTTTGGAGCTTCAAAGTAAGTGAGAGAGCGGAGAGTTCCCGGTGTTCTCACATGTTCCTCCCAGCCATGCCGTGCCCGCTCCATACCCGCTGTGTCCTCCTAGCCGCCCTCCTCCCTCTCCTTCATGGATTTAACCTGGCGGTGGATGAGCCCGCTACCTACTCCGGACCCCGGGGCAGCTTGTTCGGCTTCTCCGTGGACTTCTACCTCCCGGACCCGCAGAGGTAAGTGCCGTGTATTATAGGAGGTGGGTGATCCTCGCCGCTCCTTGTCCCCGGGACCGGTGTGTGGATGGGGGAGAGCCCCTCCCGCCATCATCTATTCCGTTATATCCGCTCCCCCTTCTTCTCCTTCCACATCCCCCCCCGCACCCCAAACCTTATTATTTTACTATAGACCCCCCCCCCCCCTCAATACATTCACACCGGGGAACATCCCCCCCCCCACCCCAAACCTTACTATTTTACTATAGAACCCCCCCAATACATTCACACTGGGGAACACCCCCCCAAACCTTATTATTGTACTATAGAACCCCCCCATACATTCACACTGGGGAACCCCCCCCAATACATTCATACCGGGGAACATCCCGCCCCCACCCCAAAACTTGCTATTTTACTATAGAACCCCCCCCAATACATTCACACCGGGGAACATCCCCCCAACCCTAAACCTTGTTATTTTACTATAGAACCCCCCCCCCATACATTCACACTGGGGAACATCTCCCCCCGCACCCCAAAATCTTACTATAGAGCCCCCCCAATACATTCACAGTGGGGAACATCTCCCTCCGCACCCCAAATCTTACTATAGAGCCCCCCAATAAAGTGCCCCCCCCAATACATTCACACTGGGGAACATCTCCCCCCTGCACCCCAAACCTTACTATAGAGCCCCCCATACATTCACACTTGGGAATATCTCCCCCGCACCCAAAATCTTACAATAGAACCCCCCCCCCATACAGAGCCCCCAATACATTCACACTGGTGTATGTCTCCCCCATTACATTCACACTGGTGTATGTCTCTTCCCCCCCCCCCCCAAATACATTCACACTGGTGACATTCACACTGGTGTAATGTTTCTTCCCCCCCCCCCCAATACATTCACACTGGTGTATGTCTCTTCCCCCCCAATACATTCACACTGGTGTATGTCTCCCCCCCCCCCATATACACACTGGTGTATGTTGTCTCCCCCCCCCATATACATTCACACTGGTGTATGTCGTCCCCCCCCTTATACATTCACACTGGTGTATGTCGTCCCCCCCTTATACATTCACACTGGTGTATGTCGTCCCCCCCTTATAAATTCACACTGGTGTATGTCGTCTCCCCCCCCTTATACATTCACACTGGTGTATGTTGTCTCCCCCCCCTTATACATTCACACTGGTGTATGTTGTCTCTCCCCCCCTATACATTCACGCTGGTGTATGTCGTCTCCCCCCCCCCTATACATTCACACTGGTGTATGTCGTCTCTCCCCCCTTATACATTCACACTGGTGTATGTAGTCTCTCCCCCCCTTATACATTCACACTGGTGTATGTAGTCTCTCCCCCCCTTATACATTCACACTGGTGTATGTAGTCTCTCCCCCCCTTATACATTCACACTGGTGTATGTAGTCTCTCCCCCCCTTATACATTCACACTGGTGTATGTAGTCTCTCCCCCCCTTATACATTCACACTGGTGTATGTAGTCTCTCCCCCCCCCTTATACATTCACACTGGTGTATGTAGTCTCTCCCCCCCCTTATACATTCACACTGGTGTATGTAGTCTCTCCCCCCCTTATACATTCACACTGGTGTATGTAGTCTCTCCCCCCCCTTATACATTCACACTGGTGTATGTAGTCTCTCCCCCCCCTTATACATTCACACTGGTGTATGTAGTCTCCCCCCCCCTTATACATTCACACTGGTGTATGTAGTCTCTTCCCCCCCCCTTATACATTCACACTGGTGTATGTAGTCTCTTCCCCCCCCCTTATACATTCACACTGGTGTATGTAGTCTCTTCCCCCCCCCTTATACATTCACACTGGTGTATGTAGTCTCTCCCCCCCCCCTTATACATTCACACTGGTGTATGTAGTCTCTCCCCCCCCTTATACATTCACACTGGTGTATGTAGTCTCTCCCCCCCTTATACATTCACACTGGTGTATGTAGTCTCTCCCCCCCCTTATACATTCACACTGGTGTATGTAGTCTCTCCCCCCTTATACATTCACACTGGTGTATGTAGTCTCTCCCCCCCCTTATACATTCACACTGGTGTATGTAGTCTCTCCCCCCCTTATACATTCACACTGGTGTATGTAGTCTCTCCCCCCCCTTATACATTCACACTGGTGTATGTAGTCTCTCCCCCCCCTTATACATTCACACTGGTGTATGTAGTCTCTCCCCCCCCTTATACATTCACACTGGTGTATGTAGTCTCTCCCCCCTTATACATTCACACTGGTGTATGTCGTCTCTCCCCCCCCTTATACATTCACACTGGTGTATGTCGTCTCTCCCCCCCCCCCTTATACATTCACACTGGTGTATGTCGTCTCTCCCCCCCCCCTTATACATTCACACTGGTGTATGTCGTCTCTCCCCCCCCCCCCTTATACATTCACACTGGTGTATGTCGTCTCCCCCCCCCATCATATACATTCACACTGGTGTATGTCATCCCCCCCCCCCCAATACATTCACACTGGTGTATGTCGTCTCCCCCCATCATATACATTCACACTGGTGTATGTCATCCCCCCCAATACATTCACACTGGTGTATGTCGTCTCCCCCCTTATACATTCACACTGGTGTATGTCGTCTCCCTCCCCCCGACTTTACAGCTTGGCAGGCATTGCTTTTGTCTGGACAGGGATCCCATTCACCCATCTGGATAAGATTACCTGCTCATGACCCAACTCTGCCTTCTCTACAACTACAACCTTCATTACCTTGTCTGACTCCACACAACTCCTCTATTGTTGTTACATTGTTGTCTCAGCACAGATCTCTGTTTACCAACAACTCCGGGAATGGGATACTTTTTATTTGCACTATTGTTACATTTTCTCTTCTAAAGTCCTTAAAGACCCAAGTACAAAAATGTATACTATTGCAGCCTCCAGGTCCCCCCCACCCCCCACTTACACAAG